>NW_026845477.1:32931301-32964827 GCF_025583915.1 Anolis sagrei ordinatus | reverse complement strand
CTCTTCGAACAGGCATTCGGATAAATATGCAATAACAACTGACTCAGGAATGACGGCACATTGAACAAGGAATGGTAATACGACTGTGAGATCGAGATCTGATTCTAATGAGGCGTGATGATTTTTATGTGTATTGTTTGTGTATGTTTGTTATATAGATTGTTCAGTGTTGCACATTTTATTGTAAACCGCTTCGAGTCGCCTTTTTAGGCTGATATTTGCGGTATACAAAAGAAGTAAATAAATAAATAAATAAATAAATAAAGATGACGGCAGATGCAGAACTGTTGGAGGGCAGGATTATAATTTGAAAAAAACATGAATGAATTCCTATGCACACTGCACATATCTTATTTGTAGTGCAAAAAACACTTAAAAAAATACAATAATTAAAATGAAGAACAATTTAACAAATATAAACTTACTAGTATTTCAGTGGGAAGTGTGGGCCTGCTTTTGGCTGATGAGATAGGATTGTTGTTGTTGTTGTGAGCTTTCAAGTCGTTACAGACATAGGTTGACCTGAGTGAGGGCCGGGTAAATGCCCTTGGAGGGCCACATCCGGCCCCCGGGCCTTAGTTTGAGGACCCCTGGTATATACAGTAGGTTAAGTTTCTCATATCCAAAAGGCTTGGGACCAGAAGTGTTTTGGATTTGGGATTTTTTCAGATTTTGGAACACCTGTATTTATATATACATAATGACATTATTGGAGATGGGACCCAAATCTAAACATGAAATTCACTGATGTTTCATATACACCATATACACATAGCCTGAAGGTTATATAGATCTAGATAGATATAGACATAGTTTGTGTATGTTGAACCGACAGAAAGCAAAAAATGACACTATCTTACCCACCAATGTGGACAAATTTGGATTTTGGAGTGTTATACATTTTGGAATTCTAAATAAGCTATGGTCAAGTTCTATAAATAAATCAGTTTCCGCTTCATAGAGGAGCATGAGAAACCTGGCGCCCCACACCCCGCATCACCCAACTCCAGCTGAGGGCAATCAGATGGGAGGAAGCATGAGCGCGCATGGTGCATATGGCTTCCCCCCTCCCATGTTGCCTTGGCAGCGACATGTGCCAGCTCCATCCTTCTTCACCTATGGAGCTGCGCTGGAGTCATATGACGGGAGCTGACTGGCTCAGTAGGTGGCCTAGACTAAATTAGTACATGCTACCAAATTTAGCCCTGTGTGAAGAGGTGGTTAGGCCTCTTCCACACAGCTGTATAAAATCCACATTGAACTGGATTGCATGGCAGTGTGGACTCAGATAACCCAGTTCAAAGCAGATATTGTGGATTATCTACTTTGATATTCTGGATTATATGGCTGTGTGGAAGGGCCCTTAATGCAAACCCCAAGCGGTTTTGACTGAGATAATGCAGATTTCAACAAGAAGGATTCATATACCTGCCATTATAGTCCTGACCAAAATTTCACTACAAACCACAACTCATTCAAAAATATTTAACAGACTTTTCTTCAGAGGCATCTCAGCTCATTGTAGGAAACCCTAATGCTTTCTAATAGGACCCCAATGTGGACCCATGTACGCTGTGAACTATCTAGGACATTTGTACTCCTGCTGAGTTCCAAATTCAAGATGCATGAATATGTTTTGAACTTTTCCTGCAATGCTGGAAGCAACTTTTCCTGTTTGTCAGTGTGAATATTATTAAACATTGTAAACTTCATTTTCTATCATCCCTCTCAAGTTTATGCCATGACTTGAAGGCATGTGAATTACTCCCTCCTCTTCAGCTTTCTCACAACACACCTTCTTGGATCAGATTCAATTTGAGGGGGAAAAACATCCACAGACTCATTTTCTTCAGACTGGCAACTCCACCTTTGCTCCAGGGCCACTGCTAATGCTATATCCTTTTTCTGTTTACAGGGGTGCCCTGTGTTTTTTTACATTTACGCTGCAGCTAGCATGTTCTTCATGTAATGCTGCCCTGACTTTGAAATCAGCTGAGGATGACCTTTTTGGAATGCCTCTTGTAAAATGACCTTTGTAACATCTCCATTGCCTGTTTCCTTGTAACATCAGAAAAGGTGTTACCTAGACCAAAACTTCATTCTCATAGGTCTATAAAAATGGGTCTAGGATAGTCCCATGCCTTCCAATTATTCCAAATTCACTGAAACATTCCAAATTGAATTCAAAAGTAACTTGTATGGAAGTAACTCAGTGATGGAAGGGGGAAGAGGAGATGAAGGCAGGGATCTCACCTTTCCAGTAGGTTCAAGCAAAGCAAACTGCTGCAGCCTCCTTTTGCTTTTTCAATTTTCTTCAGTAATAGCTTTTGGCCATCTTTACCAAACACTGATGTTACTTGGCCACATGTTTTTAAACGTATGTGTATAGTCTCTTAGGTTGTATGAGGCCATGGATTTGCCACCTCTGAAACAGAGAACTTACTGAAAAAGAGAATCACACATGGTCACTCTTTATTTATCATATACTGTACTTACTTTAGTTAGGCTTCATCTCAAGAGTAAAAGGAAGGTGATAATGTGCGAAAATACAACAAATGTAAGAGACACCATTAGCACATTGTTGAAAATTATCTCCTTTCATGCCTAGAAACAGTGGAATTACAGAAAATTATGAATTACACTATACACATAGAAAATAGGCCATGGGAAGAGGCTGAGAACTCCTTTCAATTACCATCTGCATGTTGTCTCGAAGAGCTTTCTTTTGTGCTGACAGAGGGAAGGCCAGAAATAATCTCCTGCATTCATTGAGCAAGTACATAATTATTGCTAAACCAGGCTCTGTAGTCAAACAGCACATGGACCTCCAGGTGACTTCACAGCAGACCTGACATGAAACAGGGCTTTGTTGTTTTTGGTTGTGGTTAGTTTTTGAAGCTATTCATAAATCTTTGGGGTTCATCAGCAATCGCCTGATGCTGACAATACCATTAAATGGCAATGTAGAATTATATCATCCAGTTCAATGCAGGTAAATTGCATTCCGAAACTGCATTATATGGCAGTGTAGATGGGGCCTTATTATGAAAACTGTATTTAAAAGAACTGAACAGAAATGTCATATTTTGGGGAGAGCAAAACTGTAATTCCTGCAAACTTTCAAAATGCCTTTTTGGAGAGTGGGGCAGGGGGAGATTTCCCATCCATGGAGGGTACTGTCCTGCCAGTGCTTTAGAAGACAGCACTTGAACACCTCCCTACAAGTCTCTACTGCTGATTTAAGGCATTCCATTGGATTCAACCATTTTGAGATGGTTCCTAAAAACATCTTGGAACGTTACTTTTCAAATTCATTGCATCTTACTTTCTGAATCATTACTTGCTACTTATATGCTACCTTCTCCTACACTGCTTAGAAAGACACACAACCCTCCCCCCCCCCAAAGTTACATATTCCCTAGAACAGTGGTTCCCGACCTTTTTTTGACCAGGAACACTTTGACCAGGGACCACTTAACCAGGGACCAGTTTGAGCAGGGACCACTATGACCAGAGACTAGTTTGAGCACGGACCACTTTGACCAGGGACCACTTTGACCAGGAACCACTTGGTCAGGGATCACTCTCCAACATTAGTACCAAAGGGGTTATGAATCAGTTTTTGGTCAACTTTAGATTTGGTTTGGCTATTTGGGGTGCTAGTTCAGAAAATAGCATTGGATAGACCACATTAGCTCTAGTTTCTGATGCAGAACATATGCCATCCAGTTTTCGCCATCTGCTCACCCACAGAAATCCATATTTATTAATCTAGAGCTGATGTGGTCCATCCAAGGGGGTAGGACTTGTCAGCGATAGGAAAAGAATGGCAGGAGATGCAAAAGAAGCGGAAATAAAATAAATAAAAAGGAAGGAGGCGCACGGACCAGATTTTCATCCTTATGGCCCACTGGTGGTCCACAGCCCACAGATTAAGAACCACTGCCCTAGAAGATATGACAATACTAGCATTTGTTGCATTGCTAGGTAAAATAATAATGTCATTATGCCAAAAGCCATGTGTCACAGACAGTATCATTACTTGTATTGGGTTTAGTCTAAGCTCTGCCAAAGGATAGAATCTTCTTGACATTTATCCTAACTAGGTAACACTAGACATTATAGAGTGCATTTACTATTACAGTTTCTATATTTCTGAAAGTATACAATGGATCACTTTCATACGAAACAATTATATCACTGTGATTTTACTTTAAATCCACCAGGTGGACTTCTGGGATCTGAAATTTGCTGCAATATTCCAATCACTTGCCAGAGAGTTCTAGTATCTCCCCAAACTACAAATCCCTGAATTCTGTATGGTGCAGCCATGTCAGTTAAAGTGGTATTAAAATTGCTATAATTGTATCATTTGAAAGAAATCTCACTGCGTCCCAAAACAACCTGTGCTTTGTTTACGATTTTTTAACGATCACATCTAACTCATATTTTCCAACATTTTTAGCTGGAACTTGAGACATATGATGCCCAGAAACATCAGAGTGTGGTCAAGGTGGCAAAAAGTTTTTGGAATCAGCAGGTCAAATCAACAGGTCAACTTGTCAAAATATGTGTTGGCCAATGTTGTCATTACACATTCATTTATTCGTTCAATTCCCTTTTTCTCTTTGCATCCTTGATGAACAATCCAGGGCAGGTAGGCACTGCAAGCTTGTATGTGCTACAAATAAAGGTGGAGCACAGGCTGGGAAAAGTTTCCTTTTGGAGTAGACCTCCCAGAATGTTCAGAGAACATGACCATTGTTTTATGAGGTAATGCTATTAAAAAGTAACCTTTCCAAGCTCTCAAGTGGAGGAAGCTCCAAGGCAGTATCCCAGTCACACCTGAGTCATAAATCATTTTAATAAGCATCCCTTGGATTAGAGCATGCTCAATATCAAACTGATAAGAATAGGCTTAACCTCCACCTTGCACATTATGAAAGCAGGTTGCTACAAGTAGAGCTCATGAACTACAAATAATTTACAGAGAAAAAGTTGCATTGACAAAGTTACAGTGTACAGACAACTGATATATGGAATATAGTGTGTGTAAAGTTCAAAGATTCCTGGGGGAAGGGTATACCAGCATTGAGAGAATGGGAAGTCCCAAGCCTTCTTTCTGAGAATAGGATATGGAGAGGCCTTAGGTGCATCCGCACTGTAGAATTAATGCAATTTAACACCATCTTCACTATAATACTTCAGTGCTATGGAAATCATGGAGTTCAGTTTGGAGAGGCACCAGGTTTGGTTATGCAAAAGCGGCTAAAAGACCACATAAAACTACAATTCCCATGATTCCACAGCATTGAGTCAAGCCAGTTAAAGTCAAACTTCATTAATTCGACAGTGTAAATGCACTCCCCAACCTTGATTCCACAACTACTGGTTACTATTACACATGATAAACTCAATCTCTTAATGAAAAGAAGTTATGAAAATGAGAAACCCATGCATTTAGTGGGAAAAGATCAGTGAGATTAGTCTGTTTGTTTTGGTGAGATTAACTTGTTCATTTTGTCTTGGTGTCAGATCTGGTTCTCTTGCTGCCAAAGGCAGATTGAGACAGAAAAAAAGGAGGAGCAAAGCTGGAGTTTTGCTGCAGCAAATCTCTACATTCCTGAGTATGTCTGACCAGAACTTTTTATATATAGCAGGGATTACCACCCAAACAAATGGCCTGTTTACACAGACAACCTTTAGTTACAGTGCGTGGCATCCATCACATCAACACTTCAAGCCTCAGACAGAGCTCCAAAAGGTTACTTTTTAGACCACGGTTCCCAAAATCTTCCCAACCAGCACACCTACTAGGAGTCATAGTACAAACCAGGAGCTTTTCCATGCCCTTGCTATGGGCTCTAGTGCTTTGGGAAATGACTGTATTTTGGACTTTGGGGCTCTGTTGATTACTGCCTATTACAGGGAGGTGATAATCTTTCACTGGCTAATTTTAACATAATTGCAACTTCTGGAAATTTATCACATGAAAACAGAGACATCCCAGTGTGTGTGTTTACCTTTTGTGTTGTAACTGGAAGATGAAAGCAAAAAGGGGAGTGAGAGAATTAAATATTTCCTAACAACAAAAGCTTCATCAATAGAACTGCCAGAAATTTGTACGTTTCATGCATCTTACTCAAAACTGGCCAGCCCTCAAACTTGTTCTTCTCTGTAATCTGGGATAATAACTATTGTGAGGTGTCAAAATGCAGAACTGTATAAAAGTGAAATGTTTTAACACACCTGGGAGTGCAAGGTGGGAGGGGAGAAGAGAGATTCTAAAAATGTATTTTAAGTTAATGTATCAAATAGCTACAATTTCCAATATGCTGAGATAAAAGTTGAGAACCCCCTTAGCCAAAATCCTGAAATCCAAAATATTCTACAATCCACATTAGGGACACTTTTGCTTTCTAGTATACAGTGTTCCCTCACTTATCGTGGCTGTTATATTCCAGGACCACCCACAAAAAGTGAAAATCTGTGAATTAGGGATTTTATATATATATATATATATATATATATAACATTCTGAGGGTGAGGCAGAAGCGAGGAGAGATTTAAAGGCATACACACTTCTTCTTCTTTTTCTTTTTTTCTTTTATCTTTTTTTTTTTTTGGCTAGCTATAAGGAAGGCTTTGTATCTCTTCTCTCTTTCTTTATGATTGGCTACCTCTCTCCCGAGGGGGAGGGTGAAACCCCTTTCCACACTTCATCATTGCCAGGAGGTAAAAACCCACAAAACAGCGAGGCAGTGAAAAGCGAACTGCGAAGTAGCAAGGAAACACTGTACTATGCGTTCTTTTTATTTTCAATTTACATATTCATGAACCAATATAACACTACGTAACTTCTATACAATAATTGTATTTGGTTATACCCTTCTCTTCCTCCACCCCTCCCAATTTGGTGACTTCCCATCCCTTGGATTGGTGACATTCATATATAATTCCATTTTTCCTTCCTATTACATTATTTTCTATCCTTCCTTCCAGACTGATAGTTATTGTTTATAAATTCCTTACACAGATTGGTTAAATTATGAAGCCTTCTGTAAAAACTTTTCCTTCATTTTTTACAAAGTTTAAAAATGGCATCCAGCCTTTGATAAAGTTTTTTGTGTGAATTTTCTTTGTTTTTCATTGCTAATTTGTCCATTTCTGCTATTTTAAAAACTTTAGCCATCCATTTTATTGCTGGGAGGTCTGCCTTCTTCCAAAACTTTTGTTTTCTGACAGTTCAGTGCTATGCATAAAATTACTTTCAGGCTTATGTGTAGATGATGTCTATGAAACAAAAATGAATTTTGTGTTTAAACTTGGATCCCAAATATTCCAAAATACAAAAGAAAATCTGAAATCCAAAACCACTATGTTCCATACATTTCAGATTAGATCTGCATTTGCCTTTCTTGTTCTTCATAAAGTCTTTAGAAAGTAAGAACATTAAGCCATTCTATGTTGAAATCTTGTGATGCTCAATTTTCACTACAAAGCTCTTTCAAAGGAGCAAGTTTCTTCTACAAATGCACAATACTCCCTTTATGGTGTAATCTTAGGTGTGCCTATTCAGAAGGGTCCTCAATAAATACGAAGATAATCATCACCTTAGAATAATTGGGTTTTAAGTCCAAAAGTGTCTACTCTTGATTTAAGTAGTTCCTTCTACCATACACACTTTTATGTTTGCATTTCACTTTCTATAGAATGTCACTTTCTATAGAATGTTTCAGCTTCTTCCAACACAAAATAACATAGCCAATACAAAACAACATAGCCAATGCATTGGATGAATTTCCTCCAATGTGCCTGGACACAAGAAGTGCTGAGTCACCTCCCATCCCATTGGGGATGGACAGGAGTGTGTTAATACGGGGAAATGAAAGAGAAAACCCACTTTGGTCACCTTATAAAATAAACCAACATCCCCACACCATTCCCTCAGAATACATAAGGGGCCACATCCTGTTAGAGGTGTGCATGTGGGTATGGAGTACATACATGGATGTCTACTTTTGGATGAGGCCCTTTGTACTCCATCTAAACCTTCCCCTATATGTCTGTCAAACCCTGGTAGGGGTCACTTTTCCTGCTTACAGATGGGGAAGGAAGAGAAGCCATATAGTTTAAATGGTGAAGAAAGGACCACTTTTGGTTCATCAGGTGGAAAATAAAATTGCATTCCATCTGTGAGTGGTCCCTTGCTTTTCAGGATCAACCTGAGACCATCTGCTTCTTCCCCTTCTGAATTTCCTCCCATTTCTCAACCAATAAGCAGTAGCGTCGAGTTTCCCAGAAAGCCAACAAGTCATCTTCCATTTCACAGCAAAATTCATTTGTCACAAATAATAACTAGTGTTGTAATGAATTACGTCTAAGCTCTAAACTGAAATGTTTGATGGGTGGAAGCCATTTGGTGACTTATGCTAGCATAATCAGGGCTTACACTATTTACGTACATTGCTTCAGGAGGCATCCAATCAATTCTTGTGCAATGGCTTTTCATCAACCACAAATGGCTGCTGGACAGTGCTGGGGTTCAGCCTCACAAGTGCAGGTGGCAGGGACGAGAGACAGGGCCTTCTCAGTGGTGGCCTCTCAGTTTGGAACTCCCTCCCTGGCGACATCAGAGTGGCTCCCTCTCTATTAGCCTTTAGGAAAAGAGTCAAAACCTGGCTCTGTGAGCGGGCCTTTCGAAACTAAGGCAATGTAGTATATTTTTGAATCAAAACCTCGTGCAATTGACCTTGGAGCAGCCTCAGACCATGAACTTGGATGGCATGTTTTCTAAGTTTTTAACTTTTAAAATCTGTTTTAACTCTGTTTAATATGTTGCCGTTTTTGAAATGTTTAGGTGATTGTGTTGAGGCATGACATTGTGCCTACTTGCTTTTCGGAAAGCCTGTAAAACTTTTCTTTTCCGGCAAGCTTTTGATGGGTGAACAACCCGGGCTATGTCTGTCCTCGCTGCCTATTGTTATTGTTGTGGTTATTTTTAAAGCTAACTGTATTGTTTTAATCTGTTCTGTAAACCGCTCCGAGCCAAATTGGGAGTAGCAGTATACAAGTTAAATAAATAAATAAAATAAAAATTGTAAGCCGCTTTGAGTCCCCCTGTTGGGGTAGAAAAGGGCGAGGTACAAGTATAGCTAATAAATAAATACATATTGTTCAGAATACAAGAGCCTCGACCACTGACCTCTTATACAGTACTCACTACAATATCATAAATCAGTCACACAGGAATCCTGGCACCTAGTTGCTCCTTTCCCATTCCAGAGCCGGGTTCTCCCTCCATCTTTGGGCAATTGCTTGTTATGGCAGGTCCATTTGTCCTGCGTTCCCTTTTGACCCAACGACTCATGGCCATGTGTTTTGTGTCAGTTGCATGGCATAAACTAGAGATCAAAGAGGCAGACACGACTTTAGTGTCCCTAGGCCCAGAAACATATGGGGAAAAAAACACTGGTTATCCTAACTGTCACTCCCCTGGTCTTGAAGGAAGAGAAGAAAAGGCAGGTACAGCTCCTTCATGTTTAGGCCCAGAAGCAACTGAAAGGTCCTCTGTCCATTTCAACGGGAGAGAAAAAGGGGTAGACACAGCTTTAGTGTCCCTAGGCAGAGAAGCATGTGAAAAACCCTCGGTCTATCCCACTTGCCACTCCCCTGGCCTTGGGGGGAGAGAAGAAAATGTCTTTCATGCTTAGACCCAGAATCAGATGAACTGCCACTTCCTCTCCTGAAGAATAAAAGAAGAGGCAGCATCTAATGAACTTAATCTCTTCCCACACTGCCATTGCCCTTTCTTTTTGTGTCATGTCTTAATTACACTGCAAGGCTGAGAATAGGGAACTATTTTGATGTTCCTTTAATTTTAAAGTGCTATGTACAATGAAAGTGATATGTAAATAAATAAAGGAGGAGGAAGAAAGTTCTATCGCATTGTTTGACAGCTGACAGCTGTCATTCTCCTGGACCACCAGTAACTAATTGATCAGTATTTTCTATATAACACCATGTGACCATATGCAGCCCAAATGTTATGTGTTTGATGTATGTTCCTCCATTTATTTTATGGATGTAAGAGATACATAAAACCTTCCCCGGCAAGTTCCCAGCACAGCTTATAGAGCATCACAATTACAATAAAAACAATAAAAACAAATTTGAGCAGGGCAGTTTCAAAGAGCAGCATGAAAGCAGACATAAGAAATAAAAGAAACACAGTATGATGTAAAATTGTTCAGCATAGATAAAATGGACTAGATTTAAAGGCCTGCAAGCAGAAATACCACTTAGCTAGCCACCACGATAAGAGGTCCAAGGTGATTTTCCCAGTGGAAAGCCACCCAGCAACAAGAAGGCTCGTTACTGGTAGTCACCCACAAATCGCCCATTGTTGGAAGCACTGCAAAATCTTTTGCTGAAAAAAGCTTACAGTATTGGTAAAAGAAAAGAGCCCAGTGCAGTGGTTAGACTGCTTGACATGGACTAGGCCAGTAGTTTTCAACCTTCCTAATGCCACAACCCTTAATACAGTTCCTTATGCTGTGGTGACCCCACAACCATAATGTTATTTGTGTTACTATTTCACAATTTTACAACTGTCATGAATCGTAATATAGATATTTGATATGCAGGATGTATTTTCATTTACTGGACCAAATATAGCACAAATACCCGATACACCCAAATTTTAATACTGGGGGGACTGGGGGGTGATGTTGTCATTTGGGAGTTGTAGTTGCTGGGATTTATAGTTAACCTACAATCAAAGAGCATTCTGAACTCCACCAATGATGAAATTGAACCAAACTTGGCACACAGAACTCCCATGACCAACAGAAAATACTAGAAGGGTTTGATGGGCATTGACCTTGAGTTTGGGAGTTGTAGTTCACGTACATCCAGTGAGCACTATGGATTCAACAGTGATCAATCTGGACCAAACTTGGCACAAATACTCAATATATTTAAATGTGAACACTTTTAGTGGAGTTTGGGGAAAACAGATCTTGGCATTTGGGAGCTATAGTTGCTGGGATTTATAGTTCAACTACAATCAAAGCATTCTGAACCCCGCCAATGATAGAATTGGGCCAAATTGCTCACACAGACCCCCATGACCAACAGAAAATACTGTGTTTTCTGATGGTCTTTGGTGACCCTTCTGACACCCCCTCACAACCCACCCACCCCCAGGGGTCCTGACACCCAGGACGAGAAACGCTGGACTAGGCAGATTCAAGCAGCACATCTTGAGTGTCAGAAGAAGTCAATAAATTGTTAGATATTTAATTAGTCATTATTTTTTACTTACTGCAAAAGAGATGCACATGATATAAAAAAACTGAGAGATAGCTCATACCTTGGGAGATAGGAACATAATTGCTTGAAACTGCAGTAATATTGTATGAATGACTTCCAGCAGAAACATACCATAATGTTCTGCTGGAGGACCTAGCAGATACCAGGCCGGGGTCCTATTTTGTTTATTCTTTTCATTTTTTAAAATGTTGGATCAAAAATCAATTCAATTTGGGAGGAGGAATAAAAGGATATCAGTAGTACCAGAAGGATGCTGGGAATAAATCCAAACAAGGCACACATCACCTGCACATCAGAAATAGAAATCAGTTTGCATAGGAATAAAACCTAGCATTTTCAGAGATTTTTAGCGATTTAAACAAAGTCTCATCTAGATATGGACCCTGAATTGTTAATGTGTCCTTTTCCTGCGGTGCCATAAGCCATAAAACGTCTTGAGCTGGCCACAAAATTATGTAATTCAACCTCACTCTTTCACTGCACGCAAAAAAGCCTAGTACTTCTTAAGTGAATGCTGAATAACTAAATTAAATACAATATATACAAAGTGCTAAACACCTGTTTGTTGAAGGTGGTACAGAAATATAATGTATGAAAATCACTGGGTGAAGTATTTAACATACACATTTATTATCTGCTTTAAATGCAAGTGTGCCACAGTCCTAAGGCAGGCCTCACGTGTACTGTTGTCATTTCAGAAAGCAAAAGAAACGGGTCACCACGGTTCATTGCAAACTTGTTGTGGCTTCTGTGGTGCTTTTGCAGAAAAGGGTTTGGAGCGAACAAAATGAGGCAAAGTGTTGATAGGGATGAAGGACAGGTCAGTTTACATTTTCACACAACTTTTTAAATATGAAGAGATGTTCAACTTTCAGAACATTCTTGAAAATGAAAGAGAAATAAAATTCAAATGGAATAGCAACATTTTGGAATCCCTAGGCAGTGGTTCAAAAGTCAGAAAACTTTGCACTTAAAGTTCTGAATCTGGAGAGATGAATCTGTCAGTTACTTTTTCTCACACATTCAAATCTTGTAATTGTACTTTCCTGTCAAAAGCAAAAGAAAATACATTTGTATTCATTTATCTATTTGTTAATATATTTTGCCCCATTGTATCTATGGATTCCATATCAATGGATTCAATCACCCATGGCTCAAAAATATACAGAGAAAAATCACAAAATTCCAGAACCATGATCTTACCATTTTATATAAGGAACACAATTATATCCCATTATGGTACATATGCACACACATAGATAGATAGATAGATAGATAGATAGATAGATAGATAGATAGACAGACAGATGCGATAGATAGATAGATAGATGATAGATGATAGATAGATAGATAGATAGATAGATAGATAGATAGATAGATAGATAGAGAGATAGAGAGATAGATAGAGAGATAGATAGATAGATAGATAGATAGATAGATAGATAGATAGATAGATAGATAGATAGATACTTCAGCATCCACGGATTTAGTATCCAAGGGAGCCCTGAAATTAACCCTCGGGGAGATAGGTTGGGTTATAAATAAAATATTATTATTATTATCATTATTACCAAGGTCCCACTGCATCTTGCTTTTTTATTTGAGCTAGAGAGAATTATTAAGAAAGATGTAAGGCAGATAAAGAGTTGTGATGAAAACATCATTAAACAAACAAACAAACCAAGAACTCAAAGCCATTAGAAAATATTAATATAAAGCAGAGAATAAAAACAACACAGAACATTAAAACGACTTTTTCATGTAAAATAATCAATTCCAAAAATATTTCTGAGGGAGCAAGGAGCAAAGTTTATTGAATAGTCTATTGGCCGCATCAACATTAAACATTATTTCTGAGGGGCGAAGTCTTCATAGACAGCTTAGTATTAAAATAAATTGTAAAGGAGTTCTTCCATATGTCTTTATTTGCTTTGGATTCGTATTTCAGATAAATATCTTAATTACATTAAAGTAAACTTTCATCTGCAGAATTGTCCTCTTGCATTAAGGATTAATCCTCATGATATTTTTATTATTGTTGTTTCTGGTCACCGCAATTGAAGGGAGATGTTGACAAGCTGGAATGTGTCCAAAAGAGGCTGGCTAAAATGATCAAGGGTCTGAAGAACAAGCCCTATGAGGAGCAGCTTAAAGAGCTGGGCATGTTTAGTCTGCAGAAGAAAAGCTGAGAGGAGACATGATGGCCATGTATAAATATGTGAGGGGAAGTCATAGGGAGGAGGGAGCAAACTTGTTTTCTGCTGCCCTGAAGACTAGGGCACGGAACAATGGCTTCAAACTGCAGGGAAGGAGATTCCACCTGAACATTAGGAAGAACTTCCTAATGGTAAAAAGTGTTCAGCAGTGGAACTCTCTGTCCCGGACTGTGGTAGAGGCTCATTCTTTGGAAGTTTTTAAACAGAGACTGGATGGTCATCTGCCAGGGGTACTTTGAAGGTGATTTTCCCACTTCTTGGTAGGGGGGTGGACTGGATGGCCCTCGAGGTCTCTTCCAACTCAGTGATTCTATGATTCTGTGGTAGTTGCTATTTGGTTATTTATTTAACACCGTCAATTGCTCAAAAGAAATTCTGTATTCCTCACAACTTCCCTTTCAGATAACAGTGATTTCTTCTTCCCTTGAAAGGATATGTATATGGTCAATTCACTAATTTCCAAGGAAAGTTCTGATAACACTCACTTTGGATGTCACCTCAGCACAGCATGGCATCAATATGTTAATAGGATGGGTGTGGGAGTCCGTCTGTTATGATTATCTCTCTATATTATAATCATGGCTATTAATTACAAGTCAAACATTGTGACTATGCTGTGCAGTGTGGACTATATAACTGGTTTTGTAAGCTCTCCCACGCTTTCCCCCATGTCTGCATTTAGTTACTGTGGTTTGCTTGGTGTAATTAATCTACCAGGAAGCCTACTTCCATGAACACCAGGACCTCAGATCCAACTGCTAGTCTCAATCAGAGTTGATTCATTGAATCAAAGGGATTTATATAAGTGTCAACAAAACCTTTGATTTAGTGAGTCTATTCTAGATTTAGCAATTAGACTAATCTTGGAATCGTACAACCTATGTTGTTGGATTGCATACTATTGGCAGCAGTATGAAAAGAAAAAGAGGCAGGGGGAGATCACCCAAAGTTTCATCTGGATACCTTAATGAAATTATTGCTCATGAATGAGCACAACAAACAAAGCCAATTTTGTCAAGAGAAGTATATTATAAATGAGCTTTCAGTGTTGAGCATGGGCAGAATTCAAGAGCAGGAAATAGGTTCTGACATGCGTCTGTTGCTGAGTTTTGTAGGTGTTGATAAAAAAACAAAGCACTTCACAATTCAAAGTTAGGATCTGGTAAGACAATTCCCTGTTCTTTCTCTGTCTTTAGATACCGCATAGAGCAAGTACTGTGCAAAAGCCAATGTGCCATATCCATCAACTTTTAAAATTTCATTAAAAGTTCTAGAGTGACAGCATGGTAAAGTGGTTTGAATGGTGGATTCAGATTCTAGGAAGCTATGATTCAAATCCTCCCTCAGCCATGGAAACCCACTGAGTGAGGATGTGCATGTCCCACTCTCTTAGGCTCAAGGAAGACAAGGACAATCCTCTCTGAAGAAATCCCCATGTTAGGTTCACCTTAGGCAGCTCAACCCATTACGCAAAGTAAGCATTTGCAGTATAGTTGATTTTGCCCAGGGGCGCTCTTGAGGCGCTCTTGGGGGGAAATAGACCTTGACGAGTTGCAGTTAATGGGATGTATAGTTCACCTACAATCAAAGAGCATTCTGAACTCCACCAATGATGGAATTGAACCAAATATGGCACACAGAACTCCCATAACGAACAGAAAAAATATATATCAGTGATTGGTTGGGGGGGGGGGCAAAATACTGTTTGCTTGCCATTGAAAATTACCTAGGGCCACCTCTGACCTTAGGGTTGCTATAATCATAGACTCATATAATTGGAAGAGACCTCATGGGCCATCCAGTCCAACCTCTGCCAAGAAGCAGGAAAATCACATTCAAAGCACCCCTGACAGATGACCATCAAACCTCTGTTTAAAAGCCTCCAAAGACAGAGTCTCCAGTTTTTTATTGTGTCTGAAATGACACAATAACACCAGGTAAGATTTTTTGTATGTATTCCATGGAATCATTACGCCTTCCAGGAGATGGACTCCAAGACCCAACATTCCTGTGCCAATTAGGAATAATGGAAGTGGCAGTACAACAACATCCCACCTCTGCCATCTCATCACAGGGACATGTGGCCTCAGCTTTTAAACATAAGTTTAAAGAGAATGCTGATCTGCTTTGGGTGATATTTTCTTCTTTTCTATAGAGTTGTTGTGTGGCTATTGTGTAATTTGTTTGGGAAACAATACACAGAGGAAGACGTGTGCTCTATGTGAACATTTCATGAGTCTCATAACCAAGGAATCCCATGCTTATCTTTGAATATATATGTGCCTTGTATTGTTGTACTGGCATGTTTCTACACCTACATTGTGAGGGGAAATGGAGAGCTTTCACTTCTTCCAATGAATAGAATCTGTATACACTATTATTTTCATATTATAATAAAAATTCTGTTTAGATTAGTCATTGTGTGTATTTAGCGTAGCCCTCTTTTGAACTGGAACAATTGAGCCTGCATTGGAAACTTCCAACAGAATGCATCGAGGGATTTCTCAGAGAAATCTGGTAGAAGCAGCAGGAGTTTCTTTTTCCATCACAGGTTAACCCACAAAACAAAAAAACAAAAAACCACCTCCCAACAGGCAGGAATCAGCCAGTCTTTGAAACTGCAAGGGTATTCAATTCTAATCAAGGTGGCCAATTGCAGCATTCACACTTGCCTCAAGCAGACAAGAGTTCTTTCCCCCACCTTGGACATTCCACAGATATATAAACCTCACTTGCCTGGTTTCCAACAGACCTCACAACCTCTGAGGATACCTGCCATAGATGTGGGCAAAACATCAGGAGCGAATGCTTCTGGAACATGGCCATACAGCCTGGAAAATTCACAGCAACTCAGTGATTCCACCCATGAAAGCTTTCGACAACACAAAAATTGAACCACTAGTAGATTTCAAAGTCCCTGGAATCAAATGTAGGAGAAAGAGGAAGAAGACATAGAAGTAGATGCAGCAGTAGTAGTGCTTGAGGAAACATTGAAAACCAGAAATATTGACTTGAAGAAAAGCAGTTCAACTTGAAATACAACATATATTTTTATGGAAGCGTGTTCACATTTATTAATCTATTTTTCAGTGCATAGCTTTGAGTTGCACTAGATGGTCTTTGGGATTCCTGCTAACTCAATGATTCTGTTTCCCTTCGTTTACCAGTTATGCTTTGCTTAAAGGTAGTGAAACTTGATGTTTTTTGAAGGAATCTGTTCACACATTAAAGTACAGATCCATCTACTACCCAGTGATGGGAAGTTGAGTAATTACTCTTGCATGTGAGCCTCTCTATGTTTTTCAGTCTCTTCTGGTGACAAAAACCCCTTTCATTGTAAGAGAAGTACATTTTTAATGTTTTGTGTCACATCTTTCTTCCATGTAATGACAGACCAGAATGTTACTTCCATTTGGAATTTATTAGAATTTCTACCCTTCAGATTCAGATTCGAAACTACTTGACATTTATATAAAAATCAAATGTGAGAGGAAAATGTGAATCGAATGGATTATTCTGTCCAGGTGTAAATCTTATCAATTGAATCCCTGCAGATTTAACATTCTTAGATTTGAATTAGAGTTGCTACAACATTCTTCATGAAAGGTTCCTCATCTATAACACGTAAAGTCAGCCCTCCACATTCACTGGTGTTAGAGACAAGGACCACCAGAAAGATCCATTGGAAGTCAACTATAGAGCCACCCTAGAGGATCTAAGACCTAATCAGACGGCCAATTTGCCCATCATATGCTGCTTTGCCTCCCTTTGTGGCATGGAGCCCTTCCTATGACATAAAGGGAATTCCCACTGGGATCCGTGCCGAAAAGGGAGGTGAAGCTGTGCACACTGCTGCAGTGGCAACACAGGAGCCATTTGCATTAGCTTCCCTTTAGTGGGGGAAGCCAGGCAGCATCACTTCCCCCCATGGGATGAGGGTGAAGGTAAAATGGGCGATGCAGGGCGTGGAGCAGCCCATGCGAGAACCTATGGATTTGCCTCGATGCAGGCAAATCCATGGTCTTTATGATAAAGTCCCTAGAGATTCCTAGAGAAAACATTTTTATCAAATTCATGAAGAATAAAATCCACAAAAGTCAAAACCAAGAATATGGAGGGTTGGCTGTTTATTGATGTTGAAACAAGCAAGTTGCACGCTCTGAGATTTTCCTATTCCTGAATTTTACCAAGAAGGCCTCATGATAGGTTTGCCTCTGGGTCATCTCATGGTTGCCATAACTAAAAAATGTCTTGAAAACATGCAGCAACAAGACATGGCTATCCCTATCCTCCCAGCACAAATGAATTGCAGGATAGTTTGGACTGCCTCACAATGTCCATTTTGTTCATTTCTGTTTGTATCAACTGGTTGTACAGTGAAACCGATGCCCAACTGATGTGGCTGTGCAGGTGTAGCGTTGCTAATCACCAGCTTCACCACAGACTTAGTTTTCTAATGACTGGATGCAGCCACATGAAAAGAAGATGAAAACATAATTCCCACCCTGCATACAAATGCTGTTGTGCAGCTCCAATTGGTTTCAGTTGAGCTAATATATAGAAGTACTCTCCCAACTCATTATTGTGCCCAGCCTTCCCCCAAAGGCCAACACCTGTGATTTGCAATAGCATTATTGCTTCCTTGTTTGTACTAGCAATTGAAGTAAAATAATTCTCCCCACCCTGTCAAGGTCCACCATGAGAGTCTCATTGTAATCATCTGTGGAGAAGTAACTATACGTTGGCTGCGATTTTATAATAGGCTGCATAGCATACATCTCTCCACATGGTCTTAGTCATCCATGCACTACTAAATGCAGATGTATAGCCACGTGCAGTGTGTCTCGATGCACAATGCACTTCTAGTGCAATGCAAGTGCAGTGGTGTTGCATGCCCAGCTCCACATTCACAACCTTGAACTGATTGCAGATACTGCATTGAGCAGGGAGTTAGACTCAACAGCCCATGAGACTCCTTCCAACTCTATGACTGAATGATTCTAAAAGACTGAACTGGCTCTTCTAAAGGTGGTAGGAATATTAAGCAAACATGTGCTGGTCTTTTGGGTTCCTATTCTTTTGCCTTTAGCCCTGACCATCAATGCAATGTGCCAAATACTTATCTAGAATTGAACTCAGACAGTAGTTTCTCTTTATTCGTAATAGTTCAAATCAAATGATTTCCATATTTGTTCTACCATATATACTCAAGTATAAGCCGACCTGAATATAAGCCGAGGCACCTAATTTTTCTACAAAAAACTGGGGAAACATTGACTCAAGTATAAGCCAAGGGTGGAAAATGCAGCAGCTATTGGTAAATTTTAAAATAAAAATAGATACCAATAAAATTTCTTTAATTGAAGCATCAGGAGGTCAAATGTTTATGAATATTTACATAAAACTGCAATTTAAGATATGTCTGTTCAACTCTGATTAAACCATTATTCTAACCTTCTTCAATGTAAATGTGCTTATGTATTCTTCCAATAATAATAAAGAGAGTAAAATAATAAATGTAATAATAATAATAACAATAACAATAACTGACAAAGTTTTGGAACACAATACCCCAGACATCATGATTGTAGAAAAGAAAAAAGTCTGGATTATTGATATCGCCATACCGAGTGACAGCCGCATTGAGGAAAAACAACAGACCTCAAAAGCGAACTGCAAAGGTGGTCCCAGTGGTCATTGGCATACTGGGTGCCATGCCAAAAGATCTCAGCCGGCATTTGGAAACAATAAACATTGACAAAATCACAATCTGACAACTGCAAAAGGCCACCTTACTTGGATCTGCGCACATCATTTGAAAATACATCAGACAGTCCTAGACGCTTGGGAAGTGTTCGACTTGTGATTTTTTTGATACGAAGTCCAGCATATAGATCTCGTTTGCTGTGACATACTGTGGTTTTGTGTCAGTAAAATAATAGTAATAGTAATAATAATAATAATAATAATAATAATAATAATAGAGTAAAATAATGGAAATGTAATAATCACAATAATAAATAGAGCAAAACAATAAATGTAACAACAACAACAACAACAACAACAACAACAACAACAACCATTTTATTATTTTATTTATTTACAGCTTTTATATTCCGCCCTTCTCACCCCGCAGAGGACTCAGGGAGGATTACAGTGTACACATATAGGGCAAACATTCAATGTCAATTTTTGACATACAAACATATACAGACATAGACAGAGGCTATTTTAACTTTTTCTGGCCGCCAGGGGAGCTGTCGCTTTCATCGTCCATCTGCGACGCTGATGAAGCACTTCCACATTCTCCACATGCTTCCCCGCTGGAATGCTTTGCTGGAGTCTTCTTTATGGCCTCATAAATCAGTTAATTTAGCCTCCCCACACTTTAAGGTGATACCTAATTTTCCTACTTGACAGATGCAACTGTCTTTCGGGTTGCAAAGGTCGACAACAGGCTACACAATTGGTTGGAAACCCACTCCAACCCAGGCTGGCTTCGAACTCATGACCTTTTGGTCAGAGTGATCTTAATGCAGCTGACACTCAGCCAGCTGTGCCACAACAACAACAACAACAACAACAACAGAGAAAAATAATCAATAACCTTGATTCAAGTATAAGCCAAGGGGGGCTTTTTCAGCCTAAAAAAAGGGCTGAAAAACTAAGGTTATACTTGAATATGTGAGCTGAGAAAGTCACCTTTATCACAATAAGCTGTATTTGTATTTTAGCTAACAACTTTTGTGAACAGATGAGCGTATTGTCACTTGGGCACATCATAGAAGGAAGGAGTCCAGTGCACTGGCCTGCATCCAAAGCTGAAGTAAGGCAATACTTGGAGACTGTCAAAAATGGAAATAACCCTGCTCCAGTCAATTACTTAATGCAACCTCCAGAATTCACATCATTGCCTGGAGAATGTAGGTGAAGCTTCCTGGATGGCTGCCAGGAAATGACACCTAAGAGTACATTGCTCCAAGACTGATTAAAAATGGTTAGCACCAGTATTGGAATTGAGACAAGCTGGGTTAGACCCATTAACCTGCAGGTTACCAGTGCTTTGCCTCCAGCGGGAAGCAATCAGGGTGGATCATGTAAGATTGGCTTCTCTTCCTTTTTAATTTTTTTTTTGCAGGATTGTTGTTTCCAAGAAATATTAAAATACCTCCTTGTGTTTGACTGCATTCAGATGAACATAACAATACAATTGGGAAAATCTGTTTCTTTCCGTTTCAATGTTTTTAAACTTTATGTTCTTGCCATTAGAAATGTAAAAGAATGTTGGTAAATGCAATAGAAACAAACTGAAATGAAATGCTCACTCATTTTCTCTGACCAATTTTTTTTATTTATTTATTTACTTCATTTATATACCGCTTTTCTCAGCCCTCAGGCGACTCAAAGCGGTTAACAACAGCAAAATTCAATGCAAAAACATCACAAAACGAAAATTCAACAGATAAAGCCATTCCCAGTGTGTGAAGGTCTATGGTAAGGCTGATAGTCACAGGGCCCTTCCAAACATCCCTATATCCCAGAATATCAAGGCAGAAAATCCCACATTATCTGAGTGTGGACTCAGATAATCCAGTTCAAAGCAGATATTGTGAGATTTTCTGTCTTGATATTCTGAGATACAGGGCTGTGGAAGGGCCCTGGGGCTGACATTCAATAATGCAGTTACAGATTCATATCCCAGGCCTCTTCTACACTGCCATATATTCCAGATTATCAAAGCAGATAATCCACATTATCTGCTTTGAATTGGATTCACTGCCATATACTCCAGGTCAAAGCAGTTAATCTGGATCTTATATGGCAATGTAGGGCCCTCTCTCACCTATGTATCTTGTATTTAATATAGAATCATAGAATCATAGAATCAAAGAGTTGGAAGAGACTTCATGGGCCATCCAGTCCAACCCCCTGCCAAGAAGCAGGAATAGTGCATTCAAAGCAAGAAAGATGACCATCCAGCCTAAAATAAAACATATTTTATTTTATTTTATGAGTCATGGAAAGGTAAACATGGGCTTAATTTGCAAGTATTTGATCCTTTGGTGGATATTATGGCTATTATTCAAGGCAGGGAAATATTACCCAAGTAAGTGCTACCTGCCAAGAAGTGGATTTTAGATTGAGGTGAAGGCATAAGAAAATGTGTAATTTTCTTGCTCTATATGTCTAGTGATAAAAACTGCTCGCTCAAGGAGATCACCCTTCTCATTCAGTAGAATTGTCATACTGGAATACATTATATTTCAGAAAAATGCACTGACAGGATGGTTAGAATTTCACACATTTCCATATTCTGTTCAAATGTGTTTTGCCATCTGTTTGCAAAGCTATGCTGTTGAATACCTAGTAAGAGCATACTGGGGGAAATTAGAATACACAGTTCATTTTCATTATCTCAAATAATTGAAAATGCCTTTTCCTGGGGAAAATATCCCATGTGTCAGGTTACTAGACCTCAGGGCCTAGTCCTGGGTCTTCTCCAGGCAGGAAACAAGGGTGAACATTCCTCAGTTTTGGTGGGCTCAGCACCAGGAAAGATGAAAGGATCATTTGGAAATCTCCAACTCAGCCGAGAAGCAGCTTCATTAAATCATTTCTACATCTTGCAATGACTCTAGTGAGATCTTCCTATTTACCCAATTAGTTTTCTTCTTTCCTCCCTGTCATTATAGGACCAGGGGCAAATCTACATTGACCGCAAAAGCTGAAACCAGTCCAAAGCATTTATGCTCCAGACTTGTCCAGGAGGTGGTCAAATGCATCTGCTGTGGCATCACATTGGCATCTCACTGGGCCAAGGCTGCACCAATCCTGCTGGGCCATCACTTCAACATGTTGCCACCGCCACTCCCAACTGGCCATGGAGCTCTATCATAGCTGCTGGCCATTGTAGGAGCCCCACAACAGCCAGGATCTCAGGTGGAGCTCTGTGGATGACTGGGAATGAAGACAGCAACACAGGACAAGCTGTCCCTTTTCCCTCCATTATTCAGTGCAGGGAAAGGGTGGTGGTGCAGTGTCCATCTGGACAGCAGATCAGGTCAAATCAGGCCAGATCCAGCTGTCTAGACTGTTGCACAATTCTGGGATATGTCTTCCGAAGTAAATGAGAAGAAATACTCCCCCTTTTTCACCTTGATATTAAAGCAATCTCTATACCTAGAATTTCTCACCAGGCCAAATTCTCTGATATTCCCAACATGCACCATCCTTTCATCTAAGTGAAGTTGACATCTTGCCTTTTTGACCTGTTTGAACTATAATCCCCTCATTTTTTACACAATAAGGATTTCTTAATGATGAGACAAAAAGCTGGTGATTAGAAAACCCACAATGACATTGGGAGAGCAATTGGGTAATTGAGTTTAGATTGTATCTGCAAAATTCTGTGTGGGCGACTCAGAAACTCGCAGCAAAATGTCTCCCCTCTGCACGCTAAACATTGCTGCAACTTTCTCAATCTACCTCAATGCTTTGCACTCTTTGTAGCAAACCATGCACAGTTTTTCTACCAGTATGTTTTTAACATACCAGTGTAGGAGCTCATCATTTTACCTAGGAGGTCAGAACAGTATTTGAAATGAAATGATAAAATGGAGCAACTGCTGGGATTGTTGGAGAATGTGAGAAATAACAGGGTATCTCACAAACATAGTAATTAGTATTCATAAGTAGAATGACAGCAACAACCAGTCCCATTCCACCCCACTCTCATACAAGATCTAGAAAAGGAATAAATCAGGTTCTGTTTTCTTTGGGGGTGGGGAGTGAAATAGCTCTACTTACAGTAGTTAAACCACTGAGCTGCTAAACTTGTTCACCGAAAGATCGCAGGTTCAAATCTGGGGAGCGGTATGAGCTCCCACTGTTAGCCCCAGCTTCTGCCAACCTAGCAGTTTGAAAACATGCAAATGTGAGTAGATCAATAGGTACCGCTCCAACGGGAAGGTAACGGCACTCTATCCAGTCATGCTGGCCATATGACCTTGGAGGTGTCTATGGACAATGCCAGCTCTTCGGCTTAGGAATGGAGATGAGCGCCAACCCGAGTCGGACACCACTAGACTTGATGTCAGGGGAAAACCTTTACCTTTTACAAATATTGAAGTTTTCATATCATTTTATGGAGTGACTCTGCAACATGTGCTCCTGAAACACAAATGAGAGAGAAGACTGCAGAAAACAAGCCTGGATTTGCTTTCTTTTCTTTTCCCTCCATCATCTCATTTGAAGCTGTGTTTTGATTATGAACCTGCAGACTAGACTTGGGTTTTGTTCTTGGTTTGCTTGTTTATGTTTTTGTTTTATATAATTCATCTAATTCATGTAAACTGCTTGGGAAGCCACTCTAACGGAAACAGGATGGAGCACCCTGAAATGGATAAAAACAAGGTTGTAAAAAAAACTCAAAGCTCAAGAACAATGTACATATGACTATCACAATGATTTTGACACATTTTCTTTCTCCTAGCAAAGCTCTTAGTTAAAGCTTATAAATTTTATTTTTAGATCGAAATGGCAGTGACTTGAAGGCGGGTGGAGATTGTAGTCCAAGCTACTGTGGGACTACAATGCCAAAAGAGTTTTGGCAATATCATCCAAAAAAAAAATAACAAATATTTCCAAGTCACTTTGACAGTTTGGAATAGAAAATGCTAGATATATTTTCTCTGTGATTTTCTTTCCCATGTCTTTTCACTCACTTGTGTCAATCAGCTTCTGAATGTCTGCAGGTGCCATAGTTTTCACATTGCAAACAGCCATGCACACCCCAGACATTGGCATTCGTTTGTCAGTGAACACGTCCAAGCGTGTGAAAATGGATGTGTCATTTTGAAAATATGAATTTCTATCATGTTCTTGCTCTTTGTCAGAAAATAAATATTTATCCAGAAGTGATTATGAGTAGTTGGAATGATGATGACATTCGTTATTAAGTGATTCATGGAGCCAGAGGCTAACAAAATAACTCCTACTTGGCTTTGGGGGGTTTCCATTGTAGCAATGAGAGCTTGATAAAACTGTTGAAAATAAACATATCCACCTGAATACACCTGAGCCATGGAGACCATGCATGCTTTTGCAGTGGCAGTGCTGATAATGTTAGAAGGAAATATTATTTGTTCATCAAGGTGACATTGCTGCCAAATCAGGTAGGCTAAACTTGTCAAACTCTGCACACATCAATGCGGGAATAATTGCATGTTGTAGGGGAGCTTTTTTTCCACTGATTCAGTAGGAGATATTTTGTTGCATCATTTCTGGTAGCTAAAATGATTAAGAAGCAAAGAATCCAACCCCTTAATTTGGGCCATTTTTGCAACATTGAAAGCACTCACACACAAATGTACAAAGGAAAGCAATGGAAGGACATGGAATTTGGAATAACCTGAAACAACCTATTTTGCCAGTACTGCTTTTCCTTATGTCCACTACTAGATTTGACCAACTGATATCGAACATGGCTCAATTTATTGTCATGTAATCATTCTCAAGGAGATCTTTCTTATAGCATATTTGGTGAGGATATATGAGAAAGTGTTCTTGGTGATCCCAACCAGGTATAAAACGAAGTTAGTCTGGCCACCCCTTTGCTTGACAGGAGATTGGACTGGATGGCCCTTTCGCTCCCTTCCAACTCTAAGAATCAGTGCTTCAATAAAATCCTATTCCTTCTGCTGGCAGGCGAAGATCTTTTTTTTTTAATATACCTTGTGCAATTAGCAACTTGTTCTGGAAAGCCCTTTCAATTGATTTTTTTCTACTGTTATTCTTTAAACTGCTTTCTACCATTTTAAATATGATTTTGACCCTTTTTGGTATTCTGGTTGGTGATTTGCTGTGTTTTGTTTTTACTCTTGTTGTGAACTACCTTGGTTGCCATGTTTGCAGGAGAGAAGATATATAAATAAATAAAAGTTACTGGCCACTGGGAATGCTGACTAGGGGTTTCTAGAAGCTGTAATCCAAAAGATGTGATGTCATCATTAAGTTACCTTCCAGGTGTAAGGAAGAATATGTCTCTCTTCTGCATCTCGAGTGACTTGGTGGAGATCTAAAAGGTGACCTTATTTCTCTTTCCCCGACTGCAGAGTTGCCACTGGGGCAGCCCCTCACCAGTTGTTTTCTTCCTTCCCATAGTAGCAAATGGTCATGGTAGCATCTTTGGGAATGGGTTGAAAATTGTGCAAGGAGGTAGTGAATAACTCCTTGCACAATATTTTTAAAAAAGAAAGAAAGATGTGCATACATAACTCTGAGTTACATGTCTGTATTTCACCAAAAGCATTCCAGATATTATGTAACTCCAGCTTCTTTTTGTAACTCATTCCTTTTGCAACTCACTTTTTATTATTACACTTGTAACAACTCCCACGATTGATCCATTGATTTAATGGTGCAATATAAAAGAGCTCAAAGGAATGTTTATTCTCACTGCAGTAAGTGAGTCCTGCCTCATTACACCCTAGATCTGAGCTCACATTATTAGTGACTTGCCAGCAGCTTCAAGCTATCAAGTTAATAACACAATTGGAATAAAATAGGTATTATTCTTTTATAAAAGTGCTGGTTTTATCTTGTATCTATGGTGGAAAAAAGAAAGCCTCCACTATTTATGTGCGTAGAAATTTAAGTCAGTATTGTTATCAGTGTGGTCATATTTCTTTTACCTTTTTTGCTAAAAAAAATGTATAGTGGGCCCTTGCTATTCACTGGGGTTTGGCTCCAGGAACTCCCTGTAAGTACCAAAACCCATGGAGCTCCCATGCCATTATATATAATGGATTAGTAAAATTGTGTCCCTTATATAAAATGACAAAGTTTGCCTTTTGGATTTTTTAAAAATATATTTTTTCAAGCTCAGGATGGTTGGATCTGCTGATACAGAATCAGTGGATATGGAGAACCAACTTAAATCCTTAATGGTTTCAGAGTTTTTATTTTCTGTTAGATTTCATCTAGGTACTGCTGGTTTGCAGAGATATTTTTCAAATGCTGATTTCTTTTTCATTTTAACCATGTGTTATTTTGCTATTACATTGCTATATTATTATATATACAATTGTATTTGTAGAGTTAGATTTGGTATCTTTGTTAAGTGTGTCATCCTCCTTTCTTTCTGTATCTCTTTGTTTTAGGACAAATGCACTACAAAAATATGAAATGTAAAATAAAAATACAACCAAGGCAACTTTATATCCCCTAACACAGAGTTTCTCAAACTGTGCCCCTCCAGATGTTTTGGACTTTAGATCCCATAATTCCTAACAGCTGATAAACTTGCTGGGATTTCTGGGAGTTGCAGTGCAAAACACCTGGAGGAACACAGTTTGGGAAACACTGCACAACATTTCAGAGATGAAAACTGGGACATGTGGTCAAGCAACAGCAGATTGTGAACTGAACTGAACTGAGTTTGCAGCAATTGGAAGCAGCTGAATACAAAGGGGGAAAGCAGAAAATGGACAAAGAGAGTGGTACATTTTTTAAAAAAGCGGAAAAATGGTTGAGTACTCTTTCAATTTTGATTCTCATATGTTTTATCTTTATTGTTTTACATTGTAAGCTGAATGGTGCAGAAAAGGTTAATGAAATAACATAGGCAATGACCAGAACTCCAACCAGGAGCCTGTGAAGCTGATATAACAGTGCAGCCAATGGATTAAAAAAATAGCCTCACTAAACTCACACCAACCATATGTTTCTTCATGTGAAAACATAACTGCACATGGAGTACATTGCAGTAATCCACTGGAGAGGAGATAAGGAAGATGCCAGACTGTTCAGATCTGCCTTTTCCAGGACAAAGCACAGTTTGTGCTCCAGAGCCAGGAACAGCATCAACACATGGCATATGCAGATAAGTACAAGGGTCTACTGTCAATGCTGCTGGGACCAGCAACTGCCAGAACAATTCTTGCTGCTTCAGCAGCTGACCATATGCCTTCCTGTGGTGGCCAAAGGGAATGGGGGCAACCCAACAACACCCCACTCCTGTCTTAATTTACCGTTGCTCAAAAGCAACATACAATAAAGCAGAGGAAAGCTCTCATTGAGTTATGCCATGCCGTCTGCTGCATGCTTTACAATTAATAAAGCTCATGCTAGAACAGTAACCAAACAACTTGTGGAGAGGCTGGAGACAACACCTAGTTACAGATTAGGTAAAGGTTTTCCCCTGACATTGTCCAGTCATGTCCGACACTAGGGGGTGGTGCTCATCTCCATTTCTAAGCCAAAGAGCTGCCATTTTCAGTAAACACCTCCAAGGTCATGTGGCCAGCATGATGCATGGACCGCCGTTACCTTCCCCGTGGAGCAGTACCTTTTGATCTACTCACATTTGCATGTTTTCGAACTGCTAGGTTGTCAGAAGCTAACAGCGGGAGCTCACCCTGCTACCTGGATTCAAACCTGTGACCTTTTGGTCAAGAAGTCCAGCAGCTCAGCAGTTTAAACCACTGCACCATCCGGGACTTAAAAATTACAGATTAGGACACAATAATGTCCTGAATATGCATTAGTCAAGGTCATAACCATGATGTTAGCATAGCAAATCCAAGGAGGCATCTACAGTGTAGAATTAATGTAATTTTGACACCACTTTAACTGCCATGGCCTAATGCTATGGAATCCTGGGATTTTCTCTCTCTCTCTTGCTCTCACTCTCCAGAGATATGCTTGGTGTCAAACCTGCAGACAAACTTCAATAACATCCCTGGTCACAGCCGCACCAACTGTGAATCCCGAAAATACCAACTCCATTTTTGCATTTTACACAAGAAGAAAGCACACCATTGATTTTTATTCAGAAATCTGGGACAGTTTGGTAGCCTGTAGATTCTGGACTTTCCTTGAAGTTGGTAAGTGTGCATAAGATGAACACATCTAAGCAAATGAAGAATCACAGGAAGTTATTATAGATGTGATCCAATGTTATTCCAAAATACACGAGTATATGTGCACAAAAGTCACACTTCTGCATGAAAGTAAAGACACTATAGATGTGAAAGCAGAGTGTATTTTGAAATGTATGTTTCTTAGAAAATGCTGCTTTACACATCAATCAACTGACCACTCCATAGAATCAAAGAAGAGAAAGAACAGGTTAGCATATATTTTCAATTGCTAATTGCTAATTGCAAAGCAGTGTCATAAAAACCAGGGTTGGTTTCATACCAGAGGAAATCTTAAAACAAACTGCAAGTTTAAAAAAAGTTTGAGAATTCTTGTCCTCATGTGTACACGACGAAAGGAACACGTGCATGTAGTATAACTATTGAGTCTGTGCATCTAATTAATGTGTCTGTGATCACATATAAGTAGCAAGTCCTGCAAGATTCCGAGTACCTCTAAAGAAAAATGGCGCATAGATTTTTCTGCCAGTGCCTAGAAATGTTACTGTTTTGAACTTCAAATCCCAGAATCCTCCAGACATCATGCTCAGGTTTGAGGAGTTGTAGTCCAAAATGAGATTCAAACTCATATATCAAGAGCAAGTAGAACTTGGAAGTCTACAGCAATCTAGTAAATACAGCAGCCAGTTCTGGATTTTTTTCCTGCTTTATTCCTCTTGCAATATTCTTTTGCCTATTACTGTTCCGTTTCAACATTCCCATTTTGCCATTTTAGTTGGGAAAAGCCACCTGGGACTTTCTTGCATGATGCCTCTATCCTGTGTCATTCACTTGATCAAAGATACTGGCAGATTCCCAGCATGGCAACCATCATAATAACACTGCTGCAAGCATCACGCAACTTCAACGCACCAGCAATGCGAGATTTTGTGGCTATGTTTCTGGATGAGCAGTATAACTCTACCTACTCTTTGTACTCTTCTCCATTTTAAAAAAATATTTTAAAAGGAATTTTGCAAGAAATTTTACAGTAAAGTCAGAGTGGGACAGGAGGACAATCCCTGGGATCATTGCACCTGTGGCACTGTGGCACTGTGGCACAATCTTCTTCTTACTTGACTACTTACTTAGGCAATCCCTCACAGCTCAAGGATGATTGTCTTCTAGATGTGGTGTCTTGGCTATGAGTGCATAGATGACTGTAGAGCCCTATTCTTGGTCCGCATCTTCTCCCGCAGTGAGGACATCGGTTTCCAGGTGGAAGGTGATCCCAGTCAAGGTTGGCTTGACATACCTTCCTCTTGGCACATTTCTTTCTTTCAACCTCCGTTCGTGCCTTTTTGAATTCTGCAGCACTGCAGTTCACAGCTGACCTCCAGTTAGAGTGCTCAAGGGCCAGGTCTTCCCAGTCTATGCCACAGTTCTTAAGGTTAGCTTTAAGCCCATCTTTAAATCCCCTTTTCTGTCCACCAACATTCCGTTTCCCATTCTTGAGTTTGGAGTAGACTAGCTGCTTTGGAAGATGGTGATAGGGCATTTGGACAACGTGACCAGTACAGCAGAATTGATGGCAGAGGTGCATTGCTTCAATGCTGATGGTCTTTGCTTCTTCCAGCACACTGACATTTGTCCGCCTGTCTTCCCAAGAGATTTGCAGGATTTTCTGGAGGCAGCGCTGATGGAATCATTCCAAGAGTTGCAAATGACATCTCTAGACAGTCCATGTTCCGCAGGCGTATAGCAGGGTTGGAAGGACAATGGCATTATAAACAAGCACCTTGGTCTCTCTATGGATGTCCATGTCCTCAAACACACTCTGTTTCAGAATGAAGCAGAGAGTGTGGCACAATAAGTGGCTATTGACTGTTTTTTTTTCCCATCAGTAGCAGGGGCAGCTTTGTCATAGGGAGGTGGAAGACCAGCAACAGGATGGCATAGCATTCTGCTTCTCTGCCACTTTTCCACCTCTATGTAATAAAATCCTCCATCAGAGACTCAACCATATATTGCTTGCATTTTGTTCGAGGAAATATGACTGTCTGTCAGGGCTGTAGGTATTAGGGATGGGGATGAGAATTTTCTATCACACACATATACACAGCTGTATCCTGAGATCTGTGATGACTGTAGGTGATAGTTGCGATAGGTGGTAGCATTGTATCATTTCTTATGAATTGGGAATATGTCAATTACAGAAGCAGTTGAGAAACCAAATGTCCAATCTTCTCTCACATTCCTTCTGAGAGAGTTGTGTAAATGACATTTGAGCTGTAATTAACAGCTAGACTCCTAAATCCCTCACTTTAAAAAAAAAAACATTTCCAAAGGAGAAGAGTCCCACCCATGGGAGAAAAGAAGGATATAAATAAATAAATAATAAAGAGAAACAGCAGGAAGTGAAAATAAAAACAGAAGAGAGTTTCAGGGCCACATCTTTAAGACTATCAGTCCCAAGTGACTGAATATATTTGTGCTGGGGTTTTGCCATGTGAGTGGGCTACTGCCCTTGTGAAATATGTTGGTTTTATTTCTAATTTAACAATCCTGACAAATGCACATAAAACTATGATGGCTAAATATGTGAAATCTACCCTGCAGTACTCAAGCAATGGGAACTTGATAGATATCGACACAACCATTCATTTGCTCTTCACTCTTTCACTGTTTTTTAATATCCTGGATTATTTTTAATTATTATTATCGACTGAGCCTTTTGAAGTATTGCTGAGTGGTGACCTGCTGGGCGGAGGTGGAATTAAGAGTCAGCAGCATTTTTAATGCCTTCATCCGTTTGGTATGTTCCTTCCTTTCACCCTAATAGCTGGGAAGTTCACACCCTTCTCTCACATTCCTCTTGAGCAAGTTGTGTCAAGGAAAACGGGGGAAGAGGAAGTGATCCCTCTTATCCGTGGAGAGGAAAGTCTTAATTAGCTTTCAAGGGAGACTCTTGCGTTAACGACAATGAGAAGCAAACCCCACAGCCCTTCCTTTGTTAATTTCAAGTCTGCTCATGTACAGTTAAAACCGTTTATAAAGAATCATTGCTCTCAAGGGTAATTTGGACCAAGTTAGTTTTATAGCTGAAATTTCCTTTCCACAGCAGCTATAATAAATCTATTTGAATTAAAAGATACATTGTGACCCCATATCTGCAGGGGTTACATTCCTGGACTTCATGTGGATACAAGCAAACTCTACTGAAATGAAGGACATTGGCCCAGGAATACCATCATATCACGCTGGAGGACATAGAAAATGCCTAAAGGTAAAGGTTTTCCCTGACATTAAGTCTAGTTGTGTCCAACTCAGTGGGGTGGTGCTCATATCCATTTCTAAGTCAAAGAGACGGTGTTGTCTGTAGACACCTCCAAAGTCATGTGGCCGGCATGACTGCATGGAGCACCCTTACCTTCCTGCACAAGCGGTACCTATTGATCCACTCACATTTGCATGTTTTCAAACTGCTAGGTTTGCAGAAGCTGGGCCTAACAGTGGGAGCTCAGCCTGCTCCCCAGATTCGAACCGCCAGCCTTTCAGTCAGCAAGTTCAGTAGCTCAGCGATTTAATCCCCTGCGCCACCAGGGGGGCCAGAAAATGCCTAGTGATAACATATTTATCCACATCCAACAAAATATGTTCACTTTAAAAAATGCCTAGTGAGAAAATATTTTGTTGGACGTGGATAAATGAAAGCATGGATAAGGGGGTTGTACTGTACTTAAGAGTGAGTGTGGTGTACAAACACTCCTACACACAAGTTCTAAACTTGTTCTCCTCACAAAGTACTTCCTTGATAGAGAGGCATGCCTACAAGCTGCAAGAGGAATCATAAATGAGAAATTCACATACAGCTGAAATCCTATGCATGTTTGCTTCAAGGTTATCTCCATCTGATTTTATATTACTATGTGTGAGGTTTTTTCCACTGGGGAATGGATGCATTCCCCAGTGGCAGAAGCAGAATTGCATGTGCAATGTCATTGCACATGGATGTAATTGTGCATGGATGCCCATACACAACATTTGCCTGTGCATTTGGTAGTACATTTGGTATTTTAATTCAGTTGTGTAATGTTGCCATTCTACACAAGAGTTACATAGAACCACTCCTCATGTAAAGATGTATGCTACACAGCCTTAATACATAACCCAAGCTTGTTTTTCTAGTACTGTATTCGCTTTCAGAATCTCATGAGTAGGACAATGGCTCCTCCACCCTCTCCATGTCCACGTGCAAAGCACCATTAAAAGGGAACCCAGACTTACATTAAATCTGTATAATTTAATTTATATAACTAGATGGACACCTAATAATTATGGTAATGACAGTGACTGAAATGCAAGTTGGCTCACACAGTGTACAAAACTTAGGTTAATGGTCTGCATTCTGCTCAGTCTGATAAATGTACACATGTTAACTATCCAAGTGCAAAGTATTGATAGATAACTCCAAATCTTCACTTCTTACAGTTCTTTACCCTTCAGTCATATTTCGATCAAAAGGCCCTTCCTATGGAGAACACCTTCAATCTGAAAGCTGTCTTCTTTACAGAAGGAACCATATACACTTGGTTACTCATCTGCGTTGCTCTTTCTGCATATCTCAAATTGACAGGTGTATGATAGTGCCAAACAGGCACAGAGAAGAGATGTAGTAGTCATGGGCGATTTCAACTATCCCGATATTTGCTGGAAAACAAACTCGGCCAAGAGTACAAGGTCCAACAAATTCCTCGCTTTCCTTGCAGACAATTTCATGGTCCAGAAGGTAGAAGAGGCAACAAGGGGATTGGCTACTCTTGATCTCATCCTAACAAATGCGGAGGACCTGATCGATGCGGTCGAAGTGGTAGGATCCTTAGGGGCAAGTGACCATGTGCTCCTGCAATTTGAGGTACAAAGGAAGGCCGAAACTAAGACAAGTCAAACCCGCATTTTGGACTTAGGAGAGCTGATTTCCAAAAAATGAAGGAAACGCTGAGCAGCATTCCGTGGACACAGATACTAAAAGACAAGGGAGTTACGGATGGATGGAATTTCTCAAGAGTGAAATACTCAAGGCGCAATTGCAAACCGTGCCAACAAAGAGAAAAATAG
>NW_026845477.1:32850189-32925351 GCF_025583915.1 Anolis sagrei ordinatus | reverse complement strand
TCGTTGTCCAAGTATGATGGCCTTGGAAGTGTCTTGGAGATGGGTACATAGGTGACTGTGGAGCCCTGTTCTTTATCTGCATGTTCTTCCACAGTGAGGACATTGGTTTCCAGGTGGAAGGCGGTCCTGGTCAGGGTTGGCTTGACACGCCTTCCTCTTGGTATGGTCACAGCTGACCTCAATTCAATACCATCCTAGTGGAAGTAGAAATAGAAAAAGTTACTTGTTATGCTCTGCCCCTGTTAGTGATAAACATATGATTAAGTTGCTGTGGCTCTTTTTGGACAAGGTGCAGATACTTACCTCTTGTTGTTGCACTCTATCCAAAACCTGTTCCCAAAACTTCAGCTGCTGTTTCTCACAGATAAGAAAGGAAGAGAGGGAGAAAAAGTCAGGTCAAACCATGGTGATGCAGGTGCTGTGAACTCCTGGGAAAAGGAAAAGGAGGTGTGCTCCATCAGTAAGTGTACCTTATTCCTCTCCCTCCACAAGTTGAGTCCAGCAGCTACATCATAGATTGAATGGCCTCCCCCACTTCCTCCCCTTCATACATTAAGCAGCCCTTTTAGAAGTTTGACCATTGCCACAGGGGCAAAGAACACACGTATGCATCAGTGAAGTTGCACCTCAGTGTAGGGTCTCAAGAAGACACTCCCAGGAATTCCCCAACTAGCAGGATAGTGTCTCAGCTCTCAGAAGCACATTTCTGAAATGCACTGGCTGCAGGAGAATGGAAGAACCAGGTCTAGCCTAATTCTGTCACTGACAGTAGCAAACAATAGCAGAAATGATCAGCTGAACCCTGTCTTATCTATCTCTTTCTGTCTATCTGCCTACTTTTATTTCTACCTGTTGTAGAGAAGTATATTGACCACATTCAAAATGTTAAAATGTTACTGGCAAGAATTTGATCCTTTAAAGATCCTTCAAAACAATCTGTAATTTGTTTTTGGTCTTGGCCAAAATGCCATACAGCAAAAACATTACCGGATGCTGTGCAGTTCCAAATCCAGAATGTAGAAAGTATGTTTCTACAACTTGCAAACACAAATGGAGATGAAAAAAAAGAAAGGGTGCTCACTTGCTGAACAGGAAATAAAACCTGGCATGCCAGTTCCTTAGTCACTGCAAATTTGTATGAAGATTATGTAATTTATTTTATAGCTCCCCAGACTGCCTTCAAAGCCAATAAGTGTAACAATATTGCAAAACCAGATGATTTAAATATTGGTTATTTATGTGGCCTAAATGGGTGCACTGATGGTATGGACAAAAAAAAATACTTTACCAGTATGTATGTCTGCTCAGAAGCAAGTTTTGCTGGGTTCCATAGAAATTATTTTCAGACTGCAGCCAAAAGAGCTCACTATGCTTTAATTCTAATATTTCCAAAGTTCAAGCTGAGAGCCAGTGTGGTGTAGTGCTAAAGTCTCTGTAGTGTTACATCTGGAAAAACCTTTAGGTAAAATATCCAACATTAGTGCTACCTTCCTGTGATGTTGGGACTGAACATTCCTATAAGGTAAGATGCTATTCTGCTGGCAGCAGTGCAGCTGGTTGGGTCTCTCATGTTAGGCAGGCTTTTGCTTAGGAGCCAGACTGGTAAATGTGCCAAACAACTACGGAATGGCAGTAATACCCTGTTTCTCTGAAAATAAGACATACCCATAAAATAAGCCGTAGCAGGATTTCTAAGCATTTGTGCAATATAAGCCATGCTCTGAAAATAAGACATAGTGATAGCCGTGTGTAATGCACAGATATCTATGGCAACAACCAACAAAACAACAATGTATGTGCGTGACTCACAAATTCTGTCTCAGGGTGTTACTTCATGCTGTATTACTATGTCGAGAAGACTTCAGAATTCACAGTAGTAAAAGTACAATTCTTATATTATAATTCAACTAAGGATATCCTATTCACAAAATAAGTAACAGATATAAAGAAAATACGTATAGAAACAGCCAGTCCTAATAAGTCCTAGAGCTACGAAAGGTCTTGAGTCCAATACCAGTGGTAGTAAGACTCCACGCAAGACGTCCCCAAATGCACTTTACTAGAGATCTAGGAAATCTGCACGCCCCACCCCCCTCCAAATATGTACCCTTTCACCTTTCACCTGGTCATGCCCAGCATATTTTTTAATTTTTAATTATTACATTTGGCCTTGCCATAGATTTTAATGCGTCGTGGTATGTTGTTAATGTTTATTGTTTTGTTTTGAGTTCATTTGTTGTTGTATTGTTGTTGTTGTTTTTACTGATGTATGTGGGCTCAGCCTCTTGTAAGCCACACCGAGTCCTCCGGGAGATGGTAGCGGGGTATAAATAAAGGTTTATTATTATTATAGTTTTAAAAAAGCAACACAACAAGATCTCCCAGGTTGTTTACCTTGTTTCATTATGCCTTCTTCCGGTGTTATGCCAGTCTTATCTATAATGCTTGAGTACACTAAATAAGAAATAAAGCAACATACAGACAATAGATATAGTAAAATCCCCAAATTAACGTTGTTTTGGAAAAAAGTTTTGGATAGACACGCTAGTATATTTACATTCCTGATAGTAGCTTTGGCTCTGTTGTGAATGTCTGTCTTTATCTATAATGCTTGAGTACACTAGATAAGAAATAAAGCAACATACAGACAGTGGATATATTAAAATCCCCAGATTACCAATGTTTAAAAGAAGTATTGATACCCACGCTTGTCTACTTACATACCTGTTAGTAGCTTTGGCACTTTGCAGAATTGCAAAATTTCTTTAAAAATAATTTTTAAAAATGGAGAAGAGCAAAATGGGTAGGTGGAGTAGCAGGATTTCTAAGCATTTGAGCAATATAAGCCATGCCCTGAAAATAAGACATAGTGATGGCCATGTCAGGTCATGTCAGGTCGTGGTCATTCTGTGTGTGTTGCAAGCTGAGGCATAGATGGAGATATAGAAAGTGCAAGTAAAATTCTCCTCAGTGAAGTGAGGAGCAGGACGCTCTGCTTTAGGTATTGTGTGTCTTCAGGGGAAAGAAGTAAAGCTGTGGCTGCTGTTTTACTCAGCACTGTGGGTCTGTTTCCCCCAGCACCAACCAGCAACAGTCTGTGGGTCTCTCTCTCACACACACCCCCCCACAAACACCAGTAAAGCTGCTGCTCCCCAGAACTGACCAGCAAGAGTCTGTGGGTCTCTCTCACCCCACACAAGCACTAGGGCAGGGGTCCTCAAACTTTTTAAACCAGGGGCCAGTTCACTGTCCCTCAGACCATTGGAGGGCCGGACTATAGTTTTTTTTTAAAAAAATCAATTAAAAAATTCCTATGCACATTGCACATATCTTATTTTGCTGTGTGGAAGGGCCCTTAGAGGGGGTTCTTTCTAGTCCTCTTTAGGCAGTAATTCCAGGAGCAGAGAATGGGAAATCTTCCTATTTCTAGTCTGAACAAAATCTGGCTACCAGTATTAAAAAAAACTCTAAAATTATAAGTGTAAATAAAGAACAACACTTAAACGCAGGGGAACTCCAGACAAGAAACAATCGGGGCCAGATAATCACCTCTCAAGAAAGGATTCTCCCTAAAAACTGTCAGGCCATGAAATGGTAATCAAGGTGGCCAATTGAAACATTCATACCTACCTCCAACAGACAAGAGTTCTTTCTCCCACCCTGGATCTTCCACAATTTTCCTAGTTAAAGGTTTTCCTCTGACATGAAGTCCAGTCGTGTCTGACTCTGGGGTGTGGTGCTCATCTGCATTTCTAAGTCGAAGAGCCAGCGTTGTCCGTAGACACCTCCAAGGTAATGTGGCTGGCATGACTGCATGGAGGGCTGGGGCAGCCGCCCTTGGCTGGCTCACGCTGCCCATTGGGCCTGATGGATAGCGTGAGCCAACCAAGGGAGGGGCACTGAGTGGGGGGGCGCTCCTCCTCCGCGGGCCGGATAAGTGCCCTTGGCGGGCCGGAAGTGACCCGCGGGCCTTAGTTTGAGGACCCCTGCACTAAAGGATAGGGGTAAAGCTTCAGCAAGCAGTCTGCTACTGAGCCCAGAGAGATCATCCCGTAAATACAGATTGTTGTACCATACCTAATAAAAATAAGACATCCCCTGAAAATAAGCCATAGTATGTCTTCTTGTGGAAAAATAAATATAAGACAGTGTCTTATTTTCTTGGAAACACAGTAGTGGAAGGGAGTGTGACACAGGTGAAGAATTTCTCAGATGCAACAGCAGCAGCAGCACAGCTAATATGTATTAGTACCACACAGAAGGAGGCACAGCAAACTCCTTTTGAATGTCTTTCACCATGAAAACCCAATGAGGAGATAATCCAAAATGAAATGAGATAGTGCAAGAAGATGAAACTCCCAGATCGGATGGCACTCAATGAGCTACTTGAATATAGCAGAGTTCAACTGCAAGTAACACTGTGACTAATGAAGCACCTGGACTCAGGCCAAAAGAATATTAAGCTGTTGATGTTCACTAAGGACCTTATCCTTGGGGGTGGGGGTAGCGTCATCTAAGTGTGGCATTTAGTCCTGTAGCATTGCAATTCACTATATTCCGCTATTCATAAGTCATAACTTATCACATGTCATCTGAATTTGCTGATTTATTTTTTACTATACATTTTCATTACTTTTTAATTTTCTTTTAAAAATTACTGTGCAAAGATCAGGTGGCTGCATTAGTACTGGGGACTCACTGCTGGGTAGATGACTGCCCACAGGACAGCCCATTTGCACATGTCATCAATACAGATCAATGTAGGTGATACTGACAGCTCCCATCCCACAATTTTTTTTGGCCTTTTGTAATGGAATATCCCAGTTCCTGAGCTTCTGAGACAATCTCAACCCATCTTTTTCCCCCTCCCTTCTTTTTTTTTTTTTTTTTTTTTTTTTTTTTTTTTTTTTTTTTTGGACTGTTTCTGGCAATTCCCTAACAAATCTTGATGGGCACTGCCAAGAAGTCACATTGCATCATGAGATGGGCTCTGTCAGTTTTCATTAACTGAATAGATAAATGGAGTGGATAAACTCCTTAGAGATGAATGGAAAGTTCAAAGCTGAACAACACATATTATAGACATGGAATGTGAGAAGCATGAATCAGAGGAAACTGGACATAACAAACAAGAAATGGAACATTTAAACGTAGCAGTACTTGGGGTGAATGAATTAAAGCAGACAGGAATCAGACACTTTCAGTCAAATACACAGTGATTTCCTCACGATATCAAGATCTAAAAAGAAATAGGGTGGCATTCATAGTGGGGGGAAATGTAGCAAAAGCAGTGAAAAGATATATTGTAGCATCTGACCAAATCCAGAATAAGACACTGAGGGAAACAGAAGAGAATCAAAGACACTATGTTGAATTTGTATGTAAATTGGAACAGGTACTCCAGCCATACACACATACACACACACACACACACACACACATATGCAAGCTTTAGATACATAGGAAAGGGTTAACACTCCAGTGATGTCTGCTATGCTGTCTGTGCCTTTTTTCAGAAGATTTAGCCTCTCTTCTGAACCTTTGATAGTTGGATTTTGAAAACTTTGGCTTATTGTGGAAACAAGAATTTGTGATAAAGCTTTAGTGGAGACATCTTTTCTCCACAATAACTCCTTCAGAAGTGAATTTCCTTTCCTAGGGATACATTTTTCTCACTTCCTGTTGTCTCACCCCCGTTCTTAACTATGAGTCATTTATAAATCAGATGTTTGAAACTCAGGGACTGCCTGTACAATTATTTTTAAAAGTTGGAAAAAGAAAAATTTATAGAATGAGTAAATCCTAGCAAGTAAATTTGAGCTAGATTAATTGCTTTTCTTCGGTTTAATTGTACATCTGTATTTCACCCTTCCTCTCAATTTCTTGTAAACATTGCTTGGTGACTTGCTTTTTTCCCTTTTGAAATAAATTATCCTTACAAAAAAAAAGTAATATGGCAAAATGATGAGTTGAAAGAGTCTCCCCAGTTTCCTTATTGCTGTCTCCATTATATCTTTTCCCCCATATTTTCACTGATCATGAGACTTCCTACTGCTTTACCCAAGTCATCTACCATATAACTGATGACATAGCAACCAGATGTCCAAGAAAGTAAGTTTTCTTTGATCAGCAATACCATTACCTAGAGAAGCAAATATTCTAATAGCCTAGGCACTGCTAAAGTAATCTAGCAGGTGGAACTAATAGAAATAGTTTTTTAAATTACCTATTGGATCAAAGCAAAAGCCAAGATGGCCCAAGCATTGATCTTAATAGTCAGGAAAATGTTTCTGAAAGTTCACCAAGCAATGATTCATCTTATCCACACCATTACTGGCAATTCAGAATTTGTATGAAGATATTGGCAGGAGATGATGTTTTATACGACTAAAACATGCTTCCCTTTCCAGTATGCAATGTAATTTATTTGATTTGGGGGGGGGGGGAGCATCTGCAAAATCAAATAATACCAGCCGAGCATAGCAATTCAATAATTACACCTATTTTCCATGTGCATTATGTTTCTCTGCCATACATAAACATAACCTCTTTATCAACTTTCTGCAATCCAATGTTTTCCAGATTCCATGTACACCTCCCATTACACTCTGACATCAGGCCTCTATCAACTATGATTATAGATGATGTAACTGATTATGTCTTGAGACACTGTAGATCATCCCTCTACAACGTTCACCTTGTCTATATTGTATGGCCCTCAAGAGATACTATGAGGGGTTTTTCAGAAGCAGTAGTATATGGTGACTATATGTGCCTAGCTGAAGCCTATCGCATCCTATGCTTCTTTCTGAAAAAACTGTACTCTCCACTTAACCTATGATATTTAACTATTGTATTTCTACTCCAAAGAATTATTGCAGATTGAAACCTCTTTAACTGTCATAGTTTGATACTGTGGAATCCTGGGAGTTGTAGTTCTCTTTGAGGTGCCAGCTCTCTTTGACAGAGAAGATGAAAAAACCTGGTCAAATTTCTTAATAAAAAACATTTGCAAAAAAAAAAAACCTGGTAAAACTATAACTCTTATGATTCCATGGAGTTGAACCATAGCAGTTAAAAGTGTTGCCAAACTGCATTAATTCTACAGTATAGATACATAGTGCATTCAGGAGCCCCCAATGGCACAATGTGTTAAACTCTTGTGCCGGCAGGACTGAAGACTGACAGGTGAGAGATTCGAATCTGGGGAGAGCACAGATGAGCTCCCTCTTTCAGCTCCAGCCCCCCATGCGAGGACATGAGAGAAGCCTCCCACAAGGATGGTAAAACAAGAGAAGATTCTTATTGCTTGTAGCAGTTGCATCGGGAGAATCAGGCTGGGAGACACTAAGGTAGAAATACGTTTGTAACTGCCTTAGTGTATTCTAGTGATCTTCTAGTTCCAGTTTCAACCTAAACTGCAACATTTGGGGAGACCTTTTTTTGTGACAGCAAAGCCCAGGGCAGGACAGGACATCCACAGGACATGCTGACTGAAATTATGCTTTCCAAATGTAACTTCTTCAAGGTCTGTTTCCTAAACTCCACCAAAAAGAAGTGAATTGTGATTTGGACCCTTTCTCTTTCCAGTTCAAAAGTCTATAAGAAACCTGCAATTACCAATTTATATCACTTTACAGTGGCATAGTTGTAAACGGCTCAAGCATAGTACATAATACACATAGGTAAGTATAAGTAAGTAGATGTGCATAGAACTGCACTGATATATGTCAAAGATTATATACTTGTAATACACTGGAACTCAAGCAAACATCTTGTGATATATCAATGGCTAAGGACTTAAAAGTGTACTCCATTACAGGAAAAAGGTATCATTGATGAAAGTTGCAATAAAAGAATACCCACAACTTCGGGTGGCCATTCAGCCCCTGAGATTCTCAAAGTTTTAGAAAAAGGTCTGGCCCTCAAATACACACATGAAAGCAAAACGTAGGATAGAAAAATCCTGATATATTGGTGAACTTCTCAAATTACTACTTTCACAAAGTAAAAAAGGAGGAGGAAGAAAGCCTGGAAGTTCAAGACACCATCAATTCTGAAATCCGATAGCAAGTTTCATTCCAGCTCTCTAATAGTCTTTAAGACAGACAGGCTTTAAGACTCAGTGCTTCCAATGCATCTTGAAATCTCATAATGTATCAGCCACGCAGACCCCTTGAGAGCTAATGCAGCTGGATTAATATTGACTTTAAAACCTTCCTCTTCCCATCTTGAGTACAGATAATGTTTCTCAAAGAAGGATGTGTCGGCCATGTTTCCTCGTCTGTAGAAATAAGGGGAAGCAAATTAATCATGGTATTCCCAGACGTCAACAAGGCACATAATGATGGCTCACTTGTGGGGTGGGGTGTGTGGAGCTGGAATCTATGAACAGATTAATAAAAGGTCACCCAGTCAAATCTTCTGACTTTTCCTTCTGGGCAAACCACACAGATCTGCAACATTGATGTAAATCCACTATCCAAACCAATTCTGGGAAATAAATTATCTGAGAAGCAGCAAAAATGGAAGAACATCAATAGCAGCTTTGTGCTTTGGGAAGCAATCAAACATATAGATTACATAATGAGACACACATTCCTTCTTCCTTTGTACAATTTACTTTAACACACAAACATGCCAAATTAATGATCAAAATGCAATGGAAAGAACAAGACTGCTCTGGAATAACTCAAAAGACCAAAGCGGTTGGGGGGCAACCTATGCCAGTGTACATTAGCCAGACACTTGCCATTTTTTGTTTTTGTTTGAAGTCTCCATATAATGGAATTCAACAGCTTGTGCTATTGTCCTAAAATGATGAATTAGTTGAAGTCAGGGCCTCAGGAAAGCAAACTGATTCTCAGCCACAGAAGCTACAGCAAACACATCCATCTACAATATGCAAAGCCAGATACCAGAGATGTCTCTTTCCACTTGTGTCTTTTATGTAAAGTCAGCATTTGAAGGACTAAGGTTGTCATAGAGACAGAACTGTGTTAACACTTTGGCTATGACCAGAATTACGTGATATGCTAACCATGCAGGCATCACTCAGTACATGGCCGTACAAATTTAACACTTGCTGTTTCCAAATTGTGTTTTGCCATGCCATGTCATGCCAACATGTTCAGTGTCTTGTGTAGGAACTATATATCAATGTACAAATTAAAAGCTCTCCTCTCCTATCTTATGGTACTTTATATTTAAGATAGATTTGGACTAAAGAGCTAAGTAAGCAGATAATTCATTCAAAAAGAGGACTGACTCTTGACAGCTGCTTTTTTCCAATTTTCTTCATTTTGAGTAATGACTTGGTGGATAATAATGGCACTGAAATTATCTATGTCTTAGCTCAGTCATCTCTCAAAATGGAGATGATAGTCAAGAAATCAGAAGAAGGCTATGATACGGAAGAGAAGTATGAAGAGGAAAAAGTAAGATCAAAAAGAGTAAACATCTATTATTGAATACCAAAGTCATGGTTATCCATACCATAGCATTTCTTGTTTCTACACATGGGCATGAGACCTGAAAAGTAAAGACAGGTTGCAGGGGCAAAAATCCCACGAGTCTGAAATGTGGTGCTGCAGGAGAGTTATGCCAAAAAAGACAAGCAAACAAGTCCTGAACTCTCCTGCAAGACAAGATGACTTAATAGAGGCTATTATACTTCGGACTCATTCATGTGATAACAATACTCCAAGAAAAAGCAGATAATTATAGGGGACCTAGTGGTCCATAATAGGTCCAGAAGTTGCACAAATCTTACACCTGTTGTAGAATAAGCATGCATGGTCCTGATCCACATTAGGGACATCACACACAGGTTGGGGACTGTTACATTGCTCCTAACTAAACTTTGTTCCTTACTGTTCCCCACCCTTCAAATGCAACCATTGACAAGGCCTCAAAACAGGAGGAGGAATTGCATTGGACTTAATGCAATGTTCAGATTCTCTTTTGACCTGATTGGGGCAGTATGAATGGACAAGGAAGAAATAATATGGTTTACATTTCTCCCCTGAGATGGATATGTAATAGTAGAAGTTCAGGAAGAATGGAACCAAGAGGTTGTTTCTCTATCCCTATACATCTTAAATTGCCTGCACATCTTATTTCATTGTGTCTATAGGTTTGCCTAGGGGTCACCACAAGTCAGAAATGATGTATACAACAACAACAACAGCAGGAGCAGTTCTGCACAGATTGGGCAAATATCGTAGTAGCCTTCAGTGTTAACAGTAGCCCACACATTCACATGCAGTGGCATTAGTCCATGCTGGATATTGAAGACAGCTGTAATTATAGGCCATTGCCATTTTAGAAGGACTGTTGCAGGACCTCTGGTAATTGTTGACTACATGTATATCACCCATTTTCCTTCATGCCAAACTTAACAAGCAATTTTGAAGAGTGTCTAAGCTGTTTGGTCAACCCACCAGACCTAGTACCTTGCTTATTAGTAACAAGGAGGCAGCCTCATGAGTCTTCAGACTATATCCTAGTGCAAGATTACTTTTAAAAATAAAATTAAAAAGAAAGAAAATGAATGAATGAATGCTGAACTCAAGCTTGATGTCTAAAAGGAGGATAAGCTCATTTGTTTAAACCGGGGCCTATTCCAGTCATATCTCAACTGAGGGCTCTGCCTCAAGAAGAGGTGGGGGGGGCATAAGTAAGGGGAGCAGGAACCCCTCTATCACACATCTTTCCTTTCCAGAGCCTCTCCCACAAATGCTTTTCTCCCAGTTGAGTTTCCTTCCAAACATTTAGTTGAGAGGAAAAGCAGCTGGAACTGAGGACACACTAAAGGGAGGGAAAACCCAAATGAGGGAGGTTTTGGTATATATACACACACACAAAAACACCTTTTGCTCTCAGAATTTCCTTCCTTGTTACATGCCATAGGCTATAAGCAAGTTGGTCTGCTGCCATCAGGCCTAGATCAGCCCTTAATTGTTTGGCCATTACACTGCAGAACATACTTAGAGGAGATGTTGGATCCAGTGCTAGTCAGCACTGTGAGAACATACTAAATGTCAGCTTGAGTTGTAATGTTCCCTGCTGCTGGCTTAACATTTTTCTTCAGACAATCCCATTAGATCTGCTGATTGAACATGATGGGCTTCCTGTCTTGGAGGAACTGTCAGGAAGAGGGAAGGGAGAGGGAAGTTCCTGACACATCAGCTGCAAATGGCATTTCAACAGTGGGAAAATGTGGAGGCAGGAATTCCTCTCTTACACAACTCAGAATTGGAAAAGGAACAATTATGTGAAAAGCCAGCTGGAAACGCCCAGGTCAATGCATAGAGAGAGGGAAAAATCTAAACAAATTATTGGGGTAATATCTACATTTTTTTCAATATTATACACATTTTGAGAATTAACACTTTTAAAATGCTTCATTATTATCACTCTTCTCAAGCAAAAGTTATCATGAAACATGTCAGATTCATGCTAAACAATGTGACTATGCATGGAAAAAGATATAGCATAGGCCATGCCTGCATGCCCAATATAATGTGGACCCTGGATTTAGTTGCTGCAACAACTTGACATTATTCATGGCTGTACGTATATGCGGTGGAATCTCTGAATCTCTGAATATAGACATTAATTTGTGACAGCACAACCTGGGATTTTCAGGTCTGATCCTGCAGTTTTGGAGATATGGACAAATGCATCCACCTGGATCTGGCCCAGTCTGGCCTGATGTGGCCTGATCCACTGTCTACATCACTAATGGACCCATTGGTGCATGATCACCAGCAAGAAGCTCTCTCCGAGAGGTTTTCTGGTAACATCATGTTTTTGGTGATGTTGTGACCAGAAATGCAACATTGCCAGTAAGCCCCTGATGTGCCCTTGGACCAGCCAGCCATGTATGTGGCCAAAGGGCCCTGGAACACTTCCAAGGCTGCTCTGAAGCATTTCCAAAGACCTTTAAACTGGATTTTTCCAATATATGTAGATAGAGCCATACCCAGCACACCACCTTCCCATTCAAAACTAGTTTTATCTCCATCTTCCTTGGGTGTTACTTCCTTCTTTCTCTTCTCCTTCTCTGACCCTACTCCATTCTTCTCTCTCTGCCCTACTTCTCAGTGTCTGGCAGCCACCAGACACTTGTGGATTCAGCCAGTAGTTTTGCTGATGGTTATTCACTTTGCCATGCCTCATCCTTTGTTTCCAGGCCTCTTACAAAGCCAAGAGATTTCTACACCTTTTCCTGAGTAAGAAATGGAAGCAAGACATGCACATCCATCAGATGGACAGGACTGGAGCAATGAGGTGATGGAACAGTTCCAAAGAGAAAGGAACTGTTTATTTATTTATTTTTCTATTTATTTACTATTCTTGTATACCGCTGTATCTCAAGCCCGAGGGTGACTCACAGCGGTTTCCAAAAAGCAAACAACAGAGACAGTAAAAACAGCAGTAATCAATATATAATAACAGTTAAACTACACAATTCCATTTCTAGCAATAAACAAACATCAATACACAGTTATTACAAAAAACCCACCCCAGATCACCTCATCATCCAAACGTGATCCAAATTCGTCGTCCATTGTTCCTTTCCTATGTTCAATTTACCGGAGATTGCACTGAATTATTCAAAAGCCTGCACAAACATCCAGGTCTTCAACTTTCTACGGAATGTCATGAGAGATGGTGCCAGCCTAACATCTACAGGAAGGGCGTTCCATAGCCGAGGAGCCACCACCGAGAAGGCCCTATCTCTCGTCCTCGCCAACCGTGCTTGAGAGGCCGGCGGGACCGCGAGCAGGGCCTCCCCGGAAGATCTCAAAGTTCGGGTGGGTTCATAGGCCGAGATGCGGTCAGATAGGTATCTTGGGCCGGAACCGTTTAGGGCTTTATAGGCTAGTACCAACACCTTGAATTGGGCCCGGTAGCAAATCGGCAGCCAGTGGAGCTGGTGCAACAGGGGGGTTGTGTGCTCCCTGCACTCCGCTCCTGTTAGAATCATGGCTGCCGCGCGTTGGACTAGTTGCAGCTTCCGGGCCGTCTTCAGGGGCAGCCCCACGTAGAGAGCGTTGCAGTAGTCTAAGCGGGATGTGACAAGAGCGTGTACCACCGTGGCCAAGTCAGACTTCCCAAGATACGGGCGCAGCTGGCACACGAGCCTGAGCTGTGCAAATGCTCCCCTGGTCACCGCCGAGACCTGGGGCTCCAGGCTCAGCGGCGAATCCAGGGTCACACCCAAGCTGCGAACCTGTGTCTTCAGAGGGAGTGCGACCCCATCCAACACAGGCTGTAACCCTATACCCTGTTCGGCCTTGCGACTGACCAGGAGTACCTCTGTCTTGTCTGGATTCAACTTCAATTTGTTCGCCCTCATCCAGACCGTCACAGCAGCCAGGCACCGGTTCAGGACTTCGACAGCCTCCTTAGTAGAGGGTGGGAAGGAGTGACAGAGTTGGACATCATCTGCGTACAGATGACACCGTACCCCGAAACTCCGGATGATCTCACCCAGCGGCTTCATGTAGATGTTAAACAGCATGGGAGACAGGATAGAACCCTGAGGAACCCCACAAGACAAAGGTTGTGGGGAAGAACAGGTGTCCCCCAATAACACCTTCTGGGAACGACCCTCCAGAAATGACCGGAGCCACTGTAAAACAGTGCCTCCGAGGCCCATTTCCGCAAGGCGCCCCAGAAGGATACCGTGGTCGACGGTATCGAAGGCCGCTGAGAGGTCCAGAAGCACCAACAGGGACACACTCCCCCTGTCGAGCTCCCGGCGCAGATCATCCACTAAGGCGACCAAGACTGTCTCAGTTCCATGCCCCGGTCTGAAACCAGACTGTGCCGGGTCCAGATAATCCGTGTCTCTCAAGAATACCTGGAGTTGTGAGGCCACCACGCTTTCCAGGACTTTGCCCAAAAAGGGAAGATTGGAAACAGGCCGAAAGTTGTCAAATTTAGTGGGATCTAGTGATGGTTTCTTCAACAGCGGTTTTATTATAGCTTGTTTTAAGCTCGCTGGAATTCTGCCTTCCCGAAGGGAGGCGTTAACCACCACTGTTACCCACTCAGCCAATCCCCCTCTGGCCTCTTTTAGAAGCCAGGATGGGCAGGGGTCTAGGATGGACGTGGTCGGCCTCATTCCTCCAAGTATCTTGTCCACATCCTCGGGCTTCACCAATTGAAATGAATCCATCAAAATAGGACAAGCAGGTGCTCTCGTTACATCCACAGAGACTGCATTTAACATGGTGTCCAGACCAGAACGGATCAAAGCGACTTTGTCTGCAAAGAACCGAGCAAAAGCTTCACAGCGAGAGATCGAGTTGTCAGGGACCCCACCTTGGGTGGTGGGATTCAAAAGACCTCTGACAATTCGAAACAACTCAGCCGGACGGTTCTTTGCATACGCAATAGTGGCCGCAAAGAAAGCCTTCTTTGCGGCTTTTATTGCCGCGGCATATGCCCTCAGAAAGGACACAAACCGTGTTCGATTTGGCTCGCTCGGGTCCGAGCGCCACACACTCTCTAGTTCCCTCTTCCTTCGCTTCATCACTGCCAGCTCCTCGGTGAACCAAGGTGCTGGTTTAGCTCGGCTACTTGAGAGGGGACGTTCCGGAGCGATCGTGTCAATTGCCCTGGTCATCTCCCCATTCCAGAGAGCAACCAGGGCGTCGACAGGATCACCTACCGAGGCGGCGGGAAACTCCCCAAGAGCCGTCAGGAATCCATCCGGATCCATAAGCCTCCTGGGACGGACCATCTTAATGGGTCCTCCACCTCTGCAGAGGTTAGGGGGTGCAGTGAGCCTAAATCTGACCAGGTAGTGGTTGGTCCATGGCAACGGAGAGATGGTTAACTCCTCAACACCGCCACCTTCCTCCCATCCCTGACAGAAAACTAAGTCCAATGTATGTCCTGCACTGTGAGTGGGGCCAGTTACTTGTTGGGACAGCCCCATGGTTGCCATGGCAGACATGAAGTCCTGAGCTGCTCCAGAAAGGGCCGTCTCGGTGTGGACATTGAAGTCCCCCAGCACAAGGAGCTGCCGGGACTCCAACGCCAGGCTCGAGACCACCCCCGCTAGCTCAGGTAGGGAGACTGTAGTGCAGCGAGGTGGACGGTACACTAACAGAATCCCTATTCTGTCCCGGTCACCCACCCTCAGGTGGACGCATTCAAAATTTGTTGACTGCGGGATGGGGCCCCTGGTCAGAGGGATGGAATCTCTATAGACCACTGCAACCCCGCCTCCCCGCCCTCCGGATCTTGGTTGGTGCTGCACGGAGAAACCTGGCGGGCAGAGCTGGGTGAGATTCACACCCCCAGCCTCGTCCAACCAGGTCTCCGTGATGCACGCCAGATCTGCCCGCTCATCCAAAATTAGGTCTTGGATGAAGGTGGTTTTTCCGTTGACAGATCTGGCGTTCAACAGCACCACCTTCAGACCGGAGGGACCGCCAACCTGGTTACACCAATTTACCATATAAGGAGACCGGTTTGGAATTACTAATGTTGGTGCACGATCCCTAGGCCGAATTGTTGGTCTCCTTGTTCCGCATCTCCCCTTCCCCACCACCACTTCTATGGGGGCCCCTCGGCTGATGGAACACCCTCCCCCCTCCATGCCACATTCCATCCCTGTGGTCTCGGTTCGCATTTCATTGTTGGTTGTATGGCTTGTTGGGATCTTAAGTCGGTTCGCATTTCCACTCCCTTTGTTCCCCCCCCCCCCGCCCCATTGCTTCCCACAACCTCCAGCCCGCTACGTCCCTTGTCCCCTCCACAGATAATTAACAGTACAGATAATATATACCAGGGAATGGTGGGACACATGGGTACAGTTGCTATATAGTTCCTATATAGTTCCTGTTCCTATATAGTGATGAGTGACGAATTACTATTTGCTCTTTCCTTGGTAAATGGTTCCAAATAGGCATGTGAAAATATGTCAATTTTGTTTTTGTTATAAAGTTCAATTTTTTAAATTCAGTTTTTATGTGTTTTCTCCATTGTGTGTGCTTTTTTGCACATTTTAAACAGGTACAACATTTCTGTATTTTCCCCATTCCCAAAAGACTATTTGTGAGTATTTTTCAAATGCATATATTTAGTCATGTGCATTAAGTTGTGCATAATTTGAGGGAGAGAAAGAGAAAGCAAAAAAATAATCTTGGAGGTTCTTTCCCATAGCAGGAAAGCAAATTAAATGTCCTCATTTCATGAACAGTCCCACAGACTATAAAGTGGAGCAATCTATAAAACAAAGCTCTGTTAATGCAAATTTCCATCCCTAATGGTATGTTCCCCACATTATGTGGAAATTCCAGGAATGGAAGCTTTAGCTTCCAGTAGCTTACCCTCACCCTTTCCATTCAAATATTTAGAAGATATATATTAAAAAGGGGGAGAAAACACATTTTCCTTTTTCCCTGCAAGATGAATGGATCCTAAGTAATTTTTTTTACAAAATAATAGAGTTGGAAGGGGCTGCAAGTGCCATGTAGTCTACTCCAACCCCCTGTTATGCAGGAATACACAAGTAAAGTTTTCAAAGGAGGAGAATCCATCCATGGAGGAAGTCTGTTCTACTGAAAATTTGGATCTAGATGGCCAAATTTAGCCTAAGTTGTTGAACCTAGTCTAGATGCTAGAGATGAACCAATTGCTGTGTTTCTCCCACATTTGACTTTTTTGAAATTTAGAGTTTTTTCAATTTCTCCAAGATATGAAGAAACATGTGGCTGAAATCTTGCATTATCAATAAAATTAATTTAATGATGGAGCCTTTGGAGCACGGCAGTACCCTCAAACAAAGCCTTTCTGGGAACTAGGGATCAATGGAGTGAGACTGAGAAATATGTCGACATGGCTCCACAGGTCATAGAGCATGTCAAGAAGAGGCAGCAGGAGAACCACTTGGGGTTCTGCTGTAAGTGCTTTTCTCAAGGCCATCCATAACAAAGAAACTAATGTAGACATCATTTCCCAGCACATATGATCTCCATAACCAAACTGATCAGGGCACTCCCAGGCTGCAAAGCTAGGCTTCTGGGAATATCTTTGGTTGCACACAACCATAAATGTAGACCCACTGCAGTTACTAGAACAAAAGTCCAGCTTATGATTTCAGATCTGATGAAATAATGCCACCTGGGTGAATTTTTGGGAAATTATTATCAAATATGTACTTAAACGTATTTTTGAATATTCTTTACAGCTTTAATGAGGCATAAATTGTCTTCTTTGTGGACTTCCAGACAGTTGTCCATGCAGCAAAATACAACAAAATACAAAATCCATGAAGGTACAATACCTTTATTTATTCAAAAAGTACACCATGCAAGCTTTCAAAGCTTGATCAGGCAATGATGTTAAAAACCATACTGGAGAAGTAAAATGACAATGTTAGAGTCACAGGCCAGTTCTCTGTGACTTCTGAACATGCTCAGTCTTAACTGGCCTATTTTTAAAATCTCTCCCCACTCACCCAGTGATTTCTTGCATGCCCATAGTGTTCCCACACCCCTACCCGGAGTATGCTCTCCTTCTCCTGCTGATTATAATCCATTTGGTATGTCTCCCAAAGACTGAATTTGATATTAGAAGGACTCCCAGGTTTGGTGGGAAAGCCAGGATATTAATAAGATGATAGATAGTCAAGCTGAAAATGAGAAGAGAGATAAACCCCATTTTGAATTCCATTCATATGGCATTTTTGTGTATTCCCTTTATGTGGTAATTTGCAAAATAATAATTCAGCAAGACCACACTGAGTCAAATCCGAGCTCCATCTTTCTAGCCCTTTGTCATTTTCTATAATTATCAGCTAGGTGGGCTGGAAAAGCTAATAAATATGACATGACTCTAATTCATACTGTTTTCCCCAATATCTAAGGGCCATTACCTTGGGTGTCACTGATTCTTTCACCTAAAGTTTTCTATTCTCCTAAATGCAACTCAGGGGGGACCGCAGAATATGAATAAGTACATTCATGGGATTGTTTCCAACCCATCTCCATTTGAATACATCTAATAAAGGACATCACTTTCTGTCCAAGAAAACCCTAAGATAGGGTTGTCATAAGTCAAATTTGTGTTGAAGGCACACATCAGCAACAGTAGGAGAATGGGTGGCCATTCAAAGGGTGGAATGCAATCCCCATCATCTCTCGTCAATGGCTAGTCTGGCTGGGGCTGATGGGGATTACAGCCAAACAACATCTGGAGAATCATATACTTCCCATCCCTGTTTCAACGTTGAAAAATACATCGATGAGAAACACCTATGAGTGGGTGATCAAAAAGAGTAGTTGTAACATATCCCATTCCATGGCAATTGGATCCAATCATCCTAACAGAGCCATAACATACAAGTCTCTGTCCTCCGTGTTGGTTTTTGTCAGGATTTTCCAAACTCCACATATTTTAAACTGGGAGAAAATTAAACTTACAAATGTGTATGTGTGTGGCCTGTAACAATAATAATATAATAACTTTATTTTTTATACCCCACCTCCATCTCCCCGAAGGGACTTGGGGAGATGGGCCTGGACAAACATACATTGAAACATGGCACAATAAAATAAAATAAAATAAACACATCACAATAACACAACATCATAAAACAATCCCTAGGCTGAACAGAAATAAATACTGAAGTCGGAGGTCTAGGAGCCTTTGCAATAGTTTCAGGACAGGGGCTAGTGGAGAAGTGCAAAAGCTGATAATAGTTAGGGCTGGAAGAGCAGATCTTTCCTTGTTACATTCAAATCTCAGTTTATAACTCTAAACTTAATGGAACAGTCATTAGACCAACTCAATATATTAAAAGCGATGAGAGTTTTAAAAGATCTTCCTGATGTTATTTGACTTTGCCCAGGTTTATTTACATACAAAATAGGGACTTTACATAACCATTACCATCATATATCATGCCTCCACTCCCCAATGCACAGTATCTTCCATGAGCAACACCATTGCTTACATGTTTACAGACAAAGTACTATTTATTATTGGCTATTTATGTAACATCAGGAATATATTTGGCACTTCAAAGTGCCACATAAGCACAGTGTCACCCAAGACATTTTGTCGCCTACAACTAGTGCTGAGGGACACACATTCATACGTGGTGTGAGATGTTTTGCTGCCTTAAACAAAGGAGGAGATGTCACATTTTATGCACAGAAGCAAAATGGACTGTCAGATCATTGCTGGAGTGAAATTCATTCAATTTTTGTAAAACAAAAACAAAAAAAAACAAAAAAAACAGAGGGCTTGGAGAATGCCAGAGAACTTCAGGGGCTATAGAAAGGGCTGCGTGCAACCCAATCCTGGATCCTGCTTTAAAACAAGGATAGGCAATAGGTCTTCCATATATTGCTAAACTCATTTTATGTGTCTTCAAGTATAGCAGTTATCAACTTACGACAACTCGAGGATGAATCTATCCTTTTTTCAGCAAGATTTATTCAGACGGATTTGCTATTTCCTTCCTCTGGGCAGAAAAAGTGTGAATTGCCCATGGACAGCCAACAGGTTTCCAAAGCTGTGAGGGGCTCCAAGTCCAATACCCAAAGCTTCACCAAACTATAACTCCCATGATTCTCTAGCATTAAATCTGTATTAATTCTACAGTGTACATGCATCCTCAGAAGCCCCACTGTCATTCTGGGCCTGGTAGGGTTAAGCAAGATGAGATGCATCTGGTTATATCCCCATAGCCAGACTTGAAATGGTTACAGAAACATGCAGATCAACCAAGGGATTTCATCACTGTTGTACTCATTTTGCATCAGACCACAGGAACATAGCCAGATACTTCTCTGATGTCACCAACCTCTGCAGCACCCCCCAAAAAAGAACATACACTTATATGTATCTATGCCTCTATCAGAATGTCAACCTACGTTTGGTGACTCTCTGATTAAGTATTTGGATACAGCATGACAGAGATACAGGCAAATATATTAATTATTGCATATATTTAGTTTTTTTTTCTTGTTACCATTGTATATGTGTGTGTGTGTGTGCATGCGCGCTCGTGCTCTATTCATTTTGCGTGACATCATAACTCAAAATCCACTGGATGAATTGCTGCCAAATTTGACCACAAGGCACCTTTTAACTCAAGGAGTGACCATTACTCAAAAAAATTGATTTTGTCATTTGGGAGTTGTAGTTGCTGGGATTTATAGTTCACCTACAGTCAAAGAGCAGTCTGAACTCCACCAATGATGGAATTGAACCAAACTTGGAACACAGGACTTCCATGACCAACAGAAAACACTAGAAGGGTTTGGTGGGCATTGACCTTGGGTTTTGGAGTTGTAGTTCACCTACATCCAGAGAGCTCTGGGACTCAAACAATGAAGGGTCTAGACCAAACTTGGCACGAATACTCCATATACCCAAATATGAACACAGATGGAGTTTGGGGAAAATAGACCTTGACATTTGGGAGTTGTAGTTATTGGGATTTATAGTTCACCTACAATCAAAGAGCATTCTGAACCCCACCAATGATAGAATTGGGCCAAACCTCCCACATAGAACTGCCATGACCAACAGTGTTTTCTGATCGACTTTGGTAACCCTTCTGACACTCCCTTGTGACCCCCTCCCCAGGGGACCCAATCTCCAAGTTGAGAAATGCTGCCTTAAGGCCATCTAGTCCAACTACCTTCACTAGGGCAAGAAAACATAATCAAAGCCCTCCTGACAAAGAGCCATCCAGCCATAAATATAGATAGATAAATATGATTCACACACATGACAGATATAGTATCAGAGATTTGAAAAGGACCCCTAAAAAAGGATCATTATATGTTGCATGTTCCAGAGTAAGCAAGCCAGAAAATATCTACATCAACATTGACCCACAAGCATTAAAAAATCACATATATTAGAAACCAACACTTTCTCATTACTTTATTTTCCAGATCATTAAACTGGGTCACAGCAACATGTGGCACAGGACAGCTAGTTGTTATACATATATGGCTAAGTGGTTAGTTCTCGTTCCACCACATTCAGCGTGGCTCATTTTTACAGAAAAGGACCATGCATCATTTTAAAATGCATTAAGAATTCACATTAGCAAAACCATGGTCTTGCAAGTCCTGGGCACAAATTAGAGCAAGCAATGCATACATACACAAATAAAGCTTCTTCTTTTTTTCTAATTTCAGGGGGGGGGGAAATAGCAGAAAATTATACTCCATTTTAATATATCTGATGGCACCAGTTCTTTATGTGACATCAGCTAACATTGATGCTAACATTTTTCTTTCTTTCTTGGATTCTTTCATTCCATTGTAGATTTCTTGCTAGCTGCTGAGTGATTTAGGCTTGGATTTATTCCACGTGTTCTGAGACTGGAGAAAAAAAAACCCCACTGTGCCTTTGTGAACACTCAATGAAACCACACATATGTACTGCATTTTCATTGTCTTTTTTTGTACTTAAGCTCTTATACATCAGTGACCTCTAGAGGCTTGAGTTTCAGCTCCAAGACACATTAACTATCTTTCCAGAGAAACGGGATTTTTGGACTTCAGCCTAATATTTACAACAAAGTCCAGATGTCAAAGTCAGGTACAAGAAATATAACTGAAGTATTTGCACTTGAATCCTCACACTTGCACAAGGCTATTAGAGAAATGAATTGCTGCTGCTACTGCTGTTGTTGTCACCACTCCCTTTCTCCCAGATTTGGACTCAAGGCAGCTTACAAATTAAATTGATTACAATCTTATTAAAACATAAATGAAGTAACCATAGAAATAGAATTAAACTATTTACAATACCAAAAGAATGTAAAGAAAATACTTTTGTAAAATTCTAAAAGGCAATTGCAGTTTAAAATGGCATAATTTAAAACAATGCAGCACTCTCTTAAAACTAATTTCCTCAAGAAGATTAATGATAAGAGCCTTAGAATTTAATTTTAGTTTTTTTAAGGGGTTGCTTGTTGTTGGAAAGACAGCAAGGGAAGTCCATTTCTAGCCTTCCTAGAGAAAAAGCTCCGGAGCCTAGGGGTGCATCTACATGTAGAATATGGTTTGATACCACATAAACTCTCATGGCTTAATGCTATGGATTCCTAGGAGTTGTAGTTTCGTGAGGCACCAGCAGTGGGACAGAAAAGGCTAAAGACCTTATACAATTATAGATCCCAAGATTCCATCGCACAATGTTTCTCAACATGGGGGTTGTGAGGGGGTTTCAGAGGGGTCGCCAAAGACCATCAGAAAACACATATTTCTGATGGTCTTAGGAACCTCTTTGGCAGAGAAGGCTGAAGATCTCTCCACCTGTCCTTCTCTTCCTTTTTGGAAGCAGATGGCGAATCCTCCCATCAAAAGCTCTCCTCCTGCTGTGACTGGCCAACCTCTCAGCTGGCCTCTCAGCCAAAGGGAGAGCTGTTTCTGAAATTCCAAGTGGGGAGGGGAGAGCAGGTGCGCTCCATGCATGGTAGCATGGTGTCAAATTTGTGGCAAAATTGGTCCAGATCCATAGTCATTTGAGTTCACAGTGTTCTCCGGAGGTAGGTGAACTACAGCTCCCCTTCAATCACTGTCAATTCTTCCCAAATCTCTCCAGTATTTTCTATTGGTCATGGGGGTTCTGTGTGGGAAGTTTGGCCCAATTCTATTATTGGTGTGGTTCAAGGAGCTATCTGATGGTAGGTGAACTATAAATCCCAGCAACTACAACTCCCAAATGTCAAGATCTATTTTCCCCAAACTCCACCAGTGCTCACAGTTGGGCATATTGAGTATTCGTGCCAAGTTTGGTTCAGATCCATCATTATTTAAGTTCACAGTGATCTCTGGATGTAGGTGAACTACAACTCCAAAACTCAAGATCAATGCCCAACAAACCCTTCCAGTATTTTCTCTTCGTCTTGGGAGTTCTGTGTGCCAAGTTTGGTTCAATTCCATCCTTGGTGGAGTTCAGAATGCTCTTTGATTGTAGGTGAACTATAAATCCCAGCAACTACAACTCTCAAATGACAAAATCACACACACACCCCAACTCCACCAGTAGTCAAATTTTAGCGTATCAGGTATTTGTGCCAAATTTGGTCCAGTGAATGAAAATACATAATGCATATCAGATATTTACATTACGATTCATAACAGTAGCAAAATTACAGTTATGAAGTTTCATCAAAAATAATGTTATGGTTGGGGGTCACCACAACATAAGGAACTGTATTAAGGGGTTGTGGCATTAGGAAGGTTGAGAAACACTGCCATAGCACTAAACCATGGCAGTCAACATAGAGTCAAATTGCATTAATTCTATCAGTCTTGCAAACTGATTCTAACAAGAGAAGAAAAATACATTTGTACTATATAGCAAACAAAATGACCCTCAACTTCTTTATCTGTCATGTTTTTATTTCCTGCACTTTTCATAGGAAACATACTTTGCAATCACTATCCTTTAACCCAACAACAACCTAAAATGATAGTTATGTGACGATGTCATCAAGTGACCTTCATGGCTGTTTCAGGGCCACCCCTCTTGTACTCAATGTATTTGGGTTACTACAGGTTCCTCCTAATCTGGTGATACATCTCTCTCTTGCATGGGGTAGGAACATTGTGATTACCTAAGTAATGGCACTGAAGATCAAAAATGGCGAAGATGATAAGGTTTCTATCAGACATTCAGTCAATTTATTATTAAATCTTCAGGCATAACCGAGCCAGCACCAATAGGCGGTGAATATTAATATGTCTAGAAAATGCCATATTGGTCTGGCTGTTTGCTCAGTGTGAAATTTTTGCCTGGAAATAATGAGCCTCCATAACTCTCTTGCTATTTTAAAATGATGTGAAATTACTGCGACATCTCTGCAATGCAGAGCCATTAATAAGGCAAAATACTCTTCAATAAATCGGCAGGATTTATAGAAAGCAGCCAGGTTTTGTAAGAAAACATATCACCCTAAACAGCAATATTTTCTGGGGAGTGGGGGGGAGACGACTGCTTATTTTATGGAGTGCTTTGTCTCCCAAATGAATGCACAGTGCAGCCGACGTCTCATTCAGCATCTGCGGATTTTTGAAAGAAAGCAAATAGATGATCTGCTGCAGCAAATTGGTTAATGTTGTTCTGATTTGATAGAAAACATGCAGGCTCTTTTTTAAATGGAGAGGAAAATTAAGTATCCATTTTATGCAAAGTTCAAGAAAATAAAGCCATTGTTTTGCCATAAAGGGACAAGCATAAGAAACTGTCACACCTGCTCCTGATCCGAGTTCGGTGGAGTTGCTTCGCCAGGAGTGACATATGCTGTAGATAAGATCATTCAGAAGGCAAGCCCTAGAAGAAATGGCAGGAGTTTCCAAACCTACTGGATATTTTTTTTTTTATGAATTAGCTGCGTGATCCCTTTGGTTTTCATCATTGTTATTTGTTCTCTTGGCTCTGGGATGCCATATTACCCAGTTATCCAAGTTTTTCCTACATCTCAGGCTTATTACCCCAGTTCAACCTCATACCCATTTCCATAATCAGTTGATCCAGAAGCATTTCTACCCTGCATGTCAATCTGTTACTGCCTTGCTTCTGTGACATCACAATTGGCACCAAAAAGACATACTACAACATCAGAAGGCACCATCTCCTGATGTCAGATGTTAGCCCTGAGAGCTCAGTTCATGGTTCTTGATGACATGGCAATTCTGGATAAATAGGCAGGCTCTGTATGACAGTTTAGCTCCCTGGACCCTCAAACATGCTACCACAATACGGTGCAAGAAGAGACTGATAGCTATAGCAGATTGGGTGCCGTTGGGACCAAGTGATCTTGGGGGGATCAGGCAAGGCACTGTTGATGGACCCTAGCAAATGCCCCAATAAGCTAGGACTACATCTACACTAGACAAATACTGCGGTTTGTCACCACTTTTAACTGCTATAGAATAGTTTGGTAAGACACTAAGACTCATTGGCAGAGAGCGCTTTTAAAACTATATCTCCCATAATTTCATAGCATATTTTCATGGCAGTTAAAGTGGTGTCAAAGTGCATCTATTCTACAGTGGGGTACATCCCTTGGTGCTGATGCCAGGCCTGCATTCACCAATTTGGTCACATAAAAGGAGTCCATTGGATTCTGGATCTTGATGAAGTTGTCCCTTTTTTTGATGCTGTCTGATCTTTCTTAACATCTTGATGGTGGGAATGAGCGGAGGCAGAGGCAACCATAAACCCACAAAACCATGAAGCTATTTCACAAATATAATTTAGACCTGTGTTTCTCAAACTCTTCTCCTCCAGATGTTTTGGACTTTAGCTCCCACCATTCCTAACAGCTGGTAAGCAGGCTAGGATTTCTGGCAGTTGAAGTCCAAAACACCTGGAGGAGCAGAGTTTGAGAACCACTGTTTTAGTCCACTCTGCAAGATGCCCTAAGCCTATACAGCCAGGTTTCCACATTTTCTGGGGTTAAGGGAAATGATATTGAGCAAAACTGGGCAAAATAGGAAGAAAAAAATCACTTTTTTTTTACCTGAGAGCACTCTTCCATAGCAACCTCTAGGTCAGTGGTTCTCAACCTGGGGTCCCCAGATGTTTTTGGCCTACAATTCCCAGAAATCCTAACAGCTGGTAAACTGGCTGGGATTTCTGGGAGTTGTAGGCCAAAAACATCTGGGGACCCAAGGTTGAGAAGCACTGACCTAGAGATTCCCATAGGAGAGTTTTCACAGATTCTGATTTTTAATAGGCATGTTTTAATCTATTGTTTTAATTATTGTTTAGATATTTTTAATGTATTCTTGAATGTTTTATGATGCTGGCATCGTATGCCCCCCCCCCACCCGGGGGGGAGGTGAGAAGGGCAGGGTATAAATGTAATAAATAAATAAATAAAAATGTGTTGAACATATGATGGTGATGACGGTGATGATTAACAGCAGTATTTGCACTCCATCTTTTTCCTCATTGGGACTCAAAGCAGGTAACAACCAAACAATCTAATGACAATTTGAACTAAAGCAAATACAAAAATTACAAATAGAGACACCTAGGGATTCTTACAGAGACTATGTTTATCAAATTAGCAAGTAATCAAATCCACAAAATTTTACACCTTCAAATGTGAAGGTCAAAGATTTCCCAACCCTAACTACCATGTTTAAGCATTCAACATTCAGTTTTATATAGAAGCAGGGTTGTATAAAAACATACACACATATACTCACACATACAATTGCTTTCAAAATGCAGCAAAGGAGACAAAAGCATATTTTGTGGACTGTTCCAAATTCTCACCAATGCCAGAACACTAAAGAATGCAATTGGAACATTAGGGAAATTGAAAAAAGGGGGGCAGCCAACTGTAAAGAGACTGGCTAGAAGGTTTTCTCCAGAGCCGACTGAGAACCGGATGCAAAGGAAGGCCAAATTGCACTTTCTCATGATGAGAGGCTTTTCAGCTGACATCTCAAGCAGGGAATTTTCCCTTCCATCAGCAAGGCATTCTATGAAGCTGGGTTTTCAAGTCAAGTGCTCACTCAGGGGGAATTCAGACAACAGTGCATTCAAATAGTGCTTCAAGGCAATTACCAGACAAGAGCAAGCCTGCTGGGAGGTGGTTAAGCTATCACTACTGTCACAGGGCCCTAAGTATCCTAAAGGCACAAGATTCTGTTTGATCTTGCAAACTAAACAAGGCTGGCCCTGGGTAGTATTTGAATGGGAGACTCCATGAATTTCATAGGGTTCTCTTAGGCAAGGTTTACTCAGAGATGGTGTTGACAATCCCTTTCTCTGAAATATAATCTGTGGCATTGGATATTCATTAGTGATCTTCCATCCAAATATTTACCAGGGCTCTGGCCCTGCTGTGACTCAAAAATCAGACAGAATCTTGTGCCATAGGCTGAATTTCAGTTGAAAAAGAAAACAACCAGAAGATTAATCAGGACTGCCCCTTACCAATCAGGACAGCTGAAGGGCATGTGTTGCCTATCCTTGAATTTTGCAAATGGTAGGAATGGTCTACAATGTTCAAGTATTCATTTCCATTTTTGAAAGAAATAAGTATGAAATTGTACATTGTAATCCTCTGAAGTACATTTTTCACACACCTCACTTCTCAACATATGCAAATCAGATATAGATATACGGGCAGTCCCCAGAAGGTTTTCATAGCCAGAATCACAGGGTTGCTGTGGCCATACAGCTTGAAAAACCCACAGTCCCCAAGTTATTGCTCTGGCAGTTATGGAACAGGCTGAGTCATGATTCAAATGCAACTTGTACTACTGTTCAAATGATCACAGTGGTGTACAAAGGGTAACTGTACTTTCTGAAATAAAATGTAACAACAACAGCAACAACAACAACAAGACTTTGTTATGCTCCATGACCAGCACAGAGTGGTTGAAATGCATCTGTGCAGACAGTCCCCAAGTTACCAATACAATGGGTTCTGAAGGTTTGTTCTTAAGTTGAATTTGTATGTAAGTCAGAACAGGTACCTTGGGGCAAGAGATAGGTTTGTAAAACCACACTTAATGCGAAAGGATTAGTTACAGAGATGCCTTCTCCTTTCCTCGTAATAATGGAAGTCAGGGTCATCTAATGAAATAATGCTAGATCTAATTTCCTTTCCAGAAGTAGCAACATTATGTGAATGAAATCCTATCCAACATGCTCAGATAGAAAGAATCCCATTGGTAACATGTGCTGGCAAAATCTGTTGCACAAGCATTTTCTTGGCTGTTCTGGAAAGAGATCTTCAATATCTTATTACATAACATCAACACTGTAGCATAGCAGACCTTTTAAGTGCCAAATTCATGTCCCACGGCCACTTTGTGGATAATGGAGAATGGAGAAGCATTTTGGTTGTAGTTCTGAAGCTTGAAATAAAAGACATCATCTCCCCTGATCTCCAGTGAAACACATAAACACTCCTTATATATTTTATTACACTATGAAGTGTCTAACCAGCAGTCATGCTATACAGATCCACGTGCTTGATAACATAAGGTGTTACCTAATGTGACCAAAACAAAGACTATTTATGAACGGACTTAGATCCAATTGGATATTAGCAGGCATCCCACATATTTTCATGCTAGTTTGTGGCCTTTGAGGAGACTTGGGCTTTTTCATCCGGACGGTTACTGGTTTGGGTCCATTTTGCTGAAACATGCTACAAAACAAACTTCAATAATCGTAGATGCTCGGAATTCAGTGTTTCAAATCTTAAGAAAAATAACCAATATCCACTCCAGCCATTCTGGTTAAATTTCCTTACAGGAAAAAAAATGAAATGTTTACATTATGTCTTAGTTAAATTTAGGGTTCCTTGCTTGCTACGCTTGCAGAGGCAGATTATAGATAATCCCTCAAATTGTATCAATCTACTGTTGCTCAGTTGGTTTCCCTGTAGACTTCCAGATGCATGACCAATAGGATTTTGGGACTGCATGCAATTGCTTAAGAAGATCTCTCTGAAGGGCTCGTATGTTCTTCTGAAGGTTATTATCCTCATTATACGATTAACAGGGTGCATTTTGGGCTTGATGCGTCGCTCACAACAGTGGCTACGCATGGCAGTCAATTCAGATTTGTTTGTTTTGAAAGTGGAAATACTACACACACAGAGATAATGTACACTAGGAAGTTTGTTCAAGCCAAAAGCGGAACAGAAAACTGTACAAATTTTCCCTCCCACACTTCCATGCTGATAACATTATCATGGGATATATAACAGGGGAATCCGGGTGCCAGCAAGCTTCTATTCAGTTATGTCTGCCATTTGTTTCCCTTTGACTAACTAGCTATTCAATTATTTTTAAAAGGCCAAAAGAAGGGAAGTATTTATCAAGGGCTAAAACTGGCTGAATTAAAGCAAAATATTAAAGGACGTGCTTTGTTCAAAGGCACTCTGTCCTATTAGAATCAATAACACCTTTTAATCACAACATAAAGTCACTTGTGTATATGAACTGCATAATCCAAACTGGGCCATCACATCTGGATGTCCACACAACATTCAGGGACTTTTGCCCCCAACACAGAATAAAACTGGTTAACCTAATTTTGTCCTGCATTAGAAGCTAGAGAATGCTCCAAAACATTCCTGAAGATCCAGAGCAGCCTTGCACTTCATTGTTGGTTGAATAGCAGAGCCAGTTTTAATTCATGCTTTGAACCAATAAATGTCAAAGGTATACAATTTCTTTCTTATCAGCCCCAACCAGCCTTGGAAAATGACCTTTGGCTGATGTGGAAATAGTTTCCTCCACAGCAGAGCTAAGAATGATGTCTTTCTAGATTTATCTGATGGAATGTATCTGATCCATTTGAATTCTACCTACTACTGTGTTTATCGCTCCTTGCAAGACTAGGAAAGAAAAAGAATACCTTGCATGAGATGCAGAAAGATACTACAGTGAAACACACACCATTATTAAATACAGAGACTAAATATAAATTTTCTATTGTCGAAGGTTTTCATGGACAGAATCACTGGGTTGCTGTAGAGTTTTCAGGCTGTATGGCCATGTTCTAGAACAGGGGTCCTCAAACTAAGGCCCGGGGGCCGGATGCGGCCCTCCAAGGTCATTTACCCGGCCCTCGCTCAGGGTCAGCATAAGTCTGAAATGACTTGAAAGCACACAACAACACCAAAAATCCTATCTCATCAGCCAAAAGCAGCCCCACAGTTCCCATTAAAATACTAATAATTTTATATTTGTTAAAATTGTTATTCATTTTAATTATTGTATTGTTTTTATGTGTTTTTTGCACTACAAATAAGATATGTGCAGTGTGCACAGGAATTTATTCATTTTTTTTCAAATTATAATCTGGCCCTGCAACAGTTTGAAGGACTGTGACCTGGCCCTCTGTTTAAAAAGTTTGAGGACCCCTGTTCTAGAAGCATTCTCTCCTGACTTTTCACCTGCATCTATGGCAGGCATCCTCAGAGGTTGTGAGGTCTGTTGGAAACTAGGAAAATTGGGTTTATGTATCTGTGGAAAGTCCAGGGTGAGAGAAAGAACCCTTGTCGAAGTTAGGTGTGAATGTTTCAATTCACATAGTGTTTGATGCACATAGTTTGATGCACATAGTTAAACAGAGTATTGAGGAAGGAATGGAATATCCTCTTCTCAATAGGTACAGGCAAAAGCAAAGTGCTGCAACAACCTCTCTTGTTGCCATCTTAACATCTGATATTGCTTTGCCTATACATATCTCAGTTTTCACCTGTGAAATGTAGGGTATTGCCAAATTCGCCAGGTGGTTCAGGGAGCTGTAGTACAAAAAATACAATTTCAGTAGTCCAAAAAAATGTTATCCAAGCTGTACTCCAATGCTCCCAAGTGCTATCCTTGTTCCCCTTACAAAGATTTAACCTGTGGCCTTAAGCCTTGGCCAAGTAAGCAGAAATCTTTTTCAGACATACTACCATTACTTTTTTAATCATCCTGGCTACTTAAAGGATGTAACCCATAAGCCCACAACACTTGTCTGCTGTGGTCTTCAGGTATAAATAATAATAATACCAAATATTATTACAGATGGACCAATAATGTGACACAGTAAATGACAGCTTCTTGTATTTAAAGTGAAGAATGGATACCTATATATTAGTAAGACAGTTACATTTCTGTGCACATCATGTAAAGGATTTGATTTTCATTTGGAGGGTTTAAAGGAAAATTTACGGTGGTCTGCAGAATAAGATAAACAAGGCAAGGATCTACAACCCTAATGGCAGTAATGTCTTCCTTTATGTGCAAATCTCCATTTAAAAAACCAGGCTTTCTTCTCCTCAAGGAGGCTTTCACAAACCCAGAACTACTATAAACTGAACAGAGCAGTGACGTCTTTCCTGTCCCAAAGCAAAGTAGGATTTGTAATTCATCAGTTTGTTAAGGTTTCATTGGTGAGGTTTACAATTCCTGGCACAACAATACATAGTTAATGTCTTAGTTTCAGCTTTGTTTTGTTTTCCTTTTTTTTTTACTATAAACTTAAACTGCAGAAGCAAAAGCACAGCTAAAAGGTGCTAAACAAATCAAAAGCAGCTTTCTCCTATATTATTGAAGGGCTCATGCTTTCAATTTCCTTACTGATAATTTTTGTAAACAGGCATCCTAGATCAAAGGCATCACAGCTCATAAGATTAGCACCAGGATTACTGCGCATCCATGGCTAGAAAAGTTACTTTTGCTTAGCTCACCCAAGGCATGAGGTAGTCATGTTTATTAGACATCCTGAAATTGCTACTATAGCCATTGGCTACTCCTGGTTATGAGTCGTAATAAAAAGACTTTATTTATAACCTGCCCTATCTCCCCGAAGGGACTCATTTCTGTAAGCACTTTCAGAAAGCTTAAAAGTGCTTTTAGCTTACTGCAGCAGCTCAGACATAACTCTTCCCAACCCATGCATTGTCCCTCTTCATCCATGCCCTTCCTCTTGTAATGTTTTTTTTTAACTCAGAAGAATTGCATAATTTCAAGAGTGCACAATTTCATGAGACTGGGTCTCATATCTGTTTCAAAGTTCACAAGAACTGTTCCTACAAACACTTAAAATATTACAAGGGTTGAATGAAAAGTAATGCCTCCTTCATCGTTACTTGGGTTTGTATGGGAATATTTTAATAAATCAAACACATAAATAATCCTTAGAATGTGCTCTTTAACTACCACTATTCACTTTTTGACATAATCACCAGACAATTGGATATATTTCTGCCAATGATTAATACGTTTTCTGAAGCCATCACAGAAGTCAACACTCTGTTTCCACAACCCATCGTGCACAGATCTTCTGATAGCCCAGCAAAGCAATAATGTGACCCACACATTCTTGTGAAATGTCGATTATTCTTGAAAAAAAATTCTGACTGATACAACAATTGTCCTGAATCAATCTGTCAACCTTTTGCTTGTGAAACTCAGTGGTTGCTGTCATAGGACATCCAACTCTTTGTTTGCCATGCGAGTCAACATCTTTAACTTACTTGCCCAATGATGCACAATACTCACATCAACACAATCACCATAAACAGCTTGCATTCTCTGATGAATCTCCTTTGGAGTGACACCTTCTGCTGTCAAGAATTCAATGACTGCACGTTGCTTAAGTTGCATTGACTGACCGTCTGCGCAGGGTTCCATACGTCGCACTTTAATAATACAACTGTTCAATGCTAAGGCTTCCCACCAAAATGGAACTGTAGAAATGAGTCTACTGAACAAGCCAGAACCTGCCACATACTAGTACTGCCATCTGTTGAATTACGAAGGTGGAGCCATTACTTTTCATTCAACCCTCGTAATAAAAAATAAGGATACATTTTGCAATTACAAGCCTTTTCAGTTTTTTGGTATTCTGCAAGTAGGCGATGTTCTTATGCTTAGGAAGGCCCAGCAACTCAACAGATACAGACCTTTCAGTAAGGTCCAAATCTGTTGAGGCGTTTTATTAATCTGAAGTAAACTGGGAAAACCATTAATTTGGAATTAATCTGGGTTTACCCGAGGCATCGTTTGGATGCCTCAGATAAAACTGTTATCTATCACAGGTTTTGGGCTCGCGTCAAAGGGCCCTTAGAGACATGGAAGTGAAACAGTTGAAAGTTGCACCCACAACATGCTCCTTAAAATACATTCATGTTCTAAATTCATTACCAGCAGTGCTTTGCACTTATTGGGCCACCTGAAAGTACTTTGAACACACTTAGGAAATTTCCTTAACCTAAAAATGAGCCCCCCCCCCCCAATTAGAAAGTATACAGCCTATGAATGAGTTGAAGACTGTTTCAAAGTCCTTTAATGATTATGTACTGTGATTGTGAGAGCTTCTGTTAATGGCTAGGGAGTTTCAAGTGCACACTACAAACCGAATGTGTTAATCTCCTATGATCCCTCTGTAGGGCAAGTAACTGGTTTGGAGGATGAGGTTTAGGCTGGTAAATGCATGCCATAGGCTTCCTGTCCTATTTTTCTATACAGATGCACTGAAAATTTCAACAGAAGTCCTTAAGAAATGAATCCATAAACTGTATATTATGTTTATTAAGGAAAATCTTAGAAGGTAGATATAACAAAAGGGAACTTTAAAAAAAAAGACATGTAAATCACCAGGAAATAAATCTTTGTTGGGACAAATGTTTGCATGAATACTTGTAAGTAAGAATCAGTATAAACTATTCAAAATAATTTCCATTCTTCCTGTAATTCATCTTTTACAGCTGTTCCAAGACTGATGACTTCACACTCTGCAGACGTACAGGATACATTTTTGGAGCCATTAAAAGAGAATAGAGATTGCTTTCAAAGTAAAGTAGTCATATCGAAAGAGCAGAATGGCAGAGGACTGAAGAAGCTATAATGTAAACAGTAAACTAATCTGAATTGCTTGTATTCACGCAGCCCTCTCATGCATCATCAGAATCAACTACAGTACAAGTATTTCTCAACCACTCACCCCTCACGAATGCACACACAAACATAGTGAGGGATGATGGCTGATGAAGTTTATGCCCAGAGTAAGGTTTTGTTCCCTGATTCAGCAAATGTCCTACAAACAAGCAAAACTGGGATTTAATGTATTGTTGAAGGCTTTCATGGCCGGAATCACTGGGTTGTTGTAGGTTTTTTCAGGCTATATGGCCATGTTCAAGAGGCATTCTCTCCTGATGTTTCACCTGCATCTATGGCAAGCATCCTCAAAGGTAGTGATCCTCACTACCTCTGAGGATGCTTGCCATAGATGCAGGCAAAACGTCAGGAGAGAATGCCTCTAGAACATGGCCATACAGCCCGAAAAAACCTACAACAACCCAAAACTGGGATTATCAGCCTTCTCAGAATCATCCAAGTGTTCCTTGTTTCCTAAGCATATTTCTAGCCTTTAAAGCTCTAAAGATGAGGTTGGAGCAGCATAAAAATCTTAGAAGTCAGTAGAAAACTAGATCTGACTGTCACAGCAGCAAAAGTCTCCCAAGTGCTGCTATCCAAAGACCTGAGGCAAAGGATAAGATGGCATCTTTGTATCAAATTTTTTATTAGACACTTTGGGAGAAAGGCAGGACAAAAATAAAATACATAAAATCTTAAAATAAAATAAATCCTTTCCCTAGTCTGTGTACAGAAGCCAAGTGGGCTGGCTGTTGATGTCTCCATGAATCCTATGGAAGGGATGGAGTCCTTTACCACTCCTAAGATAGAAAACCCCTATGCAACTGTGGCCAATTCTCTGTTACTGAGACTTACCAGAGGATGCAAAAACCAAAACTAAGCACATCCCTACACACTGGAAGTGAGTAGGAATCCACTTCTAGTTTTGAGCAACTTTTTAAATAAAAAAATAAAAATCATCCATCAGGAATGAAGTTTGTCTGGCTGACATATCACGCCAATGCCTTAAATCAATAAATAGTTTTCTAATAAATAGTGAAAAAGTGAAAACGTGAGTATTTGAACATTCCTTCAGAATCTAATGCAACAGTCAAACATGAAGTTAGATGAAAGTGAACATTGAAACAGCTCCGATTACAATTTTTGGACAATGAGACTAACAATGAAGGCATTGGTTTTATATGTTTTAAAGGTTTTATTGAATATATTTTTAATTCTGTTTAAATTTCATTTTAAATTGTATATTGTTAGGCATCAAATTGCTGCCTGGCTGTAAGCCGTCTTGAGTCACCTTCAGGTTCAAGAAAGGTGGGATAGAAATATTGTAAATAAACAAATAATCCTCTCAGGAACACCTCAGCAAGTGAGAGTCCAAAAGTGGCAGGCTAAAACCCAGAACTTCAAGCCATGGCTGATGCCGAATGAGAGACTCCCCCGTGGGCACACAGAAAACTAGGTGACTTGGAAGGCACTGAACTGACTGCGCTCTGGTACCACGAGATGCAGAGCCATCTTTAAGAAATGGGGCCATAAACTGGAGTCCACAATATGTGAGTGTGAAGAAGAGCAAACCACAGATCACCTATTACAATGCAGTCTGAGCCCTGCCACATGCACATTGGAGGGCCTTCTTATAGCAACACCAGAGGCACTCCAAGAGACCAGTTACTGCTAATGACATATAATTTAATGCCAAGCTTTTTAAACGTTGTGTGCTTTGAATACATTACAATTGTATCCTTGGTTCACTCCTGATACAATGTTAATTTGGGGACTGAAGCTCCCTGAATTTCCAGATCTCTCACTGGCTCTGGGATTCTAGAATCTATGTTCTATAAAGTAGCTTGTCCAAGCTCTAGATTTTTAATCAATATTGTCCTCACTGATAAATAACATGTCTGCTAAGAGGTCCTGCTAAGAAGTTATTTTTAAAAGGAGGAAGAGTGTTGTTGACAACAGCAGATGTGATACTTCAGAAAATGTCACAGCAGGAGGTGTAATGTCTTTGGGGAGGGTGCTGTCAGTAGGAAGTGTGATACAGGGTGTACAGCATGTATTCGCTTTGCCATTAGAAAAAGAAGAGCAGGACATATCACACAGAGGCAACCTTGCCGTGGTTACAGCTCTCTTCTAGCTGTCTCTCCTTCTTGAAGCTGACACTTTGCTTCTGGTTTGTAGAAGGAAGGGCATTTTAAGAAAAATGAAGCGTCAAAAGATTTCTTTCTTGTCTTTTGTTTGGTCTGGCTGAGGAAACAAATGGAACACGTTTCATTGATTTGTCTTGATTCATATTTCAAGAGGGCCTTCTCAGCAGTGGCCCCCCAGCTCTGGAACTCTCTTCCTAGGGAGATCAGACTGGCACCTACCCTGTCCACCTTCCACAAGAACCTAAAAACATTAGGTCTGGGCGGTTTCGTTTGTTAATTTCGTAATTCGTTATTAATTCATATTTAAATTAGCTTACGATCCAATATTGAGCCATGCAGGAATAGTGTGAGGAGTAAATTAGATTTGAAACATTTTTTTCAATTTATTTCGTAATTATTTTGTTATTATTTTGTTTTGTAATTATTTCGTAATTATTTCGTAATTATTTTCGCATGTCTGGTGCAAGTTTTATAGTTGTTGTTTGTTTTATCACACCAACAGTCAACAACAGAGGGAGAGGGAAGCTTCAGTAGTTTCCCCTGTCCCATTTGGAGGTTTTTTTAGCATATTGCGCAATCGCGTCCACCATTAACGAATTGATTCGAAATTCACGAAATTTCGTATATTTCGAAATTTTTAAAAGGAAAATTTCGGAATTATTAAAAAAAACGAAATGCAAGGGCCACCTAAAAACGAAACGAGTTTAGAACCAAATTTTTCCGTGGTTACCCAGGCCTAAAAAACATGGATGTTCCACTGTCCCTTTGAATAGGCAGTTCAAAAGAATTGGCCCAATGTTACTTACGTTCCAGCACTTTAGCATGGCCCTCCGCTCTACAATCCTGACATTTTAATGCCCATGAACATTATCCTCCCAGCCCTGCCTTTCTGAATTTTGTACGTTCCCTTAGCTCTTTCTAGAAATTTGCACAAACCCAGAGCCCTCTGAACTCAGCACTTTTATCGTTCTGTATGGTACTGTTCTTATGATGTTATGTTTTATTGTGTTATGTTTTTGTTTGGTTTTGATTTGATGCTATCTTATTGTGTTATGTTTTTAACTTTGTGCTCTCTGGGCTTGTCCCATTGTAAGCCACCCCGAGTCCTTTACGAGAGATGAAGGCAGGGTATAAAGTTATTATTATTATTATTATTATTATTATTATTATTATTATTATTTTACTGACACAAAACACAGTATGTTACAGCAGGGTGAGGCAGCATAACTTCCTTTTTTAACATGCATGCCATTAAGTTGGTTGAAGACGTAGTGGAGCGCTAGTGGTCTCGTTCGAGAGGCGGGAGTATAAAGTTTTGTCCTGACACAGTTCAGTCATCATCATGCGTTGGAACAGTGAGGAGCGTGCATTTGCCGTTGAAGCCTACTTTTCGGGCAGATTTGGAGTGGCCAGCCGGCTCTCCAGATTTGGCCCCTTGTGCTTTTTTTCTATGGGGTTTTTTGAAATCCTGTGTTTATGTGAACCATCCAAAGACGCTACAAGATTTGAAGACCAACATCCAGGAAGAAATTGCCAACATAATGCCTGCTATGCTGGCAAGAGTCATGGCAAACAGCAGAAATCGGTTTACTCAGTGTATCGAGAATGAGGGACTTCACCTACCTAATTTGATCTTCAAAACTACGTAAAACAAAACTTTAGGTATGCACCTACATTATAAAAAAAATTCTGATTCATACAATGGGTTTTATTAAGTTTTGAAAAAAGGAAGTTATGCTGCCTCACCCTGTATATGCTGGATTTCATATCACAAAATCACAAGGTGAACACTTCCCAAGCATCTAGGGCTGTGTGATGTATTATTGTTGTTGTTGTTGTTGTTATTGTTGTTGTTGTTATTATTCATATCCTAGTATCCCAAGCAAGTTCTAGGTGTCCTTGTTCAGCAGCAGAGACAGGATCGGCTTTATGTGTAGAGCACCTTTCCCTGACATAAGTGGTTAGTGAGGTTATGCTTAGATGGTGAAAAAAAAATCTCATTTCAGTGATGGGGAAAATGCATCAATGTGTGCATGATTCACACATGCAGAGATTGATTACAACAACCCTGTAATTAATGAGATTTAGCATTGTATCTCCTCCTCCTCCTCCCCCCCCCCTTCCCATTCTCAAGAATTTGTCATTTGCATGCTTTTAAAAATGACACAAAGGTTTAAGGTTAAATAGTTCAGTAGGCATTCAATACATTTGCATTGCTTGTGCATCATTGGTGCACCAGAAAAATATAGTCGCTCAATGCTTCTTTAAAAGATTTTCATACTTGACAAGAGGTCCACACCTCCACCATATGGTCAAGTTATTTCCTTAGCCATGGAATTTCAGTAGCACCAGGAGTGAGTATAGAAAGCCAGTTCCTGCAAAAAAGTAGGCCAATGCACAGGTAGTCATGCTGTTGCTTCATGTTTAGCAGCTGATTGAAAAGCTGTAGAAATTGGAAGGGACTGGAAGAGCTGCTGTGAGTAATACCCAGTTGGCAAATTTTAATTGCCTCACACTCAGCTACCCAGTTCATGGTATTTCAGAAAGGGGGGGGGAGTTATAGTGTTCTTATGGAATGGAATATGGCATCTGATATTGGATGCATACACATTTACTAGGCTTGGGCAATCCATGGTTCTAAATGGTTCTAAAGTACTTACAAAACTAAATTTCTGGTGGTGAAAATTTCAGAACTCTAGCAAAACTCTCAAAATTTCATAATAAATGGCAGTTCCTAATTGGTTCTGTCATTAAAATCACCAATAATGAAATAATAATTACATTTTGAAAGTTTTGTTAGAGTTCTGAAATTTTCACCACCAGAACTTTAGTTTTGTAAGTACTTTAGAACCATTTAGAACCATGGATTGCCCAAGCCTAATTTACTTTGTTTTAAGTAATATACACACTTTCTCTATGCTTAAAGGTCTTAGACTGAAACAAAGAATGCATATGAACTATGAACATGATACACCATCTGTTCATCTTTGTGATTCCATCTACACTGTCATATAATCCAGTCTGCATTATAATGGTCAGGGTAGATTTATATAATGCAGATTCAACCAGATTATATGAGTTTACACTGCCATGTAATCCAGTTCAATGCATTTAATCTGCATTCTGAAACTGGATAATTGTGTAAATGGCACCTCTGTTAACAGCTATCAAGGGCTTCCATGTCAGTAGGATGATGGATCCGCTCAAGTGCTTAGTCCAAACTTTAAAGGATGGGAAGCTCTTTAAAATGTATTTATTTACTCTATTTGTATCCTGCCTTTCTCTACCCTGGATACAAACAGAGTAAATGAATAAATTTTAAAGGGGACTCAAGGCAGCTTTACATTTGGCAACTATTCAATGCCTTTGAACAAGTTAAAATACGTTAAATTAAAGATTTAAAATTTAAATTAAATGCACATTAAAACCTATAAAACATTGCAATCACTATTAAAAATCATACCACCCACAATTCACAAAATTTGGACTAAAATCCATGGTGGACTAACATGGAAAGCACCTCCTTCTGCTAAATCCATGTGGGCCATTCCAGTTTCAGAATAAGGCTACATGAATTTATTGAGAACAGGAATAGAAACATTAGGGTTTCTAATCACGTAGAGAAGTCTCCGTGCATAGGGAATCACTCTCCATATGAAGAGAGAATAGCAGAAGCAGGACAGGCTCATCTGCTCATCATGAAACAAGTGTACGACGTTATTTATCTTCAAAAACATACAATACATCATCTGTCATACTAGATTATTACAATCAATACACTTTGTCACATAGGTCAAGATGTCACATAGGACAACAGATAAAACTCTTAGTAGGTCTCAGATTCAATGATATAACTCAGGGCCCTTCTACATAGCTGTATAAGATCCAGATTATCTGCTTCAAACTGGATTACATGGCATTATAAACTCAGATAATCAAGTTCTAAGACGATAATGTGGATCATCTGCCTTGATATTCTGGATTATATGGCAGTGTAGAATGGCCCTCAGGGGTGTGGACACATGAGCAGTTGTGGCCACAAGCCACCTCTAAAGTTTTGATACAAATGACACATGGACCCTATACTCTGTAATCCAGTTCAGTGCCTTTAATCTGCATTCTGAAACTGGATCATGATGTAGATGGGGACCTCTATTAACAGCTACCAAGGGCTTCCATGTCAATGTACCTACAATGAAATTAGTAACTCTTGCTTCCATTTTCAACCAAACACAATTTATTGAAACTATTGAACAAACCAGGTTGCTCTCAGATTGATTTATTTCAATGCTTCATATTACACAGCCATCATTCTCCAGGAACTCGTGAGTATCCCTGAAGGTCCTAGAGGATAATGCTGTTGTCATGTATCCAGCTATAGGGACATACTTGGGTCATGTATGAATGGCCCTTGTCTTCCCCAAATCAGGACCATGTGGGGGAGCATTACCAGGCTTCACATTCATTCAAATGATGCCAGATCATGGTCAGACTGTACTTAGTACTAACCATAGTTGTTCTAAATTTGAACATAATGACAAAAAACATGATGAGATAAAAAAAATAGAAGTGAATGTTTCCAATTCTTTATTTCAGTGTGCTTGAAGAGGAGAGAGAGAAGAAATGCACAAATCAGAAGTTACTGAAAGCTACTATTTTGGATCAGGATTTTGCCCTGCATCAATAGGAATATAGGGTCTAGACCCAAGGAAGTCATGCTACCCCTCTATTCTGCCTTGGTTAAACCACACCTGGAATATTGTGGAATTCTGGAAGATTGTGGAATTCTGGAATATTGTGTCCAATTCTGGGCACCACAATTGAAAGATATTGACAAGCTGGAATGTGTCCAGAGGAGGGCGACTAAAATGATTAAGGGTCTGGAGAACAAGCCCTATGGGGAGCATGTTTAACCTGAAGAAGAGAAGGCTGAGAGGAGATATGATAGCCATGTAAAAATATGAGAGAGGAAGTTATAGGGAGGAGTGAGCAAGCTTATTTTCTGCTGTTCTGGAGACTAGGATGTGGAACAATGGCTTCAAACTGCAGAAAGGAGATTCCATGTGAACATTAGGAATAACTTCCTGACTGTTAGAGCCGTTCAGCAGTGGAACTCTCTGCCTCGGAGTGTGGTAGAGGCTCCTTCTCTGGAAGCTTTTAAACAGAGGCTGGATGGCCATCTGTTGGGGGTGCTTTGAATGTGATTTTCCTGCTTCTTGGCAGGAGGTTGGACTGGATGACCCATGAGGTCTCTTCCAACTCTATGATTCTATGATTCTGGGATCGTGTCACCTATAATATAGAGCAGTGATAGCAATCATGGAGGTCTGCAGATGTTATTGGACTTCACAACCCATCAACCCTAGCTGGCATTGGCAATAGTGAGGCTAAAATTATAATGCTAAAATGCTGGAATCTCCAGCATCAACATCTTGAGGTGTATTGACCAGCATCAACCGATTCACACACCTGCAGCAAACATTTTTTATATGATTCAAAACTTCTCAAATGAAGAAGCAAATATCCATATTCTGCCATCAGCCCACCACATGCAAGTAGGTTAGGGACACAGGACCTTCATGAAAGTAAAAAAAAACCCTCAAATATCTTAAGATCCCCAACACACACACACACACACACACCCGTATTCAACACACAAAAAGTATAGCACCACCCAATAATTCAGCCCACCCTTCTTCATAAAGTAGAAGTGGGCAGTTGATGGGATTTGGTGCCCTTTGCCATTTTTATTAGGGTCTTATAAGCCTCATCTCACATTCTCAGTCTTGTGAGACTCATTGCAACTGTAGATTCCATCAACAGGAACATAACATCCAGATCAACGGGAGTGATATAAAATTTTGTTTTGTTTTGATCGAATCTCATCTGGAATAGTGTGTCGAGTTCTAGGCACCACAGTTCCGGAAGAATATTGACAAGCCAAACCTATCCAAAACAAAAAGAGTTGTCCTCAAATAGCAGCACCATCTAGCCAGGGGTCCTTACATCCCACCATTTGGAGATACATTTTAACATTTTAGAAAGGGACAGATCCTATACAAAAATGCAGGAACTACTAAATGATGTTGTAATGGGGAAGAATACATGACCATCCAGGAAACCCTTGAGGAGCATATTGAGATTCCAGGAAATCTAAGTTCACATTAAAGGCCTGAGGCTACTTAACTCTGCATTTGTTCTGGGGATTGGCATTGGTGACATATATTCCTCATGAATGGGGCTCAGGTGTTTGGCAAGCAGCTGGCTGCCTTACAGCCAAACTAGATGTAACATTAATTGTATAAGTGCAATTAATGCTCACATTTGTGTTATGTAAAGAGCAATCTTGAGGAGAATTACGAATTTAGATAGTAAATTGGCAATGAAAGTTAACTCTTTTTCTTCCTGCCACAGTCCCAAGTTTTTTAACATTGCAAAGCTACTATCAAGGGAAGCCTCCACTGAAACCCATGCAAATATTCATTGATTGGAACATGGCAGTTTTAGAGCTTCCCTAATGTCTACTTTCCTTTCCACTACAATCTCAAAGTTACTTGAGTCTGCTATTTGTGTTTTCAAAACCAAGCAAGTTAATTCCGTTCTCATACTTAGCAGCACCTTCATTCTGTCCTAATATGAAAAGAAATCTCCTGAAAACAGGTAGATGTTTTCTTTTCAGATCTGATGGCATCTTCAGCTGGAGAGACAAATCCATAGGACCTTGTTGAGGGTTATTAAGGGAAAAGCTGCAGAACAGATAAAGTACAACCTCAACGGTCCAGCTATTTTAGTCAGAGTCATCTGCTTGGTGTGAGATCTGCCGTGAAATGTGATTCAATGTCTGGAATAGATTGCTTAGAATAACATGCCTGGTTCATGAAAAACCATCTGAGTCCCTTTGAGTAAAATAGTAAGTGACAGCAGAGAAATATTTGCAAGGAAAATCAGATATACAGGAAGAAAAAAAACATGAACATTAATTCAAAACATTTCAAGTTGCCAACCTTCCGGTCTCCATGTACTATACAAAATGCCAGAGGGAAGCAAACAATAGTATGGCTGTTTTCTGAGATAGGTTACATTATGGCCAATTTTGGGGAAGTTCCATGTTTGGACATCAGATTTCCAAAGTAGCCATGCTGATTAGGCCATCCTTAGAGTTTGAGGCAACCCCCTCCTTAAAAAAAACCCTAAACTTGTAGAGTTCACTTTTTTGGCCATTGCAATGGTCAGAATCTTTGCCAGCCATGCAATGATTAAATTCCCTTCAAATAATCCCATGTTTTAATCTGATGTAGATCCACCATTATCCCCCAATATTTTGATTAGTGGTGAATCTTGTGGTGTGAGAGATGGTAGCAGAGTAGTGTCCCAATATGTTCCTATAGCTCAGTGGCTCTCAACCTGGGGTATCCAGATGTTTTTGATCTACAATTCCCAGAAATCCCAGTCAGTTTATTCGCTGTTAGGGTTTCTGGGAGTTGAATGCCAAAAACATCTAAGGACCCCAGGAAGAGAACCACTGCTATAGCTGGATGCACAATTATGAATTCATTCCTCAGGATCCACAAAATATAGTTCTAGAGGATCCCTGTTGCTTTGTGTGTCCACTATAAGAACATGACTGGATGCTTCTCTGCCATTGTGCCCTTGCTCTCCTTTCAGATGGTATGAAGGGCTGCAGCAAATTAAGAAGTGAGCTTGTGGGGTGAGAGAACATATGTTCTGATGTATCAAAAATTATGATACATCCCCCAATCCAGAATCTTGTCCATCTTTCTCAGACTCCCAGATTGTCGCCCAGTTTATGGCTTGCGAGAGGAAGGGGCTTTTTCTTGCCATTCCTAATGGACTCAGGTAAAAGCAAATTGTTGCAGCTTGTGATATGTGATGTTTCTTGGCCACACAGGTTTCATCTGTGAAATGTTAGAAAGTATGCATATGCAAAAAATTACTTACCCTGGAAAAATAACATTTCCTAGTAAGGCAGGAGGAAGGAAGGGGGGGACTAAAAGGGAGGTTTCCTGGTTACTACCATTGACAGAGGTGTTGGAAAGGTGTGTTGTAAGATCTGCAGTTAACTTTGAATTTAAAATTAAATGAGATGTCCAAATAACTACAGCTAAATTGGTGGTGAGGTACAGGAGAGAATCCTGCTGGATGCCTTCCTATGCTACTTTTGGATCAAAAAGTGGATGAGTAGTAGATATATGCTGCTGGAATTGGGTGTCACCCCAACCCCCATCCCCAACAGGCATCCAGGATGCGTGGCAGGGAATTGGTCGTCTGAGTGCAATAGAAAAAAAAAACCAATAAGTTCTCAAAACATTTAAACAAGTGAATTTGGTTGTGCTTAAGGGCAGGTATATGGGTGAGATAAACACAAGATGCATTTTGAAGCATTAAAAAAATAAAATAAAGTGGAAATAATTTCCTCTTTAATTAAAAAGTAACCATAGTAGGTTTGTGTTGTGTGTGGTTAATATGTTTGGTAAAGTTCTTGATCTGCTAAATTCACATTTGAAAAGAACCATCCCAAGCTTTTTGTTAAATACCAAATATTTTCGGTGGGCTTCCCCCCCTCCCCTCCTTTCTTATGCCATGCAACAATTCCAAGCCTGCAATATATCAGAATAAATTTGATTCTTTATTTCCTTTTCCAAGCAAAATACAGAACTTCATTGACATCAGCCAGCTCTTGTTTTATCAGCTGGTTTGCATTCAAGCAGGAAGCAAAAGCTGCCAAGAAAAGACCAATGTTCCTAACAGAAGGGTGGCCCCAACCATTTTCTGCCTGTAGCTTGGCTTGTTTGTGCGACAGAAGTAATTATTTCCTTAGTACTGCCAGCAATTTGGCAAAGATGCCATTTGCATTTTGGTAATAGATTGGTTTGAACACTAAACTGGAATGTTATCTGCATCCAAAAGTGGAACTTGGTTTTTCTAGTGCTTTGGGTATCAGATTTTATTTGCAGATCAAACCTTATCTGCTGTAGAGGGAGAAAGAGGCAAGGCAGTCACTCTGCCAAAAAGGTTTGTGTGAATCAGGAAGAGATGCCAGCTTCACCGCCTCTACTTTCTTTGAAATGTGAATTGAGGGCCACAGTTCAAGAAGGATATTGACAGGCTGGAATGTGTTCAGAAGAAGATGAGCAAATTAGTTAAATGTCTGAAAACCAAGCAAAATAGGCCTGGGTATGTTTGCCTTGGAGATGACAAAATTGAAAGGTGATACCATAGCCATATTTCAGTATCTGAAGGTAAACACAATGGGTACAATTTAATGCTGGTCACTGGTTAAGTGAAAGGGGAAATTCCTGGTCCCTCACATCAGATAGCATAAGAAGCACTGATGGAGAAGATGGAGATGAACTTATTTTCTGCAGCTCCAGACTAGAACACAAACCAATGGATTCAAATTGGATTTCATTAAACAACAGAGACAACCTCTTGACTTTTACAAACTTCTTCACAATCAAATAGACTTTTCTGAGGTTACATTTTCTCCCTGTACCCTGCTGGTGGGTCACACTGCGGTGTCTCCTCAGGCCACCATTTTGACTAATTTCCGAGATTTCTTTGGAACCTTAAGAGGTTTAGAGAGCTTTATGTGTAGGAAAGGCAAATTATTGCATTTGTGGCTGTTTCTAAAGTTCATTTGCTTGTTTTTCAGCATTTAAAAAAATCACCTGAAAATCAGCAAAATATTCAAACAGAGATTTGGGGGCATTTAGACATTTCTAGAGGGGCTTGAGAGGCTGCAGACTGTGGCCCCAAGTGCTGCATGTGACCAGTGTAGATAAAAAGTGGCACTTGGGCATGTTCTTCCTCATGTTTCAAAATAACGATTGGCTCTGAGCACACAGTATCTTTTCTAGAGTCAGGAGACGACACCATTTATTTCACTGCCTTACTAAACAAATGACTTGGGGCAGCCCTGAAACATGGTAAACAACATGAACTGAAATAATACATTTTAAACATTTCAATTTAAAAAGATCTATTATGACATGGCTGGAGTCCTCTGGATGTTAAGGACCCCATTTCCCACTAGCCTGAGTTAGCCTGGCAACAGTGAGAAATGATAAGAGAATCAGAGTTTGTGAACAGTTGGTCAGAAATTTCTCATTTCTCTTTATCTGTGTGTGCCTTCAAGTTGCCTGTCGACTTAATGGTTCCTATATTAATTCACTGGGTTTTCTTAGTCAAGGAATACTTAGAGGTGGGCTAATAGTTCCTTCTTCTGAACCAGTTTTTCTCAAACTCTGCTCTTCCAGGTGTTTTGGACTTCAGTTCCCAGAAATCCCACCCAGCTTACCAGCTGTTAAGAATTCGAAAACATCTGGAGGAATACAGTTTGAGAAACTGCTCTGGACTATAAGCTATATCTAATATAGGCTAGATTTCAGAAGAAGGTGCTGATCTATACTGAATATAGGCATTCATTGGCATTCTTCCATTCAAGGGCTAATCCTACTTAGATCAGATAGAACTTAGATCAGTTAAAACTTGTGCACCAGCTGAGCTGGTACCTTGGGAAGTCTGACTTGGCCATGGTGGTCCACACACTTGTTACATCCCGAGTAGATTATTGCAAGGCGCTCTACGTGGGGTTCCCTTTAAAGACTGTTCAGAAACTGAATCTAGTCCAACGGGTGGCAGCCAGATTGCTCACTGGAGCAGAATACATGGAGCACCACTCCCCTGTTACGTCAGCTCCACCAGCTGCTGGTCTGCTACAGAACACAATTCAAAGTGCTAGATTTAGTCTATAAAACCCTAAACAGTTCTGGCCCAGTTTACTTGTCCGAACATATCTCCCTCTATGGATACACCTCGGATGTTAATATTGCCAGGGGAGGCCCTGCTCTCAATCCTGCTACCTTTGCAGGTGCATTTGGCAGGGACGAGGGACAGGGCCTTCTCAGTGGTGCCCCCCCTTCTGTGGAAGACACTCCCTAAGGAAATCATGTCAGTCTCCTCTCTCCTGTCTTTCAGGAAGAAATTGAAATCATGTCTGTGGGACCAAGCTTTTGAGCAGCAGTTGCAGCAGTAACAATTATAAAGGAATAATGTGATTGTCAATGGATGGATTTTGAATTATCACTCTGGACTTGGACTTGGATTTGTCTTTAAATGGTCTTTTTAACTTATGATGATGGTTTAATTAATGTTTAACTGTGTTTTTATTGTTGTTGTTGGCATCTAATGTTTGCCGGTTGTAAGCTGCTCTGAGTCCCCCTTTGGAGGTGAGAAGGGCAGGATATAAATATCAGAAATAATAAATAAATAAATAAGTTGAAGTACTGAATAATCAGTGTTGTTTAACACTATTTCTTCTTCACAGTTGTAGCCGTATAACTTCAGAGTTGTTGCAAGTCAGCTAATTTGCTTCTCTTGATGCCACAGCTGCTCTTTCCAGCTCCAAATTGTAATAGCAAATTACTTTGTTGTGGCTTCAGGATAATCTCTTACATAAATTCTCCATTTAAAAAATATATGAGTGGGTCTAGCAACGTGGCCTGACCAAGATGGCCTCCACACTTGGCAACCCAACCTTAACTAGAACATTGGGGAAATTATCCTGGCAATTTCCACCCCCCCCCCTTTGTCTCACCCTGGTCATTCCACAGATATATAAACCCTTTTTCCCAGTTCCAACAGACCTCACCTCTGAGGATGCTTGCCATAGATGCAGGCGAAACGTCAGGAGAAATGCCTCTAGAACATGGCCATATAGCCCGAAAAAAACCCACAAGAACTGAGAAAACCTGGCAATTTTCATCCATTTATCATTGTAGTTGAAGTCAATAAATTGAACTACTTTACTACGGTGTGCTGGTTTTCTAAACATGATGGAGGAAAATCAGTAAGAGTTGCAAAATCCTGTCATTCTAAAAAAAAAGAGCACATGCCTGGATAACAAGTCAAATGCAGATGGTACACGGCATGAGAAAGTAATATTATGTGCCAGAAAATATGGGTGTCACAGTAAAATGTAGTTTCATAATTCTCTTGCCTTGCCTTAAAAGTGTGTCCCATTCATAGCTCATCACCTAAAAATGAATTAACTGTGAAGGAAATTTAGACAACACCCAAAATTCTTGTCAAAGTTTTTATACCATCTTAGTCAAAAGAGAATGAAACAGCTGTGAGGGTAAGAAATCATGTGGGGAACATACTTTTTTTGTCTTTACAATATAGATGGAAAGTGTGTGCTGCTCCAGATGTTGCTGAAATGCAACTCCCATCATCCTCAACATTGGTTACGCAAGCCATAGCTTCTAGGAGTAGCAACTCTCCAACATCTGGAAGAATGCAGAGTTTCCATCCGTTTTAAAGAGAATGGTAGAAAGTATGTATGGGTAGCAAATACGTACTTGTTTCTTTGTATTTCATCGTTCTTCCTGGTATTTCAAGACAGAAATAACAAGGAATCATATGAAGAAGGCTAGGCTGAGGGAGAAAGGCTGGCCCAGAGTCACCAAGTCAATTTTGTGGCTCAGTAGAAACTGAGATTACATTCCTAGAGTGATTCCTGTAGTAATACCCCAACAGAAGTACATCACCTCAATAGAAGATGTGCTGGCAATTTCCTACATCTTAGTTTTTAATGAAAATATTTATCTCCCACCCTGTTTCTCAGGACAGCAGGAATATGCACAAATGAAATCCATTTAAGCAAACTAAAAGTATATTAAAATACAGGTTTAAATGATTATATCAATTCACACAATATACACTTGCATTTTAGAATAAATCAATTAGACTACTAAGGCTCTAATTAAAATGATGTCAAAGAGGATGCTTTGGAAGGACACAGAATTACCCATCTTCAACAGACCTATTGGCAATGAACACCATCACTATTTGGTACTTTTGAATAAAATTTGAAACAAGAAGTGGCTGCCAGAAAACAAACAGAAAGTCGTGTTGTTAATAGTAATCCAATAGAGTATAAAGGACTCGCTTGTGTTGTGCATCTTGAACACACAGAAGGCTCTGCATAAGCAAGTCATGTGAGTGATCTGAAAGAGATGCCTGAATGTGGTAGTGGCTGGTGGCTTCCTGCTCTGGTTTCAGTCTGAATTGTAAAAGAGCTACCGAATGTACTGAATTCTCTGTGCAAAATGGGTTCAGCACTTTGGACAGTACCTTTAATGCTCTTTTACATCTGGAGCAGATTCACCATCCCACCATCATGGAAACAATTGGTATTTACTACCTGCTAGCTCAAGGACCAAAACAGTCTTGAGTCTAGATTGAGGACATCTCTGCAGGTGGGATGATTACATTGTTCTATACAAGGCATTCTCAAACTGTGTTCCTCCAGCTGTTTGGGCCTCCAACTCCCAGAAGCCCTAACCAGCTTGTTAATTGGTCAGGATTTTTGAAAGTTGGAGGCCTAAATAGCTGGAGGCTATTCCAGACCTGGAAACACCTATGACCAGTGCACCACACAAGAATCCAGGAACACAAGCAAACAGTCTGTTGTAAAACATATAAAAAGCTTGTAAAAAGCAGGAATAAGAAATGAAGATATAAAGTCCAAAAAGATTTTGCAGCAGGTGATACCAAACAACAATCCAAATGTCTCATAAGGTTCCAGAGGTGACAAAGTCCATGAACAGACAGAAATCACAAGTACAGCATAAGTCCACAAGCAAGAAGTACATGAACAGTAACAGGAACATAGAAAACTTCCAAGATATTAAAATCCAAAACCAAGGCTTGACTTGAATCAGGAACCAGAGAACTCAGGCTTCGCTTGTCACTCTAATACAGCATTGCCTGAATTGCCCTTAAAGTAAACAACTTGTTGTTTAATAGACACCCATGAAACTATTATGTCTCCCATGAATTTTCTCCACAACTTTCCCACATAATCTCTCAGACAGCAGTGATCTATTTTTGGCTCTGACCTGTAAAAGAAGACTTTTGTTGATCTCCATAGCTGCAGGTGGTTTCTCCTGGGAACCCTCCTTATAACTCAGCTCTTCACTTGATTCCTTATCTGTTGTTGCAACTTCTGGCTCCTCTAACTGGCCTCGAAGCCCTGCACTTTCCCAGCCAGTTTTCTCACAGCAAGAACCATCATTTCTCAGACCTGAATTTCACAGATTTGAGAGCCCATCACTTTGTGCCACAGGAAAGCCCACAATACTCTCTAAATCAACAGAGGACCACACTTGGAAAATATTCACAAAAATGAGAAATGGTACCTTCGCAGCACTCCAAGATGTGCTATTCTCCAGTCCTCCAACAACTCTAAGGGATCCAAAATCACTATATGTTTTCTATATTGGGAGTTTTAGTTTCAAAATCAATGTGTGGGTTCAGCCTACAGGCCTTGAGGATATGGAGAATGGGATAGGCAAGTTCCCCAGACCTATTGGAGCAACCCATCATTGTGCTGTGGTATATGTTTATAGATATTTCTGCAAACATATCATCAAGTACTATCTGTTCCTTCTGTTCCTTATCCATCAATCGATTGAGAATGACAAGGAACAGAAGGAACAGGTTAACCCTGATTGTTCAGAGGGTTCTTTATCAGAGCTTGATAAATATGTAGGAATACATGTATCCCTAACAAATAACAATATATGTGGTTAAATGGCAGCATCCCCTATTCTTAAAAAAAAAAAACCTGAAACTAACAGTTTGTTAAATTTAGGACACCGAAAATTTGCTAACAGATTTTAGCCCCAAAGCAAAATGCTTTATCAGAAACCAAAACATTTTTTTACCATTGCAGTAACTTAAAACTTCACTTGAACATTTCAAATGCAGCTTAGGCATCAAAAGAAAAAGGGCAGAGAAAATTGCCAAGGGAATGCAAACACAGCAAATATAAGAGTTCTAAGTGAACAATTTTCAAAGCACCATTCTATGCAGTGCTAGAAATTTAGAGACCAAAGAACAGGGTGCTTATTTGGATACCCTCAATGCCCTCATTTCGGCCCCGCAAAACCTACCAGGGGGTCAAAATCATTTAAGTTTCCAAATGACCTCTAAGGATCTCTTCACAGTTATTTCAAAATTGCTTTGTTTTACTAGCAGTCGCTGGCAAAACGGCAGGTGCGGGGGTGCCTCGTGGTGCCATGCATGCCCTGCCTCCTTTCCCATCTCATGTGAGGGACGGGACAAGGTGCATTGGCAACCTGTCCCTGTCCCTATCAGATGGAAGAAAGGGCAGTAACACATGTTGCCATGTTACCCTTTCTCCCATCATATGGGGAAAAGGAGAGGAAAATGCGGGTAGCTCCTTTGGAGCTACCTAAAAAACACTTTTCTTCCTGTTGTGGTCAAAGAAGCATCTTGCAACATTTCCTTAGCACTTGAAGAGTCAGTGAGGAGGGGCCTGCTGAGCATCATGTAACGGCATTCAGCGAGCTGCATCCCCAAAGTGCTGCTAAGGGACAATTTGCCCCAATGCAATGTGGTGGTAGCTATTATTAGGGCATTTACACCATACCGTGATGGAGGAATCACCACCAATTAGGCCCAGGATAAGTCTTTTTAAGAGGGATATTGTTGGCCCCGGAAGGCCAAAATGCATGGCAAAAATGTCATTCCAATCATTTGAAAGCTCAATGTTATTATGGAATCCTGGGATTTGTAGGCACCATCACTCTTTGGCAGAGAAGGCTAAAGATCTAAATTTCCCATTATTCCATAGCATTGTCAAATTGCATTAATTCTGCAGTATAATGCACCTTTGATGTTTCATAAGAAGAAACGTGTGACCTCAGAATCCCACACTCCACAATATTTTGGATGTGAACATTCTTATCCATTATGGTTAAAACATAGTTATTTATTAATTTATTTATTTATGACATTTCTACCCTACCTTTTTCACCCTGGAGGGAACTCAATGGGGCTTTACATATAGGCAATGATTCAATGCCTTAAAACACAATGTACACTTAAATAAATATTAAAATAAAATTTAAAAGTACATTAAAAACAATTTAAACATTTTAAAACAATACATTCAGAGTTTAGCACGAAATCCACAAGCATAATCTGGGCCATTCCAATGGTCATTGAACATTGTTCCAAGTCTATCTATTGCACAAGTTCTCTAAAAGCTTGGTCAGAAAGCCACTTTTTCACTCTCTTGCGGAAGGTCAAAAGGGAAGGGTTTGATCTAATATCCCTGGGGAGGGAATTCCACAACCGAGGGGCCACCACTGAGAAGGCCCTGTCTCTCGTCTCTCAATCATGCCTGCGAGGAAGGTGGGATCGAGAAAAGGGCCTCCCCAGATGATCTTAAATGCTGTGGTGGTTCATAGAGGGAGATACGTTCAGACAGAAAAGCTGAGCCAGAACCATTTAGGTCTTTATAAGTTAAAGCCAGCTCTTTGAATTGTGCTCAGTAGCAAATTGGCAGCCAATGGAGCTGACATAATAGGGGGTTGTATGCTTCCTGTACACCGCTCCAGTGAGCAATCTGGCTGACACCTGTTGGACCATTTGTAGCTTCCAAACAGCCTTCAAAGGCAGCCCCACATAGAGTGCATTGCAGTAGTCTATTCGGGATGTAACCAGAGCATGGACTACCATGGCCAAGTCTGACTTCCCAAGTTATGGGCACAACTGGTGCACAAGTTTTAATCGTGCAAATGCTCCCCTGGCCACTGCCGAAACCTGGGGTTCCTGGCTCAACGATGAGTCCATATGATGACAGCTCCATTCTCTTCAGATTTCAAACCTCTTGTGTTAGAGGTTATCACAAAAAACACTATCAAGATATGCTATTGCACTATTATGAGATGGAAACATTCTTTAGAATCCTGAGATTTGTAGTTTGGGAAGGGACATTTAGAATTGCCAGCCAGAGATCTCCTGGGCCTCACTATACTACAAATCCCAGAATTCCATGAGAAGTTGCCATGACAATTAAAGTGGAATAAGAGGGCTAGGACCCTGCAAGAAACTGACAAAAGAAAAAAATAGATATATTTCCTATTATGAAAGATGAAATTAATTTAAACCATTGTGATTTGACATGAAACAAATAGGAAGAATGAATAAGGTGGCTTTTGGTGGTGATGGTTATTTGCAAGACTGTTGTCACAATGAAAAATTTAAAAAGGAGGATTCCATGCTAGAAGTATTTTTTAAAAATTGTCAGTGTGTTAATGCAGACAGCTTTACAACGAATAACATTTTTCAAAGACACTATTTTGCTGTAAAGCAGTGTTTGCTGATTAACCAGCTGGCGTTTGTTCTTCTTGTCTGCAGTTGTTATTACTTTACACTTTGCTATTTAAAATAATCTGTACCTATTTTATTCACTTCAGGAGGTCAAATTGCTGTTATCCATCTTTTTCGGATCTCTCTACATCCCATTCATGCTAAGGGGTTAATTACCACAATTTTCCATACCCACCTTTTCAACAATTGTTCCCTATTATAAATATGGGTTTCTCATTGAAGCAGTCAGCCTGTGACTGAACGGATTTAATGAACTGGGCACCTGAGTGCAGTATCAAAATTAGAATGGATGAGGCCTCAGTTCAAATATCTTTCCCTCTCTCTACACAAGGGATCTAACTACAGGGAATCAAAATGAAGGCACTGCCCACAACCAAAGTTTTTCCCCAGTCTCCAAATTTCTAGCACCACAAAGCATGAGACACTGAAAATTATCCATATCTTCAACTCTTTTATTTGCTGTGTTTGCATCCCTATGGAAATTGTGCTGCTCTTTTTCTTTGGATGCCTAAACTGTATTTCTAAGTGCTTGGCTGAAAATGTTAAGCTGTAACAATGCTAGAAATTTGGGTTTAAAAGAAAATTTAATGGAAGGAGAAGAATCCCTCGTTTTACTGCATACACCTTGCCAGTTGTTGTCCAAATGAAAGAGTTTTATGTTTGGTGGGGGGCAGGCCCGTAGCCAGGATTTTGATTTGGGGGGGGGCTGAGTTTGATTGGGGGGGGGCTGAGTCTGAGTGAAAGAGGATCAAAGGCATAAATCCATAACCATGAAAACAGGAACTTTTCCAAGGCAAAACTCTTTCAGGAACATATGCAAACACAGGAAACTTGAATCATGAACTTGAGAGCAGAAACAGGAACTTGAATCTATGTCAACGTTGTCTGCCCTGAAGACACCAAGTAAACATCACTTAATTTAAACCCAGGCCCAACCAAGAAGCCATGAGATCCCTCTGACACCTAGGTTTCAAGGACTTCTCACTGAGTCTTTCTGAAAACCTAATTAATGTATCCTTCACTCCCTCCATGCAGAGGCCTAATCTGATATCGCGGTAAAACTCCCCATCTCTTGAAGCCCAATTCCTAAGAAAAAATGGACTTTTCCCTGGTTTCTAAGGAATGAACAATGGTATCCAAAACATCTTTAACTGCTTTAACTGCCTATGATCTAAGACCTGGAATTCACCCTGATCACACACAGACTACTCAGTAGGAAACCCATCATCCCCTTGTCCTCTAAAAAATCCCCATCATCTTGCTGCTGAGCCCCAACATTATGCTCTAAAACAGGGGATGGATGTTTGTCTCCAGGGACTTTTGCATCCAATATGTCTTGATTAAAAAAAAAATAATAATGGAGAGTGGGAATAAGAAGTAGGGGTCCTTGGGTCTTCTCTTGGACTTTTGCTACCATTTTAAAATTATTTTTTGTTTATTGCAAATTCAGTCACTAGAAATATAGAGGAATCACTTTTTTAGAGGGTGTTAGTATTCTACTCCAACTTTGTACTTTATTTTATCTGTTTTGGAATTCTTCTCCCCCCAGCCACTCAACTGGAAACATAATGGTATATATTGCATAGGGGGAAATAAACCATTGGACCATGGGAAATAAGAAAGACTTAAGTGTAATTCTTCTTATGAGCACTGCATTCCTCAGCTCCATGAAAGAGTCAGTATGTTAAGTTTTCTTTTTAATATAGTTTCCTCCTAAGGGAGGGTCTTTGATTTCTTTCTCATAGTTCAGTTCATAAAATACTACTAGAAAAAATATTTTTTGGATCTAAGCCCCTTTTCCATTGTAGCCCTCCACTTATTTTCTGGCCCTTTGAGACTTTCATCCCAAATGAGTATATCAAAATTGAGGAGTTCCCCACCTCCTAGATCTGGTGCTGGAGAATTTTCTGATGAGGGACGTGTGTGTATCTCAGAACATTCATTTTCTTGCAAGGGAATCTGTAAATAATCTTCCTTCCCAGTGCAGCACAAGATATACACTGGTTTCTTTCTAAAGCTTTGACCTCTCACTTTTCTGTTTTTAATCTTATAAAGATTTTCTTCCTCTTTTGAGTTTAAAGCTGCAAGCATCTCCACCCTCCTTCCTTTACACACCACTTCAAAGATACGGCTCTGAACATTTTCTCTCTCTCTCTCTCTCTCTCTCTCTCTCTCTCTTGAATCTCTTCAGGGCTTTTGGGAAATTATAGCAAAAGGCTGATCTGGCCCAATTCAATAATAAACATGCTGTTGACTCCATGTATCAGAGGTACCTAGAAGGAAATCCCTTGAGCCATAGTTTGTGGGTTTTTTTAATGAAATCTTTAGCACTATTGTGTTTTCTTCTTGGATAGCAAAGTACTGCATTTTCATAGGTTTTGGAAATTTGAGTGAATGTGCCAAGTAGATTAAATCCCTCATGATTGGGTGAGAATGGTTGGATAGAATGAAAGCTATGGAATTGTCTCTCATAACAACCAGTAGCTGGCCTTTTTCCAATCACCACAACAAAAAGAAAATCCTTTAAAACAAAATGCATGAATTACACCCACTCTCTGCTTTGCATTATGGTTAACATATGGAGAAAAAATGGTAACAAGATCTTTGGGAAGTTATTCTTGGGGAAATACAACTCCCAGACTCCCCCTAACCTGTGTAATTTTTGAGGTAGCTATTTCCATAACAATTCAATATATGCAATTAATGACAAATCTAATTTGGCTCTAAGATAAACAAACATTTACTCAATACCTGAGCCCCATGCACAATAAGGACCTTATAACATTCCCCCCCGCCCCCAGGTGCCATTTTGCCAGCAAACATCAGGCTCCAGCGCGGCAATGTTTCCCCCATTGCATAGGGGAAGTGTCACCCAATCAGCCTTCCCATGTTGATGTGGAAGCATTCTAGGATGCTTCCATGCCAGTTGGGGGCATGGCCTCCACTGGAAGTTGGGAGATGTTGTGTGATGTACCCATCTGTCCCTCAACTGGATGGCAAACATCCTAGGACACTTAAAATGGTAGGTGTGGTGAGGTCCCAAATCACAATATGCTCAGCTCTTCACATTTGCAATTTTGACTTTTGAGGATTTGATTATTCACAGATTTACTGTAAAATGATATTTCTAAGAAACCTTAGGTCCTCCGGTGTGAGTTTATGGTCAACTTCCTGCATTCATACAGGGGAACACAGATGTTTCCAGAAGGAACATCTCTTGAGGACACGCTAGGTCCTCCAATGCAATTCTATCATCAGTTTCCAGCAGAATTTAACAAAAAAATAATGCTGGAAAATCTAGAAATTCCTAGAGAAGTGTTCTCCAGATAAAAAGATAGAAAGCTGTTTGTAGTTTACCATCATCATGATGGTACTGTGCCCCTAACCCCAAAGAATGTGAAGGGCTAACATAATCAAAAAGATTAGACATATCAGCTGCCATCTTGTTTGTGAATTACGATGGTATAAGATGCATTTATTCCATCACAGCACACTTTTTTGGTTGTTAAAATGGACAGAAATCTAATATGACCCCTCAACAATTAAAAGCCCCTTAAAACCCACCTTGCAAGCAGTGCAGCCCACAAAACATGGCCATAGAGATGGCAATTCCTATATAAAGGGAGCTGTTTGGTATAGCCACCCATGCAACTGTTAAAAATGTAGAGCCATTCTGCAAAAGATGAGGTGACATTCCTAACTTAGCACTAACAGGTAAGTAAACACTTAAATTCCTGGACTGTGTCCCCAGAGTCATTGTATATTTCCTGGGCTCGGAGAGCCCAGGGAGGAAGGTTGGCAAACCAAGAATTAGAGAGCTGGCAGATCAATGGAAGTGTCATTTTCTGTTTTGGGCGTGGAATTGGGGTACTAGGTGGGATTGCCCTCACCCTGCCCCATTCCCATCCATTCTGAAACCAGTTTCAGTATGGATGGGCGATGGAACTGCCATCCACCTCCAAGGTAGTTGAGAGCAACCTTTTGTACCCATAAAGCAGCTAAAACCAGTATTTTTCATAGTGGTTGTTGGAGCTACATCATATGACAGTGTAGAACTCCCCTATGTCTAATGTCCACATTACTACGTTCACCACTTTCTCACCATTATGCATGGAGGACATCAAGGCAAAGCTATTTCTAACAGGTGGAGAAAAGTGATCTGAATGACCATGGGCAGGACTTGGTAGTGTCCCTATTTTTACACCTACCAGACTTTTGGTTTTAAACTGACAAGTGAGAAAGTGCCTTTTATTATTGTTACTGCCTTTCTGACAGAAATACGCTATTCCTTAACATTGATTGAGAGTGAGATTCAAGAATATAGAGACCATCTGGTGGTTAAAAAAAAAGAAAAGAAAACACATGACGTTCTTTATTCTTGCCTGCTCCCCTAGCTGCACTATTTATTTATTTTTTGGAACATGGTCTGAATTAGTGTTGTCAGTGGTATGCTTCTGTAATGAAAGCCCTTGATTTTCAGATCCTGAAGGACAACTGAGGGGTTTCATGGTTATCTATAAGTACAAGGATCTGTTGCTATGAAGCCAAGTTAAAACTCTTATGGTTTTCTCATTAAAGATAGTTAGAGATAGACGGCCACCACAGGTGAATATGAAAAAAAAATGTCTATAGATTGTAAAAACCATAACTTGGAAATGTTAACAGAGGGTGTGCCACATTATTTCCATAGGTCTGCCAAACTGAAAACTTAAGAGTTCCTGCATTTTATTCCTGCACACATATGTGGCAATGTAGACTCATATAATGCAGTTCAATGCAGTTCAATTGCATTATGAAACTGCATTATATAGCAATGTAGATGGGGCCAAGGTCTTCACAGTTGCCTGGAGGAAGATTTGAATGAGACACACAGGACTACAAAATATGTCCCTGATTCCACCCAAAAAGAAAAAAATCTTACATATTTTACACTTACATGTAGGATTTCAGACAATAAATGAAGTGTATACACATTCAGCATCCTTTATCTGGAATCCCAATATTCCAAAATAGTCAAAAATTGAAAACTCTCTGTATGGATGGCCCAGATAGTGACACTCTTGTTTATGCTTCATGCATAAGATGTATATGGAAGATAAATGACTTTTGTGTTTGGAATGGGGGTCCCATTTCCAACATTTCTTATGTATATACAAGTACAGTATTCCAAAACCTGAAGAATCCATCCTACAGAACGCTTCTGGTCCCAAGCATTTTGGATAAGGGACACTCTACAGGTACCAGATATGCTTCTGGAGTGGTAAAATATGTATGTTTCAGAGAGTGCTGCATGATTGCCCTCAACTGCATATCTTGTATTTAGCAGGCTTTGTTTTGTGATTGGTCATGGGAAAGTAACTACTGGCTCGATTTGTGAGTCTGGTTTATTTCTGAGGACACAATTGTCAGAGGGGAAAGATGTTGATTACAAGGAAGACTCATATTTCTGAACATTTTGTTATAACCTTAGTTCACTGTCAAAAAATGTACAAGTTCTTTGAAAGCTTTCTGAATTCAGTTATGCTGAGCATTGTACTTACTAGCAACTGCACTTCTGGTATATTTTCAGCCTCTTAACTAAATGCTAAGCTATCTATAGCTTTTCTTTCCCATCCATGGGTCAAATATCAACTCCACACAAATGAGGACATTTTCTCACCAGTAGTTCTGGCAGCTACTTGTCAAACATGATTACTGAAAGATAAAATATGAAAGAGCAAACATTGCTACCTTGATGTTGAGTGGTAGGTAAAAAGCTATTTTCATATTATGATTTACATATGAAATGTTTAAGGAGACATATTCACTTGCACTGTGTTCTTCACAGAGATGGGTAAGAATTTTGTTTAATTTTGTTTATGATTTTAATTGTTTGTGTAATTCTTCATATATATATATTAGATCAGGAGGCTGATCTAATATGCTGATCTAATGATCTAATATGATGATGATGATGCTACCATGGTTTCATACTTGTCCAGAGGTTGTGAACTAGGTTCCTCAGATGAGGATGGGAAGCCCAGTTTTTGCTGGATCAAATTAGTTTGATCCTCTTTCCTTCTACTTTTAAGACATAACCAAGCTCATTCTCATTCCTGTGATTATCATGGAAAACATATGAGTCTAACTGAAATGTCAGAGAAATTTTCAGAAAAACTTGGCAAGGTCAGTTAATAGCAAGGAAATTGCAATCATGACACTTTTGTGATATTCAAAAGCAGAAAGTGTATAAAAAGAAATTAAGCAGTGCAGAAAGTAATGCATTTTTGGCATCATCCTAAAGATGGGTTGTAAACACATTATTGCTAATTTGCTTCAGCTGTATCCTCTTCCTTAGTTGCTGTTGTTGTGTGCTTTCAAGTCATCTCTAACTTATGGTGATCCTCAGGATTTTTTGGCAATATTTGTTCGGTGTAGGTTTTGTCATTGCCTTCTTCCGAGGCCAAAAGAGTGTGGCTCACCCAAGGCCACCCATGGTCAAGTGGTGATTTGAGTCCAGGTCTCCAGGGTCTTGGTCTAACATCCAAAGCACTGCACCATTCTGACACACCCTGTTCCTACTCAGTCTAAAATGGGCAGAGCTGGTTCAGGACATTCTGCTGCCTGAGAAAGGTACAAAACCTTCACCTCCAAAGTGAAGTCCAACTTCTATCCAATTGGAAACCACTTGTTTAAAAAAAACTCACCAGAAAGTCTGAATCTCACCATAAAATGTGCTGAAGTTGATCACTGTATAAACAGTGAAGTGCTTCTTAGTAGCAATTTCATTTCAGATCATAACCATGATACTTATTGTTTGTTGTTAGCTGCCTTCAAATTGACTATGATTTATGGCAACTCTATAAATGAGAAACCTCTAAGTTGCCCTATTCTCAACAGCCTTACTCAAGTCTTTCAGACTTTGCTGAATGTCTCTACCCATTCATAATGTGGTCTTCCTCTTTTCCTATTGTCTTCTAGCTTACCAAACATTATCATGTTTTCTAGTGAGTCATGTTTGTGATGATATGGCCAAAGTACAATCTCAGATTAGTCACCTTGGCTTCTATAGAGAGTTCAGACATGATATGCTCTAGGCTCATTTATTTGTCCATTGTATCCATAGAACTCTTCTTAAGCACCACATCTCAAATGAGCTAATTTTTTTGTATTGGTTCTCTTCACTGTCATGCTTTCACAATGATACATAGCAATGGAAAATCTAGTTACTGCACCTTCTAAAATAGAAAACTGACATTTGTTCCCCTACTAAACTGACATTTGTTCCCCTACTGTATTTGCTCATTTTTGCATGCTTCCATAGAACAAATCATATAAAATAGGCTATGCTGTAAATCCACGGCAGAAATCATTGTGTTTCTCAACCCATTATTAATCGACACTTACATGGAAGATAATGTAGACATTGCTTTAAGTACAGCTGCAGGCTATAGTTGCTCTTTTGCAGCTGAAATAGATAGATCCTCCCTGAAACTCTGCAAATGCAAGCAAAGATCTCCCTTCATCGTTTCAAAACCAACAATACGTGGAGTACTGGAGCAGACCTGATATCTCTACCTGAGGGAACATAGTGATTTGTATGCTAATATCTCTCCAGCTGCTTCTCAAGCTTAAAGCTACAAACGTACCCTGAGCCACTCATCAGAATGTTTTCCATGGTCCAGAGGAATGCAAAGGCAGTCCTCACATTTTTATTCCTTGAGAGAAAATTAACTCATTTGTAAAGACTCTTTGGGGCTAATAAATGCCATTTTGAGGCTTATTCATCCATTATATTTGATACCTAAGAATTTACTTACTTTTTGTACAAATTCACCTAAAAATGAAAAGTTCAAATGCCACACACAAATGTTTTGAAGCACAGAGCTGAAACAGATTGAGTAATTCTTATCATAAATGCTTGGGACCAGAAAGATTTTGGATTTATATTTAATTTTGGAATGCCAATATTTGCATATATGTACATAATACAACATCTTGGAGATGGGATCTCTTTCTAAACAGAAATATATGCCTTAAACACATAGCCTGGAAATAATTTCATTTTATATTCTTAAATAATGTTATACAAAAAGTGAAGTTTGTGTACATGGGATCATCAATGGTCATGGTATCTATGACAAGGGAGTAGAACCTCTTTCTGCGAAGATTGAGTGTTGGTAACTGTGCACCAATTCCCACACATAAAACAAATTCACACTCGGGCATCTTCCAAGCAAACTAAAATCAACAAAACCCCAAGGTGATTGGGGAGTGATGACGGGGATAAGACTGTGAAATCTTCAAGTCCCTAGCTACAAAGTGGCCTATGAGTGGTGGATATGGGTTTGTGAAAGACCGTGTGGATCCAGAATAAGTAATCTACATCCACATTATGAATGTACTGCCAAAAAGACTGTACTTTTATAAGACAATCATACTTGGCCACAAGTGATCTCCGATGATGCCGATGAATGTATAATTTCAGGTTGAGTATCCGTTATTTAGAAATTTGAAATACTGCAACATTGCCCAATGCATGGTTGACTTAGTAACAACTTTGCTTTCTGATCTGCTTCAGCCTTCACCCACTTTCACAGCTGTTGTAACATGTACCATGTTATCATCCACCTGTTCTGCAGTTGAGAACTGATATATTCATAAGACAATCAGGATATCTGGTATCTGTTAAACATAGACTTTAGTGCTGCAAGTCACAGCACTAAATATTAAGCTTGAATATCAAGCAAAAAGTTGGTACTATAAATTATATCATATGAAAGCTGACTGGCACAACCTGGGGATCACAACCAGACACAGTGAAGACATCTGCCCTTGTGCTTTGCTACTCTGCTGCTGAATACGCATGCCCAGCATCTGAGGATGCTGGAAATGTGAAAAAGAAATAGGTACTTGTTTCCATCAATGGTGGACTTGTAAAAAAATAAAAAGATATTGGAAGGAAGTATATTTAATAACTCAAAAAATATTAAAAGCCAAATTTCCCCTGTTACCGGAGATGTACCTACAGGGGCGGCTCATCCATTAGGCAAAGTAAGCTGTCGCGGAACACTTTTGTTTTGCCAGGGGCGCAGAGGCACCTCTGTAAATGCCCCTCGACCAGGAGCGGCTCAACACAGTAAACAGATTACACGAGAACGTAGGGCGCTAGGACCCAGAGGCGCCCGGGCATGGCAGCCCAGGAAATACTGAGCCTGCGCATGGGGCTCTCAGTGAGAGAGCACGAAGCTGCACGTGGAGCGCGCGAGGGCTCTGCAGCACACTGATAGAAGTTCGCCAGTTGAAAGACAGAGGTATGAAGGCCGCCTCTGGCCTCCTTCCTTAGCTACCTCCTTCCTTCCTTCCAACAGAGTGCCTGGCCCACGCTGAGCCGCTGCTGCTCCTGGTGGGGGCCACCTTAGGCCTCCTTCCCTGGGCCTCCGTTCTCCAACCCCAGTGAAGCGACTGGCTCACTGAATGGAGCAAGGAGGGAGGAGGAGGAGCCCCCCAGCCTCCTTCCTTCTGCTGCTTCGTTCCTTCCTGGACCCACGGAGCTACACAAACCTGCCTGCCGTTTGCCTGTTTTATGCAACCAATTTGCATCTCACGTATAGTTTCCTTTTTAATGTTTTAGTTTATGTGCAGAGCCCAAATAAGCAGAGGAATTTAGATAACTATTTCTTCTGGGAGATGGAGCTCAAGAGGAATAATTATAATATAATATAATAACAATGAAATAACAACAATAATAGAATGAGGGCAGTTAAAGAGATTTTGCCCAACTGCATCCCTTCTTGTAGATAGACCTTAAGAAGAAGTATAATAATAATAATAATAATCCAGCAGATAGATCTTGTTTGCTGTGACATAACTGTGCTTTTGTATCAATAAAATAACCCAATCGAGCCATGCCAGTTGAAGGGATTGTGCCCAACTGCATCCCTTCTTGCTCACCTCTCATTTGTAGGGTCCTGAAAGGGTTAACCAGGCCTGTGAGAAGCCTCGCCTCCCTCCTTCCCTTCTTGCTCCATTCAGTGTTTATATCGCCCCAGCGAACTTCCGCTCGCCCTGCAGCCAAGCCGCGAACACCTCTCCGCCCCAATGACGCCAGTGAGAAGAGAGGGAGGCAGCTAGCTGCACAACCCTCTGCCGGGAAGGGTCGGGTGGGTGGGTGGTTCTTCTTGCGAGGCAGGCTGTTATAGCACACATGGGCAAACTTTGGCCCTCCAGGTGTTTTAGACTTCAACTCCCACAATTCCCAAAACACCTGGAGGGCCCAAGTTTGCCCATTCCTTCTTCTCTCCCTCCCTTCCTTCCTTCCCCCTCCCTTGCAAAGCTTTGCAGGGATCTTTACTGGGATTTTTTTTTTTGGTAAAATGAGTTATTACTAATAATAGAAAAACCACAATAAAAGCCCAACATGTGGCAATCCAGCTTCAATAATAATAAGAGTTGGGAGGGACCTCAAGGGCCATCCAGTCCAACCTCCTTCAGCTTTAATACAGGAAAACCCTGCCAAGAAGCAAGAAAAGCACATTCAAATCATCTCAACAGATGTCCATCCAGCCTCTATTTCAAAGCCTTCAAAGAAAGGAACCTCCAACACACTCCAGGGCAGAGAAGGAGAGTTCCACTGCTGAACAGCTCTCCTTACAGCCAGGAAGTTCTTCCTCATGTTCATCTGGAATCTCCTTTCTTTCCTGTAGTTTGAAGCCATTGTTCCAGTGTGTCCTAGTCTCCCAAGGCAGGAGAAAACAAGCCTGCTCCCTCTTCTTTAGGACTTCCCCTCATATATTGATCCATGGCCCTCATCATGTTTCCCCTCAGCCTTCTGTTTTGCAGGCTAAATATGCCCAGCCCTTTAAGCCACTCCTCATTGGGCTTGTTCTCCAGACCTTTGATTGTTTTAGTTGCCCTCCTCTGAACACTTCCCATCTTAGAGTCAACCTCTCCCTTCAATGGTGGTGCCCAGAATTAGACACAGTGATTCCAGGTGTAGTTTGACCATAATAATAATAATAATAATAATAATACTTTATTTGTACCCCGCTACCATCTCCCCAAGGGACTCAGTGAGGCTTACATGAGGCCGAGCCCACAATACAACAATAAAAAACAATAAAACAGTAATACAAAACAATGAATAAACTCATAAGTGGAAAACAAGCAATAAACATTAACAACAACACGACGACGTTTACAAACCTATGGCTGAACAGAAAATCCTGGAAGGGTTTGGTGGGCATTGAGCTTGGGAGTTGTAGTTCACCTACATCCAGAGAGCACTGTGGACTCAAACAATGATGGATCTGGACCAAACTTGGCAGGAATATTCAATATGCCCAAATGTGAACACTGGTGGAGTTTTTGGGGAAAATAGATCTTGACATTTGGGAGTTGTAGTTACTGGGATTTATAGTTCACCTACAATCAAAGAGCATTCTGAACCCCACCAATGATAGAATTGAGCCAAATAGAATTGGGCCAAACTTCCCACACAGAACACCCATGACCAACAGAAAATACTGTGTTTTCTGGTGGTCTTTGGCGACCCTTCTCACGACCTCCCCAGGGGTCCCGACCCCCAGGTTGAGAAATGCTGCCTTAAGGCCATCCAGTCCAACTCCCTCCACCAGGGCAAGAAACCATAATCAAAGCCCTCCTGACAAAGAACCATCCAGCCATAGCTATAGATATATGATAGAAAGATAGATAGATGAGAGAGATAGATAGATAGATAGATAGATAGATAGATAGATAGATAGATAGATAGATAGAGGTATGATTCACACACACACACACACACACACATACATATGTATATGACAGATATAATATTGATTTCAAAGGGACCCCTAAAGAAGGACAATAATACGTTGCATGTTCCAGAGTAGGCAAACCAGATAATCTCTACATCAACACTGACAAAGAAACAACAAGGAATACTGTTTACCCACAAGCATCAAGACATTACATCTATTAGAAACCAACACTTTTTCATTACTTTATTTTCCAGATCAACAGACTGGGCCACAGCAATGCGTGGCAGGGGACAGCTAGTGTGTGTGTGTGTGTGTGTGTGTGTGTGGCATGGGCCAACTTCGGCCCTCCATGTGTTTTGGACTTCAACTCCCACAATTCCAAACAGCCAGTAGGAAGTCCAAAGTACTTGGAGGGCCAAAATGTGTCCATGCCCCCCATATATATACATATACATACATACATACATACATATATATATATATATATATAATTTTTCAATAATTGGTTTGGGGGGGGGGCGCCAAAATGCTGTTTGCTTACCATTGAAAATTACCTAGGGCCGCCTCTGTGTACCTATAAAGTATAACAAGAACAAAATTACATGAAAACCAAGATAAAATGCTCTTTCTCATGTGCACTGCTACAAGATTAACTTTAGCCAAATCTTGGAAGCAAAATAAAGTACCAACTACTGACAAATGGGTCTTAAAAATATTCAACTTAATACAAATGGACTGCTTGTCACAAAAACTAAAAGATGCATGAAAGAAAACAGACTGATCAGGATTCAAAGACTTTATTCAAAGCAATGGAATAACAACCATCACAGATTTAACCGACATATGAAAAACAACAACTGAAGAAGACAAACTGGCAGAGACAATCAGAATATAAACTTTTTTTATCGAAATGTTTTTTTTTCCTTTGGAGGACAATGGGAAGTCAATCTTATTTTTTATTACTATTGTTGGGTTTTTTGCTGTATTTTATTCTTTTTCCTCTTTTTGTTCTTTCTTTTTTCTTTCCTTTACTCATTGCTTCATTGCAATATTTTCTTTCACTTTCGCTATCAATATTACCTATAACACAATAAAAATTTAAGTGGAAAAAATATAAATATTTGAACAAGCCATCACATTACACATAGTAACAAACCCACTTCAAAAGCAACCATTGAAACCACTTAAAAACTAGTTAGTGGTAAGTTAAAACCATTTACTTATATACTTTGAAGTTAATTGGTCCTTGAAGTTGTTATTTCCATTACCAACTCATGGAGAACCTAAAGCGACCCTGTCACTGGGTTTTCTTGGCAAGATTTGTTAGAGAGTTTTGCCTTTGCCTTCCCTCTGATGGCTGGCTGAGAAAGTATGATGTGTCGAAGGTCATCCAGCGGGTTTCCATGGCTGAGCAGGGATTCAAACCCTAGTCTGCAAACTGCATGATATGGTAGTCTCTTGCAGCGTAAAAAGGAAGAAGGCTGAGAAAGAAAACAGTAGCACTTTAAAGACAGATTTCTATTTTAGCATGAGCTTTCATGGATATACCTACTTGCTTGGTACTGCACCTAAAGAAGTGGGTTTATATCCACAAAAGCTCATGTTATAATAAAAACTAGTTAGTTGTGAAAGTGCTGCTCGTTCCTTTCTTCCTCTCCCCCCACCTCCTTATTTTTATATATTTTGAAATGTGTATGTGATATTGTGCATACTTTGTTTTTCTGAAATACAACATATTCCTGGCAAATGCACAGCTGTCAAGGGAAAAATATTATCCGTCTCACAACAGATTTTAAGAGATGTGAAATGAATACTCACACTGAGAATTTCAAGTGCAACATAATTATTTGAGCCCTACATGCAGACATAAAAATGCATAGAAAATCCTTCACAACAATCAATACAACCCAGAAGGAAATCTGCAACTGGAATATCTGGTTTGATTGGAATCTGACTGAGGTTTGTTTGTCTGGAATTTCTGGTTTATAGCATTATGTGGGACATCCCTCCCCACCATAAAATAATAGCCTCTGTGTTGAGAAAAAGTGTTTACCAAGAAACATGAAAACTAAGCTGCAGTAGATGTGGATGATCGCCATGAATGGAACTGATCAGATATCCATTGTTTTCATTATCTAATCAAATAATTGACTCTCAAAGGCTCAAGAGGCCTGTGGGAAATACTGGCCTGGTCAAAATCAATGTGGTCGTATTTGGTATTGATTTGTCAGGAGTGCAGGCATGGAAAACTGACCTTTGCAATGGTTGCTTACTGTGGAAAGACTGTCCAATCCCTTTATCTTCACAGAATGCAAGTTGGCAGGGGACTACTGTCAGTCTCATTTCTACAGCCAACTGCTTTGCCAAGCTGGATGGGGAGCTTTTAGCATTGTTGTTGTTCAAGAGAGTTTGCAGATGTCACTCAATTAGACTCTGCTGCCAAGAAAGAAAGAAAAGGGCCACCCCACATACATGTTAACTAGATGAGGTATAATGAAATCCGCTGATGAAGTAGATGATAAAGACAGCCTTTATCCATGTCAATCACAGGCAGTAAATGAGCATTAAGTACCTTTTTTGTGCATATCTTTTTCAGGAGATAGAAATACCTTCCAAGCTTCAATAGTGACAAGGCGTTCACAGACATCAAATTGTTACAATGTATGGGGTTAATCCAGTGGTTCTCAACCTGTGTCCCCAGATGTTTTGGTCTTCAACTCCCAGAAATCCTAACAACTGGTAAACTGGCTGGGATTTCTGGGAGTTGTAGACCAAAATACCTGGGAACCCACAGGTTGAGAACCACTGGGTTAATACAATCAGTCAGAAACATACCACTTCATGGGAGTTATAGTTTGGAGAGACACCAGCTCTATTCAGCAGGGAAAGCTAAACAGCAGGAAAGCTAAACAGCCACGATTCCATTGCATTGAGCCATGGCATTTAAGATGGAGTCAGATTGCATTAATTCTAGTCTAGATGCACCCAAGGATGTCATTTGCCATCTCTTTTTTTCAAACTTTTGACTTCTCTCTCAACTTACTTAGAGCAGAGGGGCAGATGGATTTTTCTAGCAACAATATATTGATGTGAGTTGTATATGTTCTGGCTCAAAATAATTGAGGATGTTTGATCTTGAATGGCCAGGTAAGGGCCATTAGTTTTACAAAAGATAAACTTATGAGAGAGATGAAAATTGCTGAAGTGGTTTGTTAATCAAAGTGGTTGCCTGCATTTGGAGTCATGTCCATGGGGCTTGTAATGAATGCATTTCACAATGTATCCTTCTGTCACTGGTGCTCTGACAATTATGGATCAGATTGTCTCATGATTCAAATGCAACGTGTACTACTGTTCAAATGATGGCAGTGATGTACAAAGGATAACTGTACTTCCTGAAATGAATTGTATCTGTGCAGGCAGTCACCAAGTTACGAATACAATAGGTTCTATAGGTTTGTTCTCAAATTGAATTTGTATGTAAGTCTGGATAGCATGGGGAAGGGTTAACAACCCTGTGGTGTTTGTTTTGCTGTCTATGCCCCTCTTCAGAAGATTTCACCGCACTTTCTGACTCTGTGATCATTGGGTTTTGAAAATTTGTCTTGTTGTGGAAACAAGGATTGGTGAGAAACTTCAGTGGAGACACCTTTTCCCCATGATAACCCTTTCAGGGGTGAATTTGCCTTCCAAGGGATAGATATCTCTCACTTCTTGTTGTCTCACCCCAGTTTTTAAACTATGAGTCATTTAGAAGTCAGATGTTTTGTAACTCAGGAACTCCCTGTACTGGCTTTATACACCTTAGGTCCTTGGTATTCACTGGGGTTTGGTTCCAGGATCCCCCATGGATCCTGAAAACCATGGATCCCATTATCTACAATGGCATACTAAACGAATGTCCCTTATATAAAATGGCAATTCCTTTTTGGAAGTAGTGGATGGTGAAGAAATGCAGAAACTGTGGAGGAGTGATTATATAGCTTTATAGCGGTCCATAGCATTACTCTGGGCCATGCTCTGACTTATAAGAAGCTTGAATATCAAACAAAAAGTGAGTGCTAGAAATAATATCATGTGAAAGCCATCTGACACAACCTGGTGATCACAACGAGACTCACTGAAGACACCTGCACTTGCACTTTGCTACTCTGTTGCTGAATATGCGTGCCCAGCATGGAATACATCTCACCACATTAAAACAGTGGATGTGGCTCTTAAAGGGACATGGTGCATTACCACAAGATGCCTACGACCAACATCACTGGAGAAATTATACTGCTTATCTGGTATTGTACCACCTGACATCCATCGGGAAGTAACAGCTTGTAATGAAAGGACCAAGGCAGTGACATCTCCAGCGCATCCTCTGTTTTGATATCAGCCAGCAAGCCAACACCTTAAATCAAGAAACAGCTTTCTAAGATCTATAGAAATAATCACAGGAACATCTCAGCAAGCCAGAGTCCAAAAGTGGCAGACTAAAACCCCAAGCCATGTCTGATACTGAATGAGAGACTCTCTCCTGGGTGCACAGAAGATTGGGTGACCTGGAAGGCACTGAACAGGCTGCGCTCTGGCACCAAGAGATGCAGGACTAACCTTAAGAAATGGGGCTACAAAGTGTAAGTGGAGAGAAGAGCAAACACAGACCACGTACTACAATGCAATCTGAGCCTTGCCACATGCACAATGGAGGACCTTCTCACAGCAACACCAAAGGCACTCAAAGTGGCCAGCTTCTGGTCAAAGGATATTTGTCAAAATGTCAAGTTTTTAACTTCGTGTTTTTAAAATACATTATAACTGCACCAGAATTTGCTTCTGACATGATAAATAAATAAATATCAAAAAGAGACATGACTGGATCTGCAGAAACAGCATAGGAAAACCTGAAACTTCCACCAGCTAATGGTTATGTAATGCTGGTAATAAGCATTATTAGTCATATAAAAATAACACACTTTAAAGCTATTAGCAATCAAATAAAAAAGTGCCAGTTATCAGGACTCAATCTGATTTGGTTTTGTTAGAATTTTCCAAGGGAAAATCTGAATTCAATGTGGCTCACTTCAGCAGACGGGCGTAAGACTTCACTGCATTCATTTCAAAACTTAATGTCAGTTCTCTTATAGAATTAGAAAGCCAACCACAGATTTATCTCCATAGTGATAGTAAAGTTTAGAGATATATTTTTTTCACAAAGCCTGGTGACGGAGCCATGGAAACTGTTGGATGAGCCTTTACTGGAAACCCAAGAACAACTGAGCCGCACAGTTGCAGGAAAACCTCCTCCTTCATTAAAGCCATTCTAAAACCTTTGCAGATTAAATGACAAGAAATAATCATAACAGTTGTGGGGAGAGAGAGAAAAAAATAAGTAAGTTAGGAGAATTTTCAGATTTTCCTATATCATTTATAGGAAAATATAACTGTATCCCATTGTGTCTGTTTTCAAGAGGACTGGACATTTTGGTATAGCAATGTCTGTACTGTGTTCATGGAGTGATTTTTCAAGCTTTTTATCTCCCTCCACCCATCTGAACATAAGTGTTTGATTATATTGTTTAATAGCCTAATTGTACTTCAACCACTAGTAAATCTTTGGTTGGAGCCCTGGGAGTAGGCACTTCCAGAGGATGTAGCTCATTTACAGAAGAAAGAAAAGCAAGAAAAGCAGAAGGAGAAACCACCAACTTCTTTCCACACATGCCTTTTAAGTGCATCAATTGTTGCAATATGCCCATCTGGCCATTTTCTTTGATCTAATAAAGGATTAGGTCCCAGATTAAGAAAGGCAAAAAGTTGTTTAAGTACTTAAAACCATTGGGTTTTAAAAGAGGAGTTGGAAACATTTCCTGGAGCAGCAGGAAACGTTTTAATTTAAAACAGTTATCAGACTAGAGCAGTGGTTCCCAACATGTGGTCTGTGGACTGCCAATGGTCCACAAGAACTAAATATGGTCCATGACTTCCCCATTACTACACCATTGCAATGAGAGCGACTGGTCTCATGAAACCCTTTTATAGTGCCAAGGCTTATTAAATATGGTTTTCTTTGGGCAAGCAGATAGCGACCTATGGATGGCGTATGTTCGGTACCAGAAACTAGAGCTGATGTGGTCTAACTGATGCCATTTTCTGAATCAGCACACCAAATAACTAAACCAAATCTAAAGTTGATCATAATTGTTTTGTAATCCTTTTGGTACTAATGCTAGAGAGTGGACCCAGGTCAAAGTGGATCCAGGTCAAAGTGGTCCCTGGTCAAGTGGTCCCTGGTCAAATAATGGTTGGGAACCACTGGATTAGAGCAACCTTCCCCAAAGGAACACCTTATAGATGCACTGGACTACAACACCCATCATCCCAGGCCATAATTGCAGAGGATGATGGAAGCTGTAACCTAACATATTTGGAGGACACCAGAGTGGAGGTGGCTGGAGGAAAGAACTAGAAAGGTGGTCTAGGCATTATAGGTCACAAACCCAAGCAGCGACATCCCTATCATTTGGCAGAGTGAGGCAGCACCCTCAGGCTGCATTTGCTGGAAGTGAGGAGAGAGATTTTGTACTCTCACTCTGGAGGATGTTGTTCTGCTGTCAAAGTTGAACGAAAGAGTCAGTTACCAATCCAGAAGACCATCTCAGCTTCAGCAGCAAAATGTGGTGGGACAGGACTGGATAGCACATGTCAAGTATGTTTATGAAACTTCAGAGGTTGGCTCTGACAAATAAATTGAACATATAGAAACCATAAGGTGATCTAGTTGAGAAAATGGGATGGCATAAGCTTACATGGGACACATGGAATGTATGATTTATTGAATTTCATTTTAAAAACAGAACACTTGAGCCACTAAAGTGACATCTGACTGATTCTAAAGCAGTGGTTCCCAATCTTTTTTTGGCCAGGGACAACTTTGACCAGGGATATTACTGACAATATCAGTATTAAATATTACTATATTGTACTATACCATTATATTGTAATATTATTAGTAATATTACATGTAATATAAGTATATAATTATAATATATTATTAGTAGTATTATATTGCATTACATTATAATATTATAAATATTATATGTATATACAATATATCATATTAGAATAGCACAGGAGACAAGGTGGAACTGGCCCCTATTTGGGGTGCTGATTCAGAAAATTGCATTGGATAGACCACATCAGTTCTAGTTTTTGATACAGAACATATGCCATCCAGTAGTTGCTATCTGCTCACCCACAGAAAGCCATATTTAATAATCTAGAGCTTATGTGGTCTATCCAAGGAGTCGGGGCTGGTCAGCAACAGTGAAGGAGTGGCAGGCAGCGCGAAAGGAATAGAAATAAAATAAAATAAAGAGGAAGGAGGCTTGCAGATGAGATATTCGTTCTCGTGGCCACTGGTGGTCTGCAGCCCCACAGATTAAGAACCACTCTTCTAAAGGCATGCCTAAGCTTAAGAGGTCAAGAAAGAACAAAGAATAAATACAAATTACTTGGAAATATCATTGGTGGAAGGTCCCATACAATATGACTTGCAGATTTATGAATTTAGTAGAAAAAACAGAGAGATGCCAGATTAATAAATCAAGCAACATGCTTGAGATATGATCTTCACAGGCTGTCTGAATTCTGTTGATTGTAGGCTGTGCTGAAAGGAAATGAAGAGAATACAAAGCTGCAGCATAAGGTCACTGCAGGATCATGTCTGTTGTGGACAGTGTTCAGCTTTGGCTTAGTATGACATTGAACAAATTGGACAGTTATGGCAGTTTTATTCCACTTATTGTGCCTCTGCCCTATAAGTGTGGTAATTAGGATCTCTTTCAGCTGTAGTGTACACACACATTGCTCTGAAATGCAGCACTAGAACTTCCAGGAAGAGCATTCTATGCACTGTATGTATGTTGGGATTATGCAGCTTCTTTTTACAAACTTGCTGCATATCAACATTTTACACCTTTCAGAAGAATCTATTCAGTTCCTCACGTCCATTCAATGATAGGTAGGCACTTGGCCATAAGTTTGTAAGGCAGCCATATGCTTTTTCAAGTGCTCCCAATTCTGCAGATGGAGTCAATAAGAGCTTTAGAAGAAATAAATAAAGTACTCTTCCACTAGTATACCATCTGAGAGTCAGTGTGGTGTAGTGATTTCAGTGCTGGAGATCCTGGTTTAAATTCCCATCCAGCCATGGGAGCCCACTGTATGACTTGGAATGACTTTGTGTGACCTTGTCTCAGCTTTGGAGGGTTGGAAGAGCAAATTCTTTCTGAACATATTTTGCCAAAATAAAATTTCATAATAGAATTGCCTTATGGTCACTGATAGTTGTAAATGACTTGACTTGTTAAAAAAAAAAACGAGAATTGATAGCTGTCCTAACCATTTGCTACTTTCTCTATCTGCCTAATGGTAGCACTTGTTGGATAATGCCAGGAATCAGTTAATGTATGTATGTCAACTGTAAAATAAGATGCATAAAGCTGGTTGGTTGGGCAATGCCCAGGGAGATGGCTAAACTTGGGACTTTTGGATACTGTTACATTTTTGCTCAGGCTTGAGCTATGTGGGTGCACAGAGAGAAGCAGAGAAAGAGAGAGTTTGGGGTCCTTTTGTTTCATGAGCTGTTGGAAGGAGTTTCTCCACATGGACAAAGAAAGACCATTTTAAATCGCTCATAAAAGGACATTATGTGAGTCAATGCAACTGATCACATGATTGCACATATATTGTTCTGAATTACGAAGAGTAAACTACTTGTTCTTTATTGATCATCTGCATGGCATATTTTTTTCCCTGGCAAGGCAGTGTGCAGACTGATCTACACATGGTTTATTTTACATTAAGATACAGGCCTGACCCTAGAAGAGGAACAACCCTCCATCCTGCTATGCCTCCCCAAGCCATGTAAAAAATTTACTCACAAGTGCTGCATCCTTTTCTGGAGTTGTTTTTTGGCAATTCCAAAAACTGTGAGAGGGAAGGGAGGAGCTGAAAATCCCAAAGCTACCATCAGTGTCATATTAGATTTAGACTGTTGGCATTAACATACTAACTTTCTACAACTGTTTTCCTCCTTTCATCAATATTTCATCAGCAAAGCTCAGGTACTGGGTCAAGTCTGGCAAAATCAAATTCAAGAGAGATAAATTTAGCTATCTGCCTTTATGCACGGAAAAAATAAATGGTGCTAGTATACGGCAGGTGACATCTGTCTTGACAGCAGTAGATTTGAAAAAGAACGTCTTTTTTGTAGAGTATAAGTCAGCCATACACATAGGCTAGCAAACGCAGGTTTCAGGCCCTAGTGGAAAAACATTGAGGGTTTTTCCAGTCAATTGTTGGCCAGATCTGTGGAATAGGTGAGGTCACCAATGAGTAGCTGCAAGCCAGCCAGCTAGGTGAGCATCTTGTAGGGTGGTTCTACACAAACACCAAATATCAGATAGGAAGTGGAATAAACAGAACCAGTTCTAGGTTCTTGTGGGTTTTTTCGGGCTATAGAGCCATGTTCTAGAGGCATTTCTCCTGACGTTTCGCCTGCATCTATGGCAAGCATCCTCAGAGGTGTGAGGTCTGTTGGAAGTAGGAAAAATGGGTTTATATATCTGTGGAATGGCTGGGGTGGGGCAAGGAGCTCTTCCCTGCTGCAGTTAGGTGTGAATGTTTAGCTGATCACCTTCATTAGCATTTGAAGGCCTGCCTGAGCCTGGGAAAATCTGTTGCTGGGAGGTGTTAATCTGTGCCTGGTTTTTTCCTCTCTGTTGTTTAGCTGTTATAATTTTAGAGTTTTTTAATACTGGTAGCCAGATTTTGTTCATTTTCATGGTCTCTTCCTTTCTGTTGAAATTGTCCACATGCTTGTGGATTTCAATGGCTTCTCTGTGTAGTCTGACATGGTGGTTGGTGTAGTCCAGCATTGCTGTGTTCTCAAATAATATGCTGTGTCCAGGCTGGTTCATCAGGTGCTCTGCTATGGCTGACTTCTCTGGTTGAAGTAGTCTGCAGTGCCTTTCATGTTCCTTGATGCGTGTCTGGGCGCTGCGTTTGGTGGTCCCTATGTAGACTTGTCCACAGCTGCATGGTATACGGTAGACTCCTGCAGAGGTGAGAGGATCCCTCTTGTCCTTTGCTGAACGTAGCATTTGTTGGATTTTCTTGGTGGGTTTGTAGATTGTTTGTATGTTGTGTTTCCTCATCAGCTTCCCTATGCGATCAGTGGTTCCCTTGATGTATGGCAGGAACACTTTTCCTCTGGGTGGATCTTCATCTTTACTCTCGTGGCTTGTTCTTGGTCTTGCAGCTCTTCTGATGTCTGAGGTGGAGTATCCATTGGCCTGGAGAGCCCAGTTGAAGTGGTTCAGTTCATCTTGGAGGAGGTGGGGTTCGCAGATTCTTTTTGCACGGTCTGCCAAGGCTTTAATGGTGCTTCTTTTTGACTTGGGTGATGGTTGGAGTTTTTATGTAGATATCTATCTGTGTGTGTGGGTTTTCTGTAAACGGTGTGACCCAATTGTTGATCTGGTTTGCGGATGACTAGGACATCTAGAAAAGGCAGTCTTCCTTCATTTTCTTTTTCCATGGTGAACTGGATGTTTGGGTGGATGCTGTTAAGATGGTCCA
>NW_026845477.1:32590677-32850116 GCF_025583915.1 Anolis sagrei ordinatus | reverse complement strand
GCGTTGGTGGTCCCTATGTAGACTTGTCCACAGCTGCATGGTATACGGTAGACTCCTGCAGAGGTGAGAGGATCCCTCTTGTCCTTTGATGAACGTAGCATTTGTTGGATTTTCTTGGTGGGTTTGTAGATTGTTTGTATGTTGTGTTTCCTCATCAGCTTCCCTATGCGATCAGTGGTTCCCTTGATGTATGGCAGGAACACTTTTCCTCTGGGTGGATCTTCATCTTTACTCTCGTGGCTTGTTCTTGGTCTTGCAGCTCTTCTGATGTCTGAGGTGGAGTATCCATTGGCCTGGAGAGCCCAGTTGAGGTGGTTCAGTTCATCTTGGAGGAGGTGGGGTTCGCAGATTCTTTTTGCACGGTCTGCCAAGGCTTTAATTGTGCTTCTTTTTTGACTTGGGTGATGGTTGGAGTTTTTATGTAGATATCTATCTGTGTGTGTGGGTTTTCTGTAGACGGTGTGACCCAATTGTTGATCTGGTTTGCGGATGACTAGGACATCTAGAAAAGGCAGTCTTCCTTCATTTTCTTTTTCCATGGTGAACTGGATGTTTGGGTGGATGCTGTTAAGATGGTCCAGGAACCTGTTGAGTTCTTCTTCTCCATGGCTCCAAATGGTGAAGGTCACACCATCTACAGAAAACCCACACCCACAAGAACCTAGTGATTCCAGCCATGAAAGCCTTCGACAATACATAGAACCAGTTCTGCTGCGGAGATGCTCCACAAACACCCCAGGAAACAGATCGAAGCTGGGATGGTGACCACAATATCTGCTGACTGCAGATTGGAACTGAATCCAGGAATGTTTTATTAACCAGTCTGCTGAAATGTGCTGGTACACATTACATGTCCATTGGTGATCAGACTTGGTCATGACAGGGCACAGGAAATGAGAAAAAGGGGTCCTCATGGGGTCCCCTTCTGAACACCTGCATTTGGGGTTTTTTAATGTGTCATTGCTAGTAATGTTTTGACAAGCTCTCCATATTTTCTCATCCTAGTTTCAAGCCCTGCATTAGGTATACACCCGTGGCCATCTATTGGGGTGTGTTGCGATTTTCCTGCTTCTTGGCAGGGGGTTGGCCCATGAGGACTGGATGGCCCATGAGGTCTCTTCCAAGTCTGTGATTCTATGATTCTACTCTGATCAGCTGCAATACATTAACTGACTTATTCTGGAGGTTTTGGTGAGTTTTTTTAACATGCTGTTTCTCCCTCTCAGTTCTTTCTTTTTATACTACAAGAGACTAACACGCCTATTTCTTTGATACGTATTGGGAGATAAACCTCGCTCAATTAAATATGCATCTTTAGAAGACAGCATAATAAAAACCTCTGGAAATAAAAGTGACAATTAAAAAGTATAATGGTATTGATTTGGGAAAGGAATGTACTATACATATCCAACTCTGGGGAGGAAAGGGGAATTACTATGTGTGTGAGAGCATGCCTTCAAGTCACCTGTCAACTTCTGGTGACCTCATGAATTTCATAGGCAAGAATCACTAACTGATTGGTAATTTCCAGAGTACAGTACTACACTTGCTATGATTAAGCTAGTAATGAACAGAGTGCTTGAGCCATCTAGTGGGTTGTAAAACCATTACACAACTAAGAGAATCCAAGATTTTAATCATATCATTAATAAAAAAAAAAATACACCTGTGATTTATACTTCCTCCACCGAGGTCTGGGTGCCATACTGTGTATGTTTTTTTTCCTATAACTATATCTACCATATTTTGTGGTGTATAAGATGACTGGGCGTATAAGATGACCCCCAACTTTTCCAGTTAAAATATAGAGTTTGGGATATACTCATCGTATAAGACTACCCCTCTTCCAACTCACACCAAATAAAAATTTAAAAACATCCAATTTGATTTCAATGTGGTAATTTTCCTATTACCGTACCTCCTTCTCTGTCTCTCAGATCTTGCACATGCGTGTCTGCGCTGCTTCACTGCAATCCTCAGGAGCGGGATCTGAGAGTCAGAGAAGGAGATACGGTAATAGGATACAAGGATGGGCCAGACAGGTGAAAGAGGGTGTTTGTCTGGGCACAGAGCCGCTCTAACTCTTTTTTTTTTGTACCCTTGGCATCCCACACTCCTGCAGCTTGCTTCACCCTTAATTTACACCTTCCTGCTGAGGTGCCCCCTCACCTCGTCATCAAGACTGTGTTAAGTCACTTCTTTCCATGAATCCTGGTGAGTGGTTTTTCTTCTACCATACTTGTACAGCGCCACCCTTGCTGCTTTCATACAGTTGCCACATACAGCGGGGATGCGGCTATGGTCATTTTTGAGCTCCCCCCACTATATACGGTGACCGCAGATTCTCCAGTCCAGCTCTGAAGTTTCAGCACTCACTCTATAAGAAGACACCCAGCATATAAGATGACCCCTGACTTTTGAGAAGATTTTCCTGGGTTAAAAAGTAGTCTTATACGCCAGAAAATACAGTTTATACAGCCAGTTCTTCACAATCACTGGAGCACATGACCACCACAAAAGTGAAAAAATGAGGACGTTGACCATAGAGCCAAAATGGTGGACCTAGAAATTCTTAGAAAAAAACATTTTAATCAATTCCCTAAATAATCAAAAGTTCAAAACCATGTGCATAGAGTGATTATTGTAGCTCCCTATCTATCTATCTGTCCATCTCTAATGAGAGAGAGGGAGAGAGGGAGGGAGAGGGAGAGAGGTGATGTTTTATTAACACAAAAATCATAGATAGTGAATACTACATTTATATTACTTTCAAATTCTCACTAAGGTTTCCATACATACTGTAATTATTGTTAAGATTCACATCCATATTTGGTTTCATGTTGCACAAAAATCCATGCCATCCAGGTCTCGGATTTGAACCCCACAATTGCAATAATGTTTTATTCCCAATATTATTCATTCCTTCAACCATACCAAGCAGCAGGGAGAGTAATATACTTTCAAACTCAGCAGGTCTAAACCACCTCTCTGTTTACGGATTAAACTCATTGAAATGAATGAGAAGCATTTGAGTATGGAGAAAGAAGGACCAGCATTCATATTTTTCCAACAAAAAGTAGTTCCAAAAGCATCTTCTTCATTCTGCTAAAGCTGTGCTTCTGATAAAGGAAGGAACAGATGAGCAACTTGTCTTTGCAAGAGTATTTATTCAACCTTGCTGTTGTGTGCCTTCAAGTTATTTTTGACATATGTTGACCCAAAGCCAAACTTAGCACAGGGTTTCCTTAGCAAGATTTGTTCAAAGGGTGGGTTGCTTTTGCTTTCCTCTGAGGCTAAGAGAGTGTGACTTGCCCATGGTCACCCAAGGAGTTTCCATCACCATACAGGGATTCAAGCCGTGGTCTCCAGAGTCATAGTTCAATCCTCAGACCACAACACACTGGCTTTCTCCATCCAATTAAGGAGACTTTTATAGAATTTGCTTCCAAAACACATACATGGTGTGTCGAAGTTATAAACAAGATAGGTTCTGTAGGTTTTGTGAGAAAGCTTAAATAGAGACACCTTTCCCCCGTGATAACTCTTTCAGGAGTGACTTTCCCTTCCAAGGAGTAGATTTCTCACTTTCTGTTGTCACACCCCAGTGGCGCCGTGGGTTAATCCCTTGTGCCAGCAGGACTTATGACCAACAGGTCGGAGGTTTGAATCAGGGAAGAGTGTGGATGAGCTCCCCCATCAGCTCCAGCTTCCCATGCGAGGACAAGAGAGAAGCCTCCCACAAGGATGGTAAAACATCAAAACCTCTGGATGTCCCCTGGGCAACATTCTTTCAGACGGCCAATTATCTCACACCAGAAACGACTTGTAGTTTCCCTAGTTGCTCCTGACACACAATAAAAAAACCCATTCTTAACTCTGAGTCATTTGTAAGTCAGATGTTTCTAACTCGGGGACTGTGTGTGTGTGTGTGTATCTATATCTATATATATATATATATAAGGTGTGGCAACCTACTAAGCTGTTCTTTGCAATGATACATGCTTCTGCTTTCTTTGTAAATTACAGATGGCTAATTATCTCACACCAGAAATGACTTGTAGTTTCCCTAGTCGTTCCTGACACACACACAAAACCTGTTCTTAACTATGAGTCATTTGTAAGTCAGATGTTTGTAACTCAGGAACTGTGTGTGTGTGTGTGTGTGTGTAAGATGTGGCAACCTACTAGCTGGTTCTTTGCAATGATACATGTTTCTGCTTTCTTTGCAAATTACGAAAAGTTACATTTGTTGACAAGCTGGAATGATTCAACACATGTACTTCCCCTTCTCCATCTGGAATGATAGCAGGAAGGAAGAAGAGGAAGGATGTGAAAAGGAAGAAAGATAGATCCTGAAAGGCATTATTGTTGGTTCATTCTTTTAGAAACCCCACACACTGTCACAAAATACCTTTGGTTTTCTATTTGAGGCTACAAGGAAGCAGGAAATTAGTTTCTTTTTAAGTAGTATACTTTTATTTTTATTTTCAATTTGAGATAGTCTGCTTTTGCTTTGGCAAGTAGCAGCCAAACAGTATTGCATGCCATTAGAAAAACAATTAAATAGTGTTTCTATTATTTACCATACTATGATGTTAATTAACATGCTGTGTAACCTCTTCATGGAGCCAGCGAATATATGTATGTAGATGGCATTATCTTATTACTCCTGTTCTTCTGGAAGATAGTAGTAGGTTGCTTCTACACTGTAAAATGAAGAGAGTTTGACACCATTTTAACTGCCAAGGCTCAATCTTATGAGATCATGGTGTCTTGAAACTGTGGATGATCTCAAGCTACATTTTTAAATAATATTTAAAATAATATTTTTACAAATTTCAAAAAGTAAACTATGGTTTTATATAAGCAACATATTATATAATGGGCATGGCATATTTTACTGTGCCATTTTATGTAATGAAACTTGCACATCCATGGATTATGTATCCATGGCGGATCCTGGAACCAAAACCCAATTTACCATGAGGCCACTTTACTCAGAGATACTTTCCCAGTTTTTTCCTCTGAAATATTGCCTGCAGCACCTGGTATTCATTGGCAGTCTCCCATCCAAAGGCTAGCCAAGATCAAACAGAATATTGTGTATTTAGGCCTTCTTTAGGATATTCAAGCCCTGGCATCAGTGCTCTTAAATAAAATTGTATGCATTAACATACTGTATGCATTAACATACATTAACACAGTGGCCACGATAGCACAGCAGTTTAAACCACCAGCTGCAGAAAATCTCACCGACTGAAAGGTTGGCAGTTCAAGCCGCAAGTCGGGGTGAGCTCCTGCCATCAGTCCTAGCTTCTGCTTACTTAGCAGTTAGAAAACAGTAATGTTTTCAATCAGGAAGGCATCAACAGACAACAGGCTCCTTGGCATGGAAAATGGAACAACAGCACCTCCTTTTGGCTGGAATCGAGCACAACCTCCAGATGCCGGAGATGGAAAAGAGGGAAGCCTTGGCCTCTGTTTATGTACTGTCTGTATTTGTTGTTAATTGTATAATGTCATTGAATGTTTGTCATATAAGCGTTCTGTAATCTGCTCTGAGTCACCTCGGGGAGATAGAGTAGAATATAAATAAAGTCCATTATTATTAAATTATTATTACTGCAGAGCTCAGAAAATATTGCCTTTTTCAACTTTTCAGAAACCACCCCCACCCCCAGGCATCATAGCAATGGCAGCTGGGGAAGTTGTAGCCATCCCAAAGTAATAGTCAGTGACATTGTTTGAATTTGAAAGTAATTATTTTTAGGAAGAACTTCCTGACCCAATAAAAAATATGGAGTGTGTTGGAGGGCAGATCTAGACAGCCCCTTTAATGCAGAAACTTCTGCAATAAAAAGTGGGCTATCCAGACGACGCCCTGGAGAAACCAGAATTAATTCGCCACAAACCAGGAAACCCCTGGTTTGTGGCAGATTAATTTGATAGTAAAGCATAGTAAAAAAAATGAAAAGAACTCACTTGGGCTCCATGAGACAGCTGTTGGAGTTCTCCTAGCGCATACAAATAAAACACCAGGAGAAAGTGGGGGAGGAAAATAACCCCCCCCCCTTTGTCCTGGGGCATCATTTGTACATGTCAGGAGAACTCCGGCAGCCGTCTCATGGAGCCCAGTTGAGTTCTTTTCTTTTTTTACTCTGTTTTGGGGGGCTTCTGGGGAGGGGATTACAGTATCCTGGTGTTCTACCAGGAAGTCCCAGTAGAACATCTGGATGCTCATCCCAGAAAGCGCGCACTTTCTGGGGTGAGTGTAGATGGGCCTCCAGGAACATCCACGTTTTTAAAATAGGGATGCTCTGGAATAAAGGCCTTTCTGGAACCACCTGGCATCTCCTTCTCTGGAGGTTTGTAAACAGAGGCTGTACGGTCATCTGTTGGAAGTGCTTTTATTGTGTATTCCTGGATGGCCCTCAAGGTCTCTCCTGATTCTATAATTCTTTCTTTTCTCATTTCTCAAAAGTATCTAAGATTTGAATGCAGGTCAAAGAAATTAGTTTATTCTTCTATTCTTTTTTGTTTTCCCATTTCTCAAAAGTATCTGAAATTTGAATGGAAAGCAAGATATCTGATATCCTCCCATCCAAAGAACTACAATGTGGTATAAAACAACAGCACAATGCTCAAAAAGAGCAAGCTACTTAAAGCATGTCATATTCCTCTCCACCATCAGTAGAGCAATAACAATAACATCCTGCGGAAACTTACTGGCAAAATTAATAAGAACATCAACCCTAGCCTGCCCTATTTGGCATACGTCTGCCCATGCAAAGAAGGTGAACATAGCATTGAATGAAACATGCAGAATAATCACAGGATGTCTTAAACCTACACCTATTAATAAACTCTACAAGCTAGCTGGCATTGCCCCCCCCCCCAATGTGTGATAGGAAGTTGCTGCTAAATGTGAAAGAAATAAGGTTGATCACTGTGAAAGCCATCCACTACATGGCTACCAGCCTCCTTCCAGTAGACTCAAATCTAGGAAAAGCTTTATGAGAACTACCACTCCACTTGGCGTCCCTCCAGCAACAGCAAGGGTATCCCTCTGGGCAGCTAAACCAGGAAATCCCAACTGGATTCCCCCCTCGAGGGTCTTCCTCCAGGGGCAAACCACGAATGGGCAACTTGGAAGTCCCTGAACATACTCAGAAGTGGAGTGGGCAGATCAAAAGACAACCTGGCAAAATGGCACTACCTAAAAGAATCCCACACCTCGTGTGATTGTGAAGCAGAACAGACAACTCCACATCTGTATGCTTGCCCACTATGCCCTGCCTCATGTTCATAGGAAGACATTTTGGAGGCTACAGACAACGCCATTGCTGTTGCCCGTTTTTGGTCAAAAGATATTTAGCCACCTGCGCTCCTTCTATTTTTATCAGTTTTATAATAATTTATGCAATGCTTTTGATACAAAATAAAAAAATCAGTAGGGCCACTCATCAAATTTTAAAAAACTAAAAAGTAGTTACATATCCATAAGAGTGAAATTACCCTTCATTAACCTAAGACCATAATGCAATGCAGGTATAACTTTAGTACTGGTTGCTTATTATTAAATAAGTCAATAATAAGTAACCAGTGATGAGCAAACATTTGCTTCTATGTCTACTGCTGGACCAATATCAGTGTTATTCCAAGACTGAAATGTGAGATTGGCAAAGATCTAGAACATTCACTTCATACAACTGGAAAATAAAAAAATCAATTGACCTATTTTGGTTGAATGATGGAAGAAACCTTGGGGTGATATAACCATATGATTTCACACATGCTGAGGGAGCATCTGTCTCCTTGTTATACTTTTTGAAAATAACCTAATAACCAAAATTGAGTGTAATGGGAATCTCAAGTTTCCCCAGACATTTCTCCATTATGAGTAAATTGTAACTAACAGTTATACTGCAGCCCTGGGAAATGTGAATCAAATCATTAACAAGGAACTTTATACAACAACATATGGTTACATTTGGCTTACAAACTGTTTGATCAGATAAGAATCTATTTTGCTCCCAGCAAAATGCCTCAATTCATTTGCAATTCTAGCACACAAATTCATTGCCAGCAATGATGCCAGAACTCCTCCTGGGTCCCAAGTGCTGTGTTGCGCTGCACAACAAAGCAGGCAAGGAATACCGTTTTGCCCACGCACTTCATGATTTGACTGCGTGGCAGTTGCTCAAGGCATGATCCAAAAGAAACTGAAAAGATCCTTGAGTCTGGTGGAGGGCTTGCCCTGGGATATAGGAGGAACAGTCAGACTTAAAAGAAAAATGGTATGAATTGGGATATGATCGATGGTGTCATTTAAGGGGCCCCCAATGGTGCAATGAGTTAAACCCTTGTGCCAGCAGGACTGCTGAATGAAAGGTCAGTGGTTCAAATCTGGGGAACGGGGTGAGCTCCCACCTGTTAGATCCAGCTTCCCATGCAGGGACATGAGAGAAGCCTCCCACAAGGATGATAAAACATCTGGGCATCCCCTGGGCAAATGTCCTTGCAGACAGCCAATTCTCTCACACCAGAAATGATTTGCAGTTTCTCAAGTCGCTCCTGACACAAAAAAGATTAACAACTGCCTCTGTTTATTTATTTATTTTAACCAAAATGCTTACGTGTTAATAAGTATATTATGATGATCCATGCAATGTGCAATTTTGGTTGACATTACTGTTGATGCCTGCAGCAGAGAGAAAGGATCAGGACTAGGCATTTTATGAATTATCCACCTTCCTTCCTTCCCTCTTCCTCTCTCTTCCTCCTTTCTTCTTTCCTGCCTGCCTTTCCTTCCTGCGAGGACTGCTTACAATATGATCATAATCTCCCTTTTCTCCTCCTCCTTAGCCTGCCTTATTGAGTGTACCATTATGTCAGAGCCTGGCCTGACCAGGAAAACATTTAGTTTCGTGCTCCTGCTGTTGTTTTTGCCAAAGAGGAAGGAAGCGCAGTACTGTATATATTGGTGTATAAGTTGATCTGATGTATACATTTGAAGGCAAGCCAAAATTATGAAACTGGATTTAAAGTGGATCCATCCTATAGTGTGATGGGTCCTGGGTAGGATATGCCGAGGGCCATTCTGCATAGAGATTAAATCTCCAGTACTACCTCAGAGGGCCAGTTGCCCTTGGTCACCACCATTTCTCAACCTAGGATTTCAAAAAGGCCAGAAGCAGTGCTGTGATATAGAGAGAGTAGAAGTAGTTGATTTTTTTAAGTTCTTAGGGTTGGACTAAGGTCTTACCTTTCAGCATTCTGTTCCAAGAAGGAGATGGTTCCTATATATGTGGGTAAGAGAGAGACAGAACTAAGGCACAGTACTCACACTGACCCATGAATAAGTCAACAAGCAGTTTGGTGAACACAGCAAACAAACCACTGTGTTCACCAATGTACAATACATTTTCAGATCCAATCCCTACTCATGACAATAACTAAGGTCATGGTTGTTGTTGTTTATTCATTCAGTCGCTTCCAAGTCTTCATGAACTCATGGACCAGACCACGCCAGAGCTCCCTGTCGGCCATCACCAACCCCAGCTCCTTCAAAGTCAAGCTAGTCACTTCAAGGATACCATCCATCCATCTTGCCCTTGGCCAGCTCCTCTTCCTTTTTCCTTCAATTTTCCCCAGAATCATTGTCTTCCCTAAGCTTTCCTGTCTTCTCATGATGTGACCAAAGTACTTCAACTTTTCCTCTAATATCCTTCCCTCCAGTGAGCAGTCAGGCTTTATTTCCTGAAGTATGGACTGGTTAGATCTTCTCACGGTCCAAGGCACTCTCAGAATTTTCCTCCAACACCACAGTTCAAAAGCATCTATCTTCCTTTGCTCAGCCTTCCTTATGGTCCAATTCTCACATCCATAGGTTACTACAGGGAATACCATTGCTTTAACTGTGCGGATCTTCGTTGCCAGTGTGATGTCTCTACTCATCACTATTTTATCGAGATTGGACATTGCTCTCCTCCCAAGAAGTAAACATCTTCTGGTTTCCTGGCTGCAGTCTGTGTCTGCAGTAATCTTTGCACCTAGAAATACGAAGTCTGTCATTGCCTCCATGTTTTCTCCCTCTATTTTCCAGTTATCAATCAGTCCAGTTGCCAGAATCTTTGTTTTTTTGATGTTTAAGTGCAACCCAACTTTTGCACTTTCTTCTTTCACCTTGATTAGAAGGCTCCTCAGTTCCTCCTCGCTTTCGGCCATCAAAGTGGTATCATCTGCATAACAAAGGTTGTTAATGTTTCTTCCAGCAATTTTAACTCCAGCCTTGCATTTGTCAAGCCTCGCACATCGCATGATGTGTTCTGCATACAAGTTGAATAGGTTGGGTGAGAGGATACAACCCTACTATACGTCTTCCCCAATTTTGAACCAGTCTGTTGTTCCATGGTCCATTCTTACTGTTGCTACTTGGTCATTATACAGATTACTTGGAAAACAGACAAGGTTACTTGGTATCCCCATACCACCAAGAACTTGCCACAATTTATTATGATCCACACAGTCAAATGCTTTAGAATAGTCAATAAAACAGAAATAGATATTTTTCTGAAACTCCCTGCCTTAGTACCAAGAACAATTCAAAACCCACAAGCATTTTGTTTATCCATATTGGTAAACCCTATCAGTAAGTCTGGTAATCCAAATTTATCAGTTTTTAATCACTACCAGGAGCGGGTTTCTTTTAAGGTAATTGTTCTTAACTGTAGCTCCAAAACTTCAAAGTACTATTTGTATTATATCAGGTCTAACACACTGGATTATTTTGTTGTTGAAAAATATCCATTTCCCCATAGGGTTGCAGGGGAAATGGAGTAGCTGGGAGTGCAGTTGACATGCAGCTAATCAAAGACTAATCTACCCAGCTAATCAAAAAATCTGGGTCTTTCATTCCTGCAAGCACTAGCAGGGACAGTAAGAAAATCCAATGGTAAACAACACTGGACATCTTGCAGCTGGTAATATTATTCTTTGCTAGCTGGCAGGCCGTTTTGGGTGCTTTTGATGTTTGTACATCGGCTGCTTAATGTGGATATGAAAGGGATAAACACAGCTGATGACATGTTGACCTGCTCCCACCAACCCCCAGCTCTTTGCTCATCAACATTCAACACGTCTAAGAAATGTGTGTCTATATTTAGCTGAGGCACTAGTGCAATTGGAGTATTTCTTTTGCTTTTGTGAATTTCCTTCATGGATGCTATCTCCACCCAGTTTTCTTGCCTCCCTCCTCCTACCATCCCATGTAGCTCAGTCCATTGTATTTTGAGGGGTCTTCACAACCTTCAGGAAGTTTTTGGGGAGGCTGCTGGGGAGAGATGAGGCTCCATCAGCTATGTTCCATCTCCATACATCCCTTCTGCTAATTATGTGCTAAATTCAAGCTGACCCACTCACAAATGCAAGTTTTGAAAGGAGATGTTTAAAGTTATGCAAGTAGATGTACATTTTTATAAAGATTTCTTTGGTCATAGGTCACATGGTCATAGGGCGGAACAGATATAAGAGTGAGTGATTTGTCCACACATTCATGCATCCCTCAAAATGCAACTGAAGACTTAGTCTTGAAGAGCTATGTTTACATTAGATGTTGTATCTTCCCTACTGTAAGAGCATCATAAAGATCAAAATAGCATTCCTCCTAAGTTTAGTGATCCTTTAACACAGGTGCAAACTTTCCATTAATTTCCCTGTTTGAACTCAAGTTCTTACTGTTGGTCCCATCACCATTAGAGAGTGTCTATAGTACTATAGCTATGAGTACATAGCATTGAACCATGGGAGTTAGTGGTATCAAACAGCATTAATCCAACAGTATAGATACACCCTCGAGATTGAGATCATCTGATGAAGATTTTCTCTCTAACCTACCACTCTCACAGGTTTGATAACATGATTACAACAAATGAAATATGTGATTTTCTGGATGTGTTTTCTTATGCTGTCTCTCATAGTTGAGGTCTACCTATGATGTCAATTACAGACCTCTCTTATCTTTTTAAGTGGGAGAGCTTGTACAATTGGTATCTGACTAAATACTTTTTCCCCACTATGTTTCTGCATGGCATTATTCCTGAGTGCCTGATCCTTGAGCCAAGGCTTAACTTTTTTTCTAAAGACAAGGAGGGAGGGGGGCAACCTAATATCATTCAGGAGGGAGTTCCATAGACATGGGGCCTCCACTGAGAAGGACCAGTCTCTTGCTCCCACCAGTTGCGCTTACGGCTGGGATGGAACCAAGAGCAAGCCCTCCCCAGCAGATCTTAACACTCTAGCTCAGTGGTTCTCAACCTGTGGGTCCCCAGGTGTTTTGGCCTACAACTCGCAGGAATCCGAGCCAGTTTACCAGCTGTTAGGATTTCTGGGAGTTGAAGGCCAAAACATCTGGGGACCCACAGGTTGAGAACCACTGCTCTAGCTGGTTCATAGGGGGAGATACGTTCCAACAGGTAAGTTGGACTAGAACCGTTTAGGGCTTTATAGGCTATTATATCCGGCCTCCCCCCCCCCCCCCCCCCCCCCCCCTGTTCTGGAGCTCTAGGTGGCTTACAAAACAGTCAGAGACAAAGTAAATAAAGACAAAGGAGCTCCATACAAGAAACAATCAGGAACAGTTAATCACCTCTCAACAAAGAATGTCCCCAGGTGATAAGAAGCCAGACCTTGAAAACTGCTAGACCATTAAATGCTAATCAAGGTGGCCAATTGAAACATTCACACCTACCTCCAACAGACAAGAGTTCTTTCTCCCACCCTGGACATTCCACAGATATATAAACCCCATTTTCCTAGTTTCCAGCAGAATTCACAACCTCTGAGGATGCCTGCCATAGATGCAGGTGAAACACCTGGAGAGAATGCTTCTGGAACATGGCCATACAGCCTGAAAAACTTACAGCAACCCAGACAGAGACAAAGTTCACAATACAAGAAAGTTACAAATATAATTAAACGGTCAACAGAATTTAAAGCAATTTAAAATAGTATCCAATAAAAATGAGAAACCACAGAAATAAACTACATAGCATTTCCCCTTGTGTGATCAATTCTCAAATGAATAAATACGCAAGAGCCTGAACCTAAACCAAAAATGTCCATAACCTACAAAATGAAGTCTTGGATCTTATCCCTAGCATTGAAAGCACTGAAACCACTTTTGAAAAGCAAATCCCCTCCACCACAGCAAGGAACTATTTGCAGACCACAAAATAACTCCGGGGATCATAGATCTAGCACGATCTTTGAAGAAGGGAAAGAGAAACAAAGAAGGAAACAGAATCCCCAGTCATATGGCAGGCTGTTTCCATCTAACAGGAAAGTTACATTTTAAAATCCCATCTTTTTTAAGTGAAAGAAATGCCATTAGGCTCAGAAAGTAGCAGGCAGATTTAAACTGCTTTGATTCATCATTTACCTCAGATGTCATGAAAGCTTTCTTGCCAGGCCACCCTATAATGGGGTTTTCTGAAATGTAAATGTTATCTTACTCTGGAGGGTTGAGAGTGTTTCTAATTAACAACAGCTTTTTCCCATCAGGCAAATGTTGAGTTTTGGGCTTTGGGTCCTGCTCTGGCTTTGCTGAATGTTTTGACTGGAGACCCTAATTTCCTGTGCTCTTTCTGGAAAGGTCAAACAGTCCTTCTGTCCCCTGCAGTTAGAGCATATTTTGATGGTTTTTTAAAATGTCCTCTGAAGTTCAAATTGAAACTTTTTAAAGTCATTCCAAATCCCAGAAGTTCCCAGCCAGTAACTTTGCCAAGCTCTGTTCAAACTGGACTTTGCCATAGCACTTGGAAAAAATCTTTTTACTGGGTTGTTGTAGGTTTTTTGGGCTATATGGCCATGTTGTAGAAGAATTCTCTCCTGATGTTTCTCCTGCATCTATGGCAAGCATCCTCAGAGGTTGTGAGGTTTGACATCAGGAGAGAATGCTTTCTCCTGCATCTATGGCAAGCATCCTCAGAGGTTGTGAGGTTTGACGTCAGGAGAGAATGCTTCTAGAACATGGCCATATAGCCTGAAAAACCTACAACAATGCCGTGATTCCAGCCATGAAAGACTTCGAAAATCTTTTTAGTTTTTTTGTACTACAACTTCCATAACCCCATGCAGCAGTCATGACAGTTTGAAAATTCTGGGAGTTGTAGAACTAAAAGATTTTAAACCTGTCTATTGACATCCAAATTAACAAAGTTAAAAATAAGTGCTCTGCAATAGCAATGTTTCTGTCCTCTTGAGTATTTCACAGATTAAAAGGGGAATGTATAAGGCTAAACAACATCAGAGTGTGATCAAGCTGCTGAAAGTTACTAATGAGGAAGGGCACAGAAACTAAAAGTACCTATACTGCAGAATTAATGCAGTTTGACATAACTTTCATTGCCATGGCTCAATGGTATTGAATCCTGGGAGTTATAGTTCTACACAGTCTTCAGCCTTCTCTGCCAAAGAGCGTTGGTACTTCACCAAGCTATATCTATTGAAATTCCATAGCATGGAGCCAGAGTAGTGAAAGTAGCGCTGAATTGCATTAATTCTACAAGGTAGATGCATCCACAACAGCTTTTTAAAGGAATACAATTATTTATACCCAAGCTGTATAGTAAAAAGGTAATGGTTTCCCTGATATTAAGTCCAGTCATGTCTGACTCTAGGGACATGATCTCACTTCTTAGCCGAAGAGCTGGCATTGTCCATAGACACCTCCAAGGTCATGTGGCCAGCATGACTGCATGAAGAGCCATTACCTTCCCGCCAAAGCGGCACCTATTGATTTACTCACATTTGCATGATTTCAAACTGCTAGGTTGGCAGAAGCTGGGGCTAACAGTGGGAGCCCACCCTGCTTCCCGGATTCGAACTGCCAACCTTTCAGACAGCAAATTCACCAGCTCAGCAGTTTAACCCACTGCACCACCAGGGGGGGATAAGCTGTACAGTGGTTTATTGATAATAACTAGCAATTTGAACTAGTCTTGGAATTAGTAGTGTCATACTGGTAGTACTAATCTATATCTAGGAAGCCAAATTCATAACAGCAGGACCCACAGGTTGAGAACCACAGTTCTAGGGTCTAATATTTTTGAAATTAACAATCTACCATCTAACAAGAGAAACATTGAATTCATAATTTCTAATGGAGAATGCGGGATGAAGTCAGGTCAGAAGACAGATGTGATCTTTAGATTGGTAGAAGTAATAATACAATTCGACAGCATCATAGAGGCCAGTGGAGCTCTTCTTCAGTGAATGTGGACCATCTATTGTAAAGTATCCATATCCACCTGGCTAAAATTATGTGACTGTCATATGAAAACTTCCTTAGGGCATTTAAGAAGAAATCAGTTAGTGTGTGTGTTAACTGTAAAATGCAAGGCACGAAGCTCATTGGTTAGGCCATGCCCAGGGAGATAGCTGAGCCTGGGAGTTTTGGCAACAGTTTCATATTTAGGCTGAGCTGTGCAGTTGCTTGCAGAGAGAGACAGGAAGTTCTTGCTTCAGGAGCTGCTAGAAGATTTTCCACATGGACACCGAAAGACCATTTATATCTCTCTAAAAGGACATTGTGTGAGTCAATGTAACTGATCTCATGATCTCATGTTGTTCTGCTTTATGAAGAGTAAACTACTTGTTCTTTACTGATCATCTGCATGGCATATTTTCTTTCTCTGGCAAGACAGTGTGTGGATTGATAAAACATGAACTACATGTGATTGTCATTATGCCAACAAACTTCCAACAGGAGTTGATAACTGCATTCAGGGCAATACCCGCCCCCTCCTCCCGCCTCGATACCCCATGGACCACACGCCCCAAGTAAGCCTAAATATCTCCATTTTCTTCTGTATTATACCACTTCCTGTTGCCATTTTGAGAGGAAAGGGGTATCTGAGGTAGTATAGTGTCCTGAGGGGGTTATGGGGTGGGTGGGAGCATTCTCATATGTTTTCATACATTACGGGGATCCTTTCTGCGAGTTTGGGACACAGATTGCCTGAAATTCGCACCATGGGGGGATTGGATGGGTTAGCTTCAGATGCCACAAAAGTGGAACCACATACCACACAGGTTGCACTATACTCACCCTGGTTTATCATAGCTCTTTTACACTTCGTCACTTTAGCTGCCATGGAAACATCCAATTGAGATTTGTTGCCAGGTGGTATGAGAGCTTTCTGGTTGAAAACTCTGCGAATTTCAGGATTTCCATAAGATGCAACCATGGAATCACAGTGGAAGCACAGTGCTGTGATTGTATAATGTGATAAGGGAAGAGGTGTTTTCCTATATATAATGAGATCCCCATTACCGAGGAACTCATGTCCATGTTTTCACTTACCAGTACCACCTCTCTCTTGGAATTTGCTAGGTCTTCCAGGCAACTCTAAGTATGCCTCTCCAGAGGTTACCATACCAGGTATATTGGAGGGCATTGCAAATTTCTAGAGATAATATCTCTGTACGAATCTTTTGTTTTCTATGGTATACTGGGACTGAAACAGGGCAGTTGAGCTTTATGAACAGAGTTTAATGTAACTCTGTTCTGATCAAGAACTTCTCCTCTAATTGTAGAGGCCAATAGTGGGAAAGATGCAGCCCTCCAGGTGTGGGACTGCAAGTTCCAGAATCCCCAGCCAACTTAGCAAATTATAAGGAATGCTGGGAGGCATAGTCCAGAAACATCTGGAAGCCCACGTGGTTCTACTCCCTACTTATAAGGCCTAGTCAGTGTTTAGCCTGAAGAAGTGAAGGCTGAGAGGAGACATGATAGCCATGTATAAATATGTGAGAGGAAGTCATAGGGAGGAGGGAGCAAGCTTGTCTTCTGCTGCCCTGGAGACTAGGACGCGGAACAATGGCTTCAAACTAGAGGAAAGGAGATTCTACTTGAACATTAGGAAGAACTTCCTGACTGTGAGAGCTGTTCAGCAGTGGTGGAGTGTGGTGGAGAGTCCTTCTTTGGAGGTTTTTAAACAGAGGCTGGATAGCCATCTGTCAGGGGTGCTTTGAATGCAATTTTCCTGCTTCTTGGCAGGGGGTTGGACTGGATGGCCCATGAGGTCTCTTCCAACTCTATGATTCTAAGAGTCTGACCAGCATTCAGAAATTTAGGGAAACAAAAGGAATATCATTGTTTGCCTCTTTGCATCTCACTGGACAGATGACCAAAACACTGTACAGTCCTAAACATACTAGAATGTAAATGAATCCAAAGGTATTACTACATGCAGCAAATAATGATTTGACTGTTTTAAATTTGTTAAGAAAGTAAGCTGCAGCCACACAGTCCTGTGGCTCAGCATCCAAGCAGTCCCAAAACTCCCTGGGTCATGAGATGAAGTGCTTTGTAATCCCCTCAAGCTTACTTCAAATAAATCATGTATTTTGTTGTTGCTGCTGTACAAGTTGTTTCTGAGATAAACTATTGTAGGATTTTCTTGGCAAGGTTTTTTCAAGGAGCTTGCCTTTCCCTTCCCTTGAGGCTGAAAGCATATGATTTGTCCAAAGTCGCTCAGTGGGTTTCCAGGATAAGCAAGGATTTGAGCCCTAGTCTCATGAATTGTAGTCCAACATTCAAACTGCTGAACTACATTGGCTCTCCATGTAGTTTTTAAACACAACACAAGATTTCAAATGTTGTCCTTCAATGAGAAAGGCAATTTCAAAATACATTAAGAAGATCACATTAAAAGCAGCGGGACAATAAGGTACAGAAATCAATAGTATTCTTAATATCTGAAGCACCATTATTTTATTCTCCACAGAAGTTCACACTTTATTATCATTCTGCAGAGACCTTGGCAAAAGCAATAGTACAGTTCCATGTTGCGATGGTACTTAGCAAGATTAAATTGGAAAGTTCATTAAACAGTGCCCTTTGGGAAGTCAGCCTGAGATGTTTCAAACATAATTTAAGTCTGAAACTGTTTGTTCCTGTAACTCATCGAGCTCCCTCATCTACTTTGCCCTGGGATTCTCAGGAAAAAATGAGAAGTCAGGTGAGGACAGAAATCTGATATTCTTGATCTACTTGAGCAGCATAGTCATTTTGCAAAGGTGTAACTGCCCAAGATAATTCCTGCCAGGTCATTCCTGCCACCAGCTACTTGATCTTTTTTTACTTGGACATGACAGAAGTTGAACACAGAACCTTCTACAAGCAAAAGAGGAGTTTGCCATTTGACTGATGTCCCTTTCTCCTCTTGACCCAGGAAATCAAGATAGGAAGTCAAAAACTTGTGGAGGTGGTGCACCAGCATGATGTTGTTGCCAGTCTATTATCTCCCCTCAATAAAGCTGTCATGCCACCTGCCAGGACTTACCTCATTTGATGATGTCCCCAGCTTTTTTGGTGACATTCACTCTTGATGCTGAAATATTTTCTTTAAAAAAAAAAGAAAAATCTAAAAACAAAGGACAAAACAGCTTAAAGGGAGTTATGTTGCCCACCTGGAAGCATGACCACATAGCTGTGGCATCACAATCATACAATGGCAATGTGTATGGCATGTCACCTATCACAAAAGGATCATTTGAGTGATCAGAAGTCTGGAGACCATGTCCTATGAGGAGTGGCTTAAAAAACTGGGTATGTTTAGCATGGAGAAGAGAAGGTTGAGAGGAGATATGATTGCCATGTTTAAATATGTGAATGGATGTCATAAGGAAGAGGGAGCAAGCTTGTTTTCTGCTGCCCTGAAGACTAGGGCTCAGAGCAATGGGTTCAAATGACAGGAAAGGAGATTCCACCTGAACATTAGGAAGAACTTCCTGACCATAAGAAGAACACTTTAGCAGTGAAACTCTGCTTCTTTAGAGGCCTTTAAACAGAGGGTGGAAGGCCATCTGTCAGGGGTACTTTGATTGTGCTTGTCCTGCATGGCAGGGAGTTGGACTAGATGGCCCATGTGGTCTCTTCCAACTCTATGATTCTAATGATTTGCCTACTAATCTGTGCAGTGATGAAATAAAATCTTCAGAGCTCAACAATCAGAATGTTTAGGGTGGCTGTGTGAGCTATCTAGTCTAATATGCTTACGTAGAAAATTCAAAAATTCATAAAAGGCCCAAACACTTTGGTGCTAAAACCAAAGCAAACAAAAGCTTAACTAATCCACTAATCCAAATGTCTACTGTCCTTTCTTCTAAATGGCAATGAATCATTTCAGTCAGTTTGGAGGGGGTGGGGGAGACATGCACATGCATACACATGTATAGTTGTTAAAACTGGCAGCTTGGCACCTAGTTGGGCTTTTAAATGTTAGCTTCTTGATGGCATTTACACAGCATAACTAACATGCAACAAAGGCTGCTGTTCCTGAAGTTGCATAGTGCATAGGTCTATTGTGCATCCAGTCTACATTTGACTGGCAAGATTTGAGCTCCATCTATATGTATGGCAAAGGGGATCAAAGACAGGGTAAACCACTCCAACATCAGTACAGGTAGATTCAGTGACACAGCTGATGCAGGATTACCCCATGCTTTACTACTTCTAATTTGGTTATGAGAATTAGAGATGGGGGGATCTATGCATTTTGGGCTTGCTACATTTCTCATTTTCCAGATAACTTGTTGGGCTTTGCCAATCTCCATCTCAGTTTGTAAAACCTATCTCAAAAAATCTACATGAAAATTTCCACCCATTATCCGTAATATATCTATTTTGTACATATTTTAATTAATCTGCACTTTTTATATAAATAATAGGCAGAACAATGTTTAATTATAAATATGTGAGAGGAAGCCACAGGGAGGAGGGAGCAAGCTTGTTTTCTGCTTCCTTGGAGACTAGGACACGGAACAACGGCTTCAAACTACAAGAGAGGAGATTCCATCTGAACATTAGGAAGAACTTCCTGACTGTGAGAGCCATTCAGCAGTGGAACTCTCTGCCCCTGAGTGTGGTGGAGGCTCCTTCTTTGGAAGCTTTTAAGCAGAGGCTGGATGGCCATCTGTCAGGGGTGATTTGAATGCAATATTCCTGCTTCTTGGCAGGGGGTTGGACTGGATGGCCCATGAGGTCTCTTCCAACTCTTTGATTCTATGATTCTATGATTCTATGATTAATTCATGCAAAAATTTGAACTTCTCAAAGTTCTTCCTTATTCTTGCTGGAGTGCTCCTATCTCTGAAAAGAGAACTAAGCAGTCAAATACGTTTGGGGTTTTGAGTAACTGAAAATTTCACATGTCCCATCTAAACCATTCTGTTCTTACATTCATTTGTTTTTTACTGCCTGTCTCTGAACTCAGGAGACCCAAGTCTTACAAGCCTGGCAAATGGAAGCAAAAGTAGGACAGGTAACTACCTAATCTTTCACTATCACATAGTTTTGTGCATATTTATGATGTTTTTCCAGAAAGTAAGGTTACAAGGCATGTAGCTCTCACTGAGAATTTTCATAGGGGAAGTTGGTATCAGTGCCATGTAGTGGGAAGCCAGAGGAAGCAAATGAGCAGTGCCAGTTGTCAGTAGCTCATCTACTGGTGTTGCGGTGAAGTTAGAAATGAGCATCCTCATTCCCGTTTCCCTCCAAGTGCAAAGTTCGCGCTGTAATACACTACTTAAATGCTAAGGGCCTGGACACCACTGCAATTCATTGCGAAATCATGTCAGTTTATGGAGACGACGTAATGTCAAGACAGCATGTGACAAAATGGGTACAAAAGTCATGGGATGCTAACGGGGGGAAATATGTTTCCTTCATGACAATGTGCATTCACACACAGCTCATGCAACACAAGAGTTGTTGACTTCATTTGGTTGGGATGTTTGAAGCCACCCCTCTCACAACCCCGATTTTGCACCCAGTGACTACCATCTGTTCACTAAATTGAAGGAACACCTTGCAGAAAACACTTTTCTGATGACGACAAGGTGAAAATCAAAGTGAGGAACTGCCTGAAAAAGGCAGAGGGAAACTGCTATGACACAGGCATCAAAAGCTCATCCCACGGATGATAAAATAAATTGAACTGAATAGTGATTATGTGGAAAAATAATACCTATGATACAATCCATATAAGTTTTATTAAAATAGATTCATTCTTTGCATTTAAAAAAAAATATTGTAACCTTATTTTCCAAATAACCCTCGTATGTGTGTCCCATGAACTTCACAGGGTGATTTGGGGAAGAAACATTAAGAAGTAGTTTTGCCAACAATTTCCCCTGAAATATAGCCCATGGCACCTGGTATTTGTTGGTGCTCTCCCATCTAAGTACTAGCCAGAACTGGCCCTTCTTAGCTTCCAAGATGAGACAGAATCTGGTACATTTAGGATATTTAGGCCTTTTGCTATAATTGGACAAAATATCATCTCTTTGTTGATCTGACAATCCTTGCTGCTTTCTGACAGTATCATAAACTGAACAATTGTCAGAATTCTCATATCTACCTTTATTGTGCAGTTCAGTGGCATTCTTAAGCCTATTAATTTGATGGTATTAAAGAAAGAACTACTGTCACACAATAGTAATAAAACAGTTGGTCCTGTGGGGCTTGAGGAATCACAGTTTCTTTGTTCTATAGCTGTACTGACTATATTCAGCAAGGGAGTTAGACAGCTGAAGGGAAACTTCATTAACTCCTTAGCATAATCTGAACTTCATGATCTTAGTAATTATGAGGAACTCTTTTGTCATATCCCATTAATTGGTGGCATAGTTATGGGCCATAAACATCCCAATTCATTACCAATTAATTTGGAGTTTATTATTATGACCAAGCTGCCATGAAATATATTGTGATGGTCCCTATCATCAAAGTAGCCATTAAACTGTTTTGGACACAGAGAAGTCTCAGCAAGGGTTTCATTAGTATAATATCTAAATCAGCATGATAAAACAAAGGCACTGTTAAGTATCTCTTCCAGATGTTGAATATGTTCTTATGCCTCTGAATTACCAACCTATCTAAAATTCATCTCTTTGGCAGACCTTCTTCTAAGCCAAAATGCACAGCCATTGCTGTTAGTTACTCTTTGATAAAGGAAAAGAACTCAGAAACATTATTGTTCCCAGTGGGGTTGCAAGCAGTTAAAGAAACAAACTTCACATTCTGGCTTGCAGAGGGTCAAAGTGTGGCCACTGACAGTCCTGCAAAGACTAAAAAAAACTTTAACATTTGTGGGGCACCCCCCAAATGTACACAAATGCACCCATCTCCACACCAAAAGACCCCTCCTGCAAAACTTTCTATTTTCATCAGATTCCTTCTCAAAATGGTAATCAGAAGTATCAGGTCACTTCCAATAACTCTGAAAAAGATTTGGGAGCAGTCATGCAGCCTACTGGGTGTTGGAGGAGGAAAAAAATAACCCATAAAGCAGTATTTCTCAACCTGGGCGTCGGGACCCTTGGGAGGGTGTTGTGAGGGGGTGTCAGAGGGGTCACCAAAGACCATCAGAAAACAGTATTTTCTGTTGGTCGTGGTGGTTCTGTGTGGAAAGTTTGGCCCAATTCTATTGGTGGGGTTCAGAATGTTCTTTGATTGTAGGTGAACTATAAATTCCAGAAACTACAATTCCCAAATGTCAAGGTCTAATTTCCCCAAACTCCACCAGTGTTCCCATTTGGGCATATTGAGTATTAGTGCCAAGTTTGGTCCAGATCCATCATTGTTTGAGCCCACAGTGCTCTCTGGATGTAGGTGAAGTACTACTCCCAAACTCATGGTCAATGCTCACCAAACCGTTCCAGTATTTTTCTGTTGGTCTTGGGAGTTCTGTGTGCCAAGTTTGGTTCAATTCCATCGTTGGTGGAGTTCAGAATGCTCTTTGATTGTAGGTTAACTATATATCCCAGCAATTATAACTCCCAAATGACAAAATCATAACAGATTCATAACAGTAGCAAAATTACAGTTATGAAGTAACAACAAAATAATTTTATGGTTGGGGATCACCACAACCTGAAGAACTTTATTAAGGGGTCACAGCATTAGTATGGTTGAGAAACACTGCCATAAGGAGTTTCCCACAGTGTTTAAGCTGTTGAGCAGATAAAGGTTAAACATATGTACCACTCAGTTGCTTGGCCAAGGTTCCTAAATGTGTTTGTGACACCAGAAAAGCTATAGTTTCCTATTTGAGAACCTAAGGAGTTATATGTTGCCTGCTGCATCTTCTGCTCGTTTGTATGTTCTTCCTAAACACCTTCTGCCATCATGACCACACCCCAAGGTTACTTGGCCATATATGACACAATTTTCATCTGTGAAATGCTGAAAGAATGTGGAAGGAAAGACAACGCTTGCTCATTTTTTCCATCTCACACATAATAGTTTTAATACATCTTTATAATCTCTCACCTGAATCAATTTTTCCTAAATTAAAGGCCCTCAAATGTTATAAAACCTATTTCAGTTGCCCTCTGTAAATCCATGGTAAGCTATGGTCCTCAGGTCATAAAGTTTACTCATCATTTGTTCATAGTGCCCCATCAACAAAGAACTGAATCATTATATGACATCAGTTCTAGTCTGTTTCATCAATATTTCCAAACTCTAATGTTCCACTCCAGTTCAAATTCTACTTTTTAAAAAGAGCACAGAAACTATGAATGAGTTTTGAACTGACGCAGAGACATTTCCTGCAGATTAATGTTGAACTCACTATTCTTGCATCACAATAACTATAAAAAGAACATCATTCTAAATATTTAATTTGAAATAAACATTTTAATTATTGCCTATCTTCAAAAACTGTTAACCATATTAAACCATGATGGGGACAATGTGGTAGCAGCTTTGGAAGTTAAACTTGGGAGAGAAATAGGAAATAAGTATTTGTTAATTCTTAGTGTTTACTTCTCAGAAAAAGACACATTAATTCTGCATCATGCAGCTTCCTTCCTTGTTTTTGTTTACTGAAAAATAAGCATACTGAGCCCTGATCTGGATTAGACTCATCATGACACATGGACAAGGAAGTTTTGATCTTTCATTCCACATCCTTTTTCTTCTGAAATACCTCCCACTCCATAAGCAGGGTTTCTTCTTTTATGTTTTTTTTGTTTGTTTGTTTTTGTTTTGTTGTTTGTTTGTTTGTTTTTTAAAAAAAATGAAAGAAAAAACTCCAGTGGCAATTCTGGATACTTTTTTTAAAGGCAAATTTCAGAGGCAAAAAGTTGATAGTGGAGGAATAATTATATTTCTTCTCCCTATGGACATCCCCAAAGCAGAGTTTACTTATAATGATAATGATCATAATAATAATAATAACAACAATAATATCAACAACAACACTTTATATTCCGCCCTTCTCCCCGTGGGAACTCAGAGCAGATCACAGTGTAAACAGATACTGGCAAATATTCAATAATAATAATAATAATAATAATAATAATAATAACTTTATTTTTGTACCCTGCCTCCATCTCTCCAAAGAGACTCGGGGCGGCTTTCATGGGGTCAAGCCCAAACAACATCATTATAAAGTAACACATTAAAATGCAAACAACAGTAGAAAACAAAATGAAACAACATTATAACAATATATAAAACAGGCATAATAAACAGCCAATAACAAATTCAATTCATAGTCATAGGTTGGGCGGACTGGTGCAGCAATAATTTAAAGGATAGGCTAGTAAGTAAAGTGCAAGGTCATATGGCAACAATATGGATAAGAGCAATAGTAAAATGCAAGATTTTGGGTCCTAGCTGGGGCCAACTATCTACGGAATTGTCTACTCAAAAGCCTTGTTACAATATAATGAGACACACAAACACAAACAAAGGCAAAAGCTTCTCCTTTCATCTCTGGCTCTGGGGATGTGCTATTCTCCATTTCCAAGTTGAGGAGCCTGTGTTGTCACCTCCTGGTCGTGTGACCGGCATGACTGCTTGGAGCGTTTTATGCCTTTCCCGCCAAAGCGGTACCTATTTATCTACTCACATTTGCATGTTTTCAAACTGCTAAGTTGGCAGGAGCTAGGGCTAACAACGGGACCTCACCCCATCCCACAGATTTAAAAAAGCCAACCTTCGGGTCAGCAATTCAGTAGCATGAAGGTTTAACCAATTGTGCCAGCATTTCCTTCTTATCTTCTTATATTTGTCATTGATCCACTCCTTTCGGCCTCATGCAAATCTACCATTTGCCAAAATATACAACCCTGTGCTTTTCTTTTCCATTTCTGGCTGAATATGTTAACCATTGGTTTGTCCCATCAAATATCAGGTCTGCCCAAGGGTCACTTGTGGCCTCTTGGTATCCAGTTTATTAGTCTACATGTCCATCTGTTGTCTTTTGTCCATGCTATATGCCCTGCCTATCTTCTTTTTGCCTCATAGATTTCACTGACCATGTCCTGTATCCCAGTTTTTTGACACAGCTCTTTATTGCTGACTTTATCTCTTATTGTCATGCCACACATCCTTCTTTCCATTGCTCTTTGAGTTACTGCCAGTTTTTCCTTCTCTAACTTTGTTGTTACCCATGTTTCGGATGCGTATAACATTGCCAGTAAAACTGTAGTGTTGAAGATATATGCTCTGACCTACAGTTTTACCAGCAATGTCATATGCATCTGTAGCAGTTTTCAGTAAACAATAAATAGATAGATGCACAGTACATAAATGTTCAAAACTGATGCAAATGTGCCACATTGACATCAGTACAAAGTACAAGACCCACTAGTAGTGCGTTCAATCCCCCTTCCCTGAATATTTTCAGGTTAAATAAAACCTGGTTTGCTCATACATGTTAACTAGTTAATCAATTCCCTGTGCTAGGCCTATGAGAAGCAAAAATTAGAGTTCCTCCAGAACTACAAGCACTATTTCAATTAAATTTTATAATTTATTCACACTATCATTACCAATTTACATTGCAGAGTGGATGCAGAAGGTGAGTACCAACAGCAACGCTGGGGGTGAAGAGAACATTAACTCCATGTATACATATTATTTGTAAGTTGTAGCAAAAATCACTTAAGCCTTGCAAAAAAATAGCAAGCTACTGCTCTATTAGTTGAGCTGGAGCTTTACACACAAGCCCTTTCCTCTTGCCTGTACCAAAACTGGAGAGTTTGCATCCACATCTCTTGCTTGGAAATGTCCTATGCTACCTAGAGACACAGAGCCAGTCCCTCAGGTCTGTGAACCCTAGATATGACCTCCACCTAGTCTGAAAAGGGGAGGAAACCCTACCCATACCACATATCAGTCAAAATGTTTGAGACAAGACTGAATCAGAAACAACTGCACTGAGTCATGGGCTGGAGGTGCAGAATAGCCTGACATTTACTGCAGCCTTTGAATATACAATGCTGAAAGGAAAAGGGATTGGGAAGGAAGGAAGGAGGAAATATTTCATATGGCATTAAGCAGGGCTCGGCTTACCATGGAAGCTACAACTCAACTTAAAAGGCTGACTTCAAAGTGCTATTAAAGTACAGTGATTGTAAGCCATTCCTTTTTATTATTATATTTGCACCACCACAGGGAAGCCCATTTGACTTTTCTGGCTCAAATGCCACAATGATTTGATTGTGATTGGTCTCTGCTTGCTGAGGGCCTGTGATTATGTGAGAAAGAAAGCCAACCTTATAGGAAGAGACGGGCAAGGCAATTGTAGCTGGAAGTTTGCACCTGCAAGCCTCGTGTCTTCAGACAATGTTAGGGAAAACTAAAGTCTTAATAATCGCCAATAGAAAGAAGGATAGAGATTATGGGTAGCAGCCAGTTATTAACCACAATTACGCAACTCTGGCTAATTGTGAACAAAACTATACAGAGACATTGAAACACAGTATTTTAAGGAGATTTGGAGCTATATAAAATTCATTCACTTTTCTTTCTCTTATTCATAGAACTGGCTGGATCCTGGAAGTATATGTAAAACTTCAGCTATAAGTAATACTTTCAGCTATTGCATACATATGTACCATACATACTCAAGTATAAGCCAACCTGAATATAAGCCAAGGCACCTAATTTGACCACAAAAAACTGGGAAAACGTATTGACTTGAGTATAAGCCGAGGGTGGGAAATGCAGCAGCTACTGGGAAATTTCAAAAATAAAAACAGAAGGAAATAAAATTACATTAATTGAGGCAAAAGTAGGTTAAATGTTTTTGAATATTTACATTAAACTGTAATTTAAGATAAGACTGTCCAACTCTGATTAAACCATTATTCTAACCTTCTTCAGTGTGCTTACGTACCCTTCCAAAGAGAGTAAACTAATAAATGTAATAATAATAATAATAATAATAATAATAATAATAATATAAAATAATGGAAATGTAATAACAACAATAAAGTAAAATAATAAATGTAATAATAACAATAATAAATAGAGTAAAATAATACATGCAATAATAATAGAGAAAAATAATAAATATAATAATAAATAGAGTAAAATTATAAATATAATAAAAATAATAATATAATAAATGTATGAATAATAAATAGATTAAAATAAAAAATGTAATAATAATAATAATAATAATAATAATAATAACCCAGTAAAATAATAAATCACCTTGACTCGAGTATAAGCCGAGGGGGGCTTTTTCGGCCTAAAAAAGGGGCTGAAAAACTCAGCTTATACTCAAGTATATACAGTAATATGTAACAGCTGAAAGTCTATGTTCTGATCAAGGAAAGAGGTAACTTATTCAAAGAATCCCAGGTTCACTCCCCAGACAAAGGCACTGGGTGACAAGTGACAAGGAAGACCTCTTGCCTGCAGACTTCATGAACCTGTACCAGGTGGAAAAGGAGATAATGGGCTAGACTAACCAAGGGTCTGGCTTCACTGTAGAATTAATGTAATTTTACCACCTTAACACTCAGGGCTTAATGGTATGAAATCATGGGAGTTGTAATTTTATGTTTTTCACCTTCTCAGCCAAAGAGTTATGCTGCCACTCCAACGACAAATCCCAGTATGCTATAGCATTGAGCCAATGCAATTAAAGTAATGCCAAGTTGCACTAATTCTACACTGTAGATGGTAACATCAAGGTTTGCTTTTCAGATAAAAAAAATACTTTCAAACTGTGTATGGTTCAATCAGTGGCCACCACTGTATAGCAATAAGTTGCAGTTTCTCAAAATTGAAGTGCCAACTTCCAGTCTCTCCACCTCATGGCTAAACTAGAGGAGGAAGATAACTGACCATGCACAACACTTCATCCCCATCTACATCTATATAATGCAGTGTAGTGTAAACTCATAATGCAGTTCAATGCAGTTAAAGAACAGGGTATAGGGTTACCGCCTGTGCTGGATGGGGTTACATTCCCCTTGAAGGCGCAGGTTCACAGCTTGGGAGTCCTCCTGGACTCATTGCTGAGCTCAGGTTGTGGTGGTGACTAGGGGGCTTTCACTCAATTAAAACTTGTGCGGCATTTGCCCTCATACCTGAGGAAATCAGACTTGGCCACGGTGGTCCACGTTCTTGCTATATCCAGCATAGATTACTGCAACTCGCTCTACATGGGGCTGCCTTTGAAGACTGTTCAAAGCTTCAAATAGTCCAACTAGAGGCAGGGAGGTTAGTTCCTGGGGCAGTATACAGGGAGCACACAACTCCCATGTTACGTCAACTCCACTGGCTGCCTGTTTGCTACTGGGCACAATTCAAAGTGCTGGCTTTGGTTTATAAAGCCCTAAATGGCCCCGACCCAGTTTACCTATCCGAACACATCTCCCTTTATGAATCACCATGAAAACTAAGATCTTCTGGGCCCTGTTCTTGGTTCCGCCATCAGCACAGGTGTGTTTGACGGGGACAAGCGAGAGGGCCTTCTCAGTTATTGCCCCGGCTATGGAACTCCCCCCTTTGTGAGGTTAGATCAGCCCCTTCCCTTCTGTCCTTCAGAAAGATGGTAAAAACCTGGCTGTGGGACCAAGTCTTTGGGATAGTGCAATTAGGCAACAATAGGAAACCCACTCCGCTGACCAAACCACGCTGACCGGAGCCAACATAGTGTTTTGAGATAGTTTTAAACAACTGATTTTGAAATAGATATAACTGATTTTAGTGTTTTTTTATATTTATAGTTATTTTATGTCCTGACATGGAATGCTTGCCGTATATATGTTGTGCTCTGCCTTGAGTCCCCTTTGGGGTGAGAAGGGCAGAATATAAATGTTGCAAATAAATAAATAAAATTATATGAGTCTACACTGACCATATAGTGCAATTCCAAACTGCATTATATGGCAGTGAAGAGGGGGCCTTCAAGTGTGTTTATGAGACCATCTTTCAATGTTACATCAAAGCCAAGCCACCGTGACCTTAGTCTATGACACAGAGCACCACTGAGAAGCAAACAAGAGTTCTTGCACCTAGATTTAATATTTACAATCCAGTCTTCAAATGCATATCTATCTACTCATTAGTAAACTTGATGACTGTAATACAGTTCTGTCAGTATGAATTGTTTATTGTACCAGCCATAGGCCATGACATGACATAATGTACAACCTTTAAAAATACAATAAGCACTTTCCAATATAAATATTAAAACTTAATCCATATACTGGCTCTTTAAAATTATAGTAGCAGTGACATGATAACAATCACAAATGTTTGATTTGTATCATCCCAAACCATTTCCATTTCTAGCCTCTGCTGTGGACTTTACTAATTTAGCTCGGACTTTTTGGGCTGCAACTGCAAATGTGGCTACCATTAATGTTATATTTTTGGAATAATCTGCTAACAAGTCACAGATAACTGCAGATTGTTGCTCTACTGCTTATTCCCAAGTACATTTAGATAAGGATGCAATTTTAAAGGGCAAGAAAAGACTTCTAATTGGTAAAAATAAATCAAGGCAGATGTTTAGTATCTCCTACAATATAAATGAACTTATGAAAGTGTGAAGTTAAAAATAAAACCAAAAGATTTTTTTTTGTCTATTGAGTTCAAGCGTTAGCATCAACTGTCAGCAGTTAGGAAGCCAGTTTTGTCTATAAAAGCTCTCAATCCTGAAGTCATTATTCGGAGAGCATCTTCAAACAAGGACTTAATGCATCTTCAAGCAGATGGTCTGTGGTTCATGCTGTCTGTATTGAAAATAATTTATTCATGGTTGCAGAACAACTTTTGTATGCTGCCGGAAAGCAAATATTAATTATACTCTAAGAACATTACCCATTCATTGGGCCTCCAAATAATTAATAAACAAATGCAGGCATTTAGAAGAAGCTAACAGTGAATAGATTCTGCAGCATTTGTCTATCTTTAAAATGGGGCCGGCTTAGCCATCTGTGATTAATTCTTCTGGGATCAAAGCCATCTTTATTTCTCCATTTTGTTTTATGGTCTTAACAAATTAATGAAGTGTTAACAAAATATTCAGCTAAATATTCAGTATGTGTGCTACTGTTTATATAGATAACGGTCTTTCTATCCTGAGCCGGTTAGTATCATTGTTCTTTTAGTTTGTCATGAATTTCAAACGGTAGGAGAAGCCCAACAACAAGATGCAACACAGAAAAGCTGGTTACCTTTTTCAAAAAATGTATTTAAATCACCAGGTGTTGTCCTGATTTACTTGTAACAGAAAATTATATAACATACATTGGATTCAAGTATTCTCCCTTCCTCTTTCCCCCTTTTTCATGGTTCAGGAAAAAATTAAGCACTTCTTATTTAAAATAGACAACATTTTTGCATAACATCTGAACTCGTGCAATGTTGGTTTATTTAAATGCAAACTAGAGCCCAAAGCAGAATCTGAAATCCAAAACCACAATTTGATCATGGCTTGTCCTCACTAACCATAATTTAAAGGAGCCATGATTTCCAAGTGCACACCTAACAGAGAATTCTAGTTATTTCAAAAGTGCAAGCTTTCCATCTGTCACATTAAACAGGAGGAAAGGTAAGGAATAAATGGCTATGTAGACTCATTCATAGTGAAAAGTCATAGCTTTCAACTATGTCTAAAATGATTGTTTTTCATTGATATAAGAACATGATACAGTAATCCAACCGGGACATAACTAAGGCATGTGTTACTGGGACCAGATCGAACATCTTAAGGAACGGGAGCAGCCAGTTTATTTATCTATTTCAAATATTTGTACCCCGCCCTTCTCAACCCCCAGAGGGGGACTCAGGGCGGCTTACAGCTGGCAACAATTCAATGCCCCCATATACAAGCAAATAAAACAGCAGTTACATAATAAGTAAAACATTAAATTTAATAAAAATCATTTAAAATAGTACTAAATTGGTTGGCCAAATCTAAATCCGAATTCTAAGACCAACGACTTAGTCCAAAGCCTGTCCATAATACATTTTCCATAGCATTGTCATCATTTTTATTATCAGCCTGCTACCCAAATGCCAGGTCCCACAACCACGTTTTCAACTTTTTCCTAAAGGAAAGGAGGGAAGCACTTGACCTAGTTTCACTGGGGAGTGAGTTCCACAGGCAGAGGTTTATATTGTATAACGCACCCCTGGACATCACTAAAACCTGAGTTTATAGGCTCAGGGTTGAGTCAAGGAGCACAGCCAAGCTGTAGACCTGTGTTTTCAATGGGGAGTGTAAGCACATCAAGCAGAGGCTGAAGCCACATTCATAGGGTTCTTCTCAGCATCATTAGAGTTGTGCACGGAACCATTTTCCTTGGTTTCATCCATTCTTTCATTAATTTTGTTACCTTTGGGAGCATGTAGAGGGAAGGCCCCTCCCAGTATGAAAATCAGCTTGACACAAAAGCAAGCGGCAGCCGATTCCAGCTCCTCACTTGTTTTTTGTGAGCACGTGGTATGGTAAAACAGAGTTTCTGTGAGTGAGTGTGTGTGGTGTGAGGCCCAGAAAGTGTGCCTGCCTGCAGCCAAGCGCCTCCTCTAGAATGAGATCTTGCCTCCTTGCCTTGGAAAGAGTGTGTGTGGGGGGGGGGGGGGGGTGTGCAGGCCTAGAAAATGAGTGCATCTGTCTGCAGCCAAGCACTTCCACTACAGTAAGAATGAGAACTTGCCTCCTTGCCTTGGAAAAAGAGTCCGGAGGTTTAGCACAGCTAGTAAATCATCAGCAATTAGAAGATCTATCAACCAAAAGGTTGCAAGTTCGAATCCCTGGGTTGGCGTGAGCTGCCAACTGTCAGCTAGCTCATTGTTTACCTAAGCAATTCAAAACCAGCATTAGCTGTGATTAGAGAAATTAGGTACTGCTAAAAGCAGGGGAGGTGTTTTATGATGCCATAAAGAAAGAAGATCAGAAAATGCTGGGCAACCAAAAGGAAGGAGGAAGTCCTGACAGCTCTTCGTCATAGAGGATAGAGCAACAGCACCCCCTGGACTCAAGCCCAACCTTCCATGGCACCTCTTTCTGTTCTGTCTGTCTGTGTATTGTCTATACAAAGCGGCATTGAATGTTTGCCATGTATGTGTACTGTGATCCGCCCTGAGTCCCCTTCAGGGTGAGAAGGGCGGAAATATTAATAAAGTGTTATTCTTATTATGTGTGTGGCATGCTGGCTCAGAGTTAAAAGCCCAGAACTCTACCAAATGAGTAGTGTGAATGCTTCATTGTATTTAGGGGGTAGGCACAGAAAGATTTAAATATCCAAGGCACGTGGACTACAGATACAATCATCCAAATGCTGTCGACTTAATTCCACTCTGGAAAGCATCTATGGCAGGACTGCCTTGCTGAGATTACCATTTCTAATGAGATTTCCCCCTTAATGGCACATTAGAGATCAAGTCCTAACATTTCAAACTAATTGCTCTGTGTAATTGTGTATATGTGTGTGTGTGCGTGCATTTAAAATAAAAAGACTACTAAGAATAGATAGGGGGAAATAGTTCTGTATTCCCTGATGAACAGAACATTAAAATAATGGGCTCGTTATTTTTTAAAAAAAATTGTACAGTTCCAGTTAAATTCAATGGTAAAATTAAGAACGTCATTAATTAATTTCAATTGCAAACTGATGAGTAGCTTACACAACAGCTACCAAGCGTGTTGGGTGGGCACATGGATTCTTGCAGTAGCTCACCAGTTCAGATCCAGGACAACTATCTGAGTCACGCTACAGAATTACAGCACTATAATTCTATTTTAACTACTGTGGTTCCATTCAAATGAATCCTGGGATGCTCAGTGTAGGAAGAGGTATTTAAAATTCTCAGTCAGAGAGTTCTAGTGCCTCACCAAATGACAAACCCCTAAATTCCATAGGATGCAGCCAGGGCAGTTAGTGGCATCATGTAGCTATAATAGTGTAGCATTAAGCAAGAAACAAGCTTCTATGTCAGGATATAGCCTGGAATTCATGATAGCAGTTATGAATATGTATAATCTAGAGTTAGATTCAAGTCTTCACAGTCCCTACAGATTCACAATGATGGCAATAATAATAGGGAATATGTAACAATCATAGAAGTACTCTATCCTATCTTACTGGGCAGCAATACGTTGGTTCTCCTATCAGTTGGGATGCAACAGGCTGAGGTTTCCACCTATTTCCACCATTAATCTTTGGTCATGGAAACAGTCTATTGCAGTGGTTCTCAATCTGTGAGTCCCCACGTGTTTTGGCCTACAACTCCCAGAAATCCCAGCCAGTTTTTCTAGGATTTCTGGGAGTTGAAAACCAAAACATCTGGGGACCCACAGGTTGAGAACCATTGGTCTATTGGGTCCTGATCAACTGGAGAACAGATCTGCATCACTTACAACAGCTGGTGTCTGATAAGACAAGGTAACATTGTAATATTAATACAATTTGGCACCACTTAACCATATTTCATTTTCTTTGCTAAAGAGTGTTAGTGTGCTACAAAACCACAAATCCCAGTTATAATGGTTTCAGAATTCTACAGCGATATGTTCCTGAATCAGGATATCAACCTCCAAAACACAAATGTCAGTTTTGGAGAAAAGTAAGAGCTAATTTATATTATTTTGTGTTCTTAAACAATACTATAAAGTTTCAATCTGGGTAATATTTAAGAATAGAAAATGCTGATATTTAAACAACCCAACCCTATCAACTGCAACTTGCAGCCCAAGCAAGGGATATACAAGCCCATATGCATCAGAGGGAGAGAAGGAAATATTTATAAAGTACTATATATACTCAAGTATAAGCCTACTTCTTCAGCCCCTTTTAAAGGTTGAAAAAGTTCCCCTCAGCTTATACTCGAGACAAGGTTATTTATTATTTTATTTTGTTATTAGTATTATTTTTATTACATTTATTATTTTACTATATTTATTATTATTATTACATTATTTTACTCTTATTATTTTATTACATTTTATTTTACTCTATTTATTATTGTTATTACATTTATTATTTTACTCTATTTATTATTAGTATCATTATTACACTTATTATTTTACCCTATTATTACTGCTATTGTTACATTTTCATTATTTTACTCTATTGTTATTATTACACTTATTATTTTACTTACTTTATTATTATTGGAAGGATACATAAGCACATTTACATTGAAGAAGGTTAAGATAATGGTTTTATCAGAGTTGGACAATCTTATCTTAAATTATGGTTTTATGTAAATATTCAAAAACATTTAACTTACTGATGGCTCAATTAATGTAATTTTATTGGTATCTATTTTTATTTTAAAATTTACAATAGCTGCTGCATTTCTCACCCTCGGCTTATACTCAAGTCAATATGTTTTCCTAGGTTTTTTGTGGTAAAATTAGGTGCCTTGGCTTATATTTGGGTCGGCTTATACTCAAGTATAAACGGTACCTAAAAATTTCCAAGCATGGGATATGGATTGAAAAACAAGGAAAATCAAGCGCTAGTTCTTACAGTTGTATGACAGCTCTTATAATACGAACCAGTTGGGAGAGAGCCAAATGGCAGCTGCTCTCCCAGCTATTCTGATGGAGTGTCCCACTTCCCTTTCTCTGGCAGCCAGGTGGAAAACAGTCTCTAATTCCTAACAGTTCTGGGACAGAAGGAGCCAGGTGGCAGCTGGCATCATTGGGGCTTCAAAGTTTGCTTTTGCAACTTCAGTGGGCAAATAATTCACTTAGTGGAATGAATGGCTGCTACTAGGTAGTAGTCCATAGAAAGAAGAGAAGCCAAAGTCCAGCTGGTCCTGGCTAGGCAGATGGAGCTGGTCCTGCTACTCCATCTCTCCCTCTGTTGTTGCTGAATGTGGGTTCCCAGATCTTAGGGTCTGGCTCCGCTACTCTAGTGCTCAGGGCAAAGGGAAGGAATCTCAGGGTGACAAAGCTGTTGCAAAGTGTGTGTCCCTCATTTGGGAGACTTGATTTTTTTATTATTTATTCAATGTTATTTTCTGTGCAATTGTGACACTGAAATTTCAGGGCTCAGAATAGTTCTGGCAATCTTATAGCTCAGTGTAATGATGTTAATTGGATTTTAGGGAGAAAGAAAGGCACCTAGATAGGGAGGTATTTCATCTTATTATGGAGACAGCTTTTTATATGAATATGTTCTCCACGCTGGGCTAAGACCAATATTTGAACATTGTACTAGGACACATTGTACTATGATTACCTGGAAAGGAACCCCACTGGAGTTACCCTGGACCGTGCTCTGACCTTCAAGAAGCACAACTTGAATATCAAGCAAAAAGTGGGTGCTAGAAACAGTATCACAACCAGATACAGTGAAGACATCTGCCCTTGTGCTTTGCTACTCTGCTGCTGAGTACACATGCCCAGTATGAAACACTACACTAAAACAGTGGATGTGGCTCTCATGAGACATGCCACATTATCACAGGATGTCTACACCCTACACCACTGGAGAAACTGCACCACCTGATATCTGCTGGGAAGTAGTAGCCAATTGGCTACTACTGGGAAGTAGTAGCCAATAATGGAAGTGACATCTCCAGACCAGCCAGCCTGCCAACACCTTAAATCAAGAAATAGTTTTCTAAGATCTACACAGATACTTGCAGGAATGCCTCAGCAAACAAGACAAAAACCCGGAACTTCATTCAAGCCATGAGTGATACCAAATGAGAAACTCCCCCCCCCCCCCCCCCCCCCCCCCCCCCCCCGGCTGGGCACACAGAAGACTAGGTGACTTGGAAAGCGCTGAACAGGCTGTGCTCTGGCACCACAAGATGCAAAATCAACCTTAAGAAATAGGGCCACAAAGTGGAGTCCACGACATGCAAGTGTGGAGAAGAGCAAACCACAGACCACCTATTACAATGCAGTCTGATCCATGCCACATGCACAATAGAGGGCCTTCTTATAGCAACACCAGAGGCACTCCAAGTGGCCAGTTTAAACTTTTTTTATATAAATGCATTACAACTGTACCCCCAGTTCATTTCTAATATGATAAATAAATAAATGACTCAAGCTCACGATTGGAAATTCCACTTGGCCATGAAACCCACTGGATGATCTTGGGCAAGTCATGCTCTCTCGGCCTCAGAGAAAGATAAGAACAAATCTGTTCTAAACAAACCTTGCCAAGAAAACCTTGTGACAGGTTTATTTTAGGGTCCCTGTAAGTCAAGAATGACTTGATGACACACAACAAGTCCAGATTACACTGATGGACTAAATTCCTAAATGTCCAGCAATCCTATACATTGGCGATATGAACTAAAACAGGAAGAGAGGCCTTGTGGACACATACCCTAATTGCTGACCTTTATATTACTCTGAAATACCTTGTAAAACTGCAACTCTCACAATTTCATACCATTGGGCCATAAAGGTTAAAATGGTGTCAAACTGCATTCATTTTACAATGTAGATGTACCCTTAGACATGATTAATTTTAGATGAAGTATAGTCACTATTTTTAAAACTGTGTTTACTTTTAAAGAAACTCACTTCCTAACATATTCTCTGCATAAATGACAAGCTTACATCTACTCTCTATCTGCTGATTCTCTACCTAAGCATATCATTTAACAAAGTGGTTTAAAAACAAGCATATTATCGAATGGGTCATCCTGAAGCCATCTCAGGGTTGATTTCATGTCATGTATAAAACGCTCCGAACACATGTAAAGAGAGTTAATCCAAAGTAAAGCCAACCATATCCACCATCTGTCCACTATCTGAGCATATGCCTGCCAGATATTTAACACATACATATGGCAAGAAACAGACCAGGTTAAACCAAAACAGCCTTTGCATCCTCAGAGAGAAAGAACAAACATGAACCAACTTGAAAAGGAAGCTCTGACAGCGAACATTGCTTCTCAGCACTTCCAGATGTGTAAAACTAAAGAATAATATGGTCTGAATTCAGAACATTGTTTTTACTTGAAACTCTTCATTTATTCCATTACTTTTGGCTGGGGGTCGGAGGGGTGGTCTGTGAACATCTCCTGTATAGTGTATCCTTGAGAGCTTGAAATTGTTACTTTTTGGACTAAAACTATCACCAACTACCATGGCCATTTTCTCCCATTAGTCATTTCTTATATGATTATTAATTTTTAGCCAAATATCAACCATCTATATATTATTATTTTTTGTTTATTTTTGTTGTGGTGGTGGTGGTCGTGGTGATTGTGCATTGACTCATTCTACTTCATATATACCAGGGATAGATAATTATTCTTCCTCTAGGTCAGTGGTCCTCAACCTTCCTTATGCTGCAACCCCCTTAATACAGTTCCTCATATTGTAGGGACCCCCAACCATAAAATTATTTTTGTTGCTACTTCATAACTGTAATTTTGCTACTATTATGARTCGTAATGTAAATATCTGATATGCAGGATGTATTTTCATTCACTGGACCAAATTGGGCACAAACACTTGATACACCCAAATTTGAATACTCGTGGTATTGGGGGGGGGGGGTTGATTTTGTCATTTGAGAGTTGTAGTTGCTGGGATTTATAATTCAACTAGAACCAAAGAACATTCTGAACCTCCCCAGTGATAGAATTGGGCCAAACTTCACACACAGAACCCCCATGACCAACAGAAAATACTGTGTTTTCTGCTGGTTTTTGGCGACCCCTCTGACACCCCCTCGTAACCCCCCCAGGAGCCTTGACCCCCCCAGGTTGAGAAATGCTGCTCTAGATATTGTGAACTGCAGTTTACCAAAACCCTTAACATAGGCCATGTTGAGTAAGAATTGTACACCAAAGTTTTTAAGGTTGGCTTTAAGTCCATCTTTAAATCTCTTTTCCTGTCCACCAACACTAGATTTCCCCTTCTTGAGTTGATGGCATAGGAGCATCGCTTCAATGCTGGTGATCTTTGCTTCTTCTATCACACTGACATTTGTCTGCCTGTCTTCCCAAGAGATTTGCAGGATTTTTCAAAGGCAATGCTAATGGAATCATTTCAGGAGTTGAGTGTGACATCTGTAGACATGTTTCACAGGTGTATAGCAGGGTTGGGAGGAAAGTAGCTTTATAAACAAGAACCTTGGTCTCCCTACAGATGTCCCAGTCCTCAAACGCTTTCTGCTTCATTTGGAAAAATGCTGCACTTGCAGAGTTCAGGTGATGTTGTATTTCAGTGTCAATGTTGACTTCTGTAGAGAGGTGGCTTCCAAAGTAGCAGAAATCATTCTTAGTTGGGAGTCAAAATGTTGACTACCAACTAAGGATACATTGGATAGATTGCATGCTGTCTTTGTTATTCCTGGGAGGGCTAAAGAGCAACGGTTATTTTAACATTTCTTAGTGCTTTGTCATTTAATCTGGTTCTGGCTGATAATTCTTATGAAGGGTCAACTACAATTAATTTTTGGTGATCCAAGTTCGCCAGATCATTTCAGGAGCAGCTCATCCCCCTTTGACACAAGTCCCCTCAACCCAACTTCATGGTTGTAGAGTCAACACCAAAAACCCACTGACTAGACAAACAACTGTTCCAACAACATGTGAGCAGGAGGGATAAATGGGAGTAAGGTATGGGACAATAGAAAACAGCCACAAGTTCCTACAATTGAAATATACAATGCAAAAATATACAGAAACAATACAGGTTAAAAACTAAACTACGAGTTACACATAATCAGAGACTCATACATTCATACCTATTTTTTTGCCAAAACTATAGTTGTCAAGGCTACAACACAGGGGAAATGCTTGTAATGTTTAGGTTTGAGCTTTTTCTTCCCTACTTGCACAGAAAAGATAAGTATAGTACAATCCTATACCTACGGGACCAATATTTATAGTTTCATTTATCCACATCTGTGACAATATGTCTTCTCTAGGCATTTTCTAAGTATTCTGGCATCTATTCTTGGGCCAGAAGGCCTTCATTTCAATAGGTTTCACTATTATCAGCAGTTTTGTGTATCCACACAAAGTCCAAAACCATATTTTCTATGGATATTGAGGGGGGGGGGGGTAGAGAGTGGGGTGCTGTACTGTATACACAAATTTTTACCATCCATATTGAGAAGCAGCAGAAGTGTGAGGGAGATAGATTCTGAATAGTTGCCAAGGAGAAAATATATGAAATTGAGTATATTGTGTTGTATGGTGTAGTAGTACACTACCATGCATGCCTACTCAGATGTAAGCCTCACTGTATTCAACAGGACTCACGAATAAGTGTGTATGGGACTGCAACCTAAGTCATCAAATTGATTCTTTTCCTTTCAGATAAAATCATCATTAAAATATATCCTTCTGATCCAGTTAGTCCTTTGATGCAATCCCCCCTGCGGGGTACTTTGTAGCAGCATCCTGTTTGCACAGAAAACTGGCTGCTCTGTAATAAAAAGGGAAAACTTAGCCGGCATGATATCATTTTTGGCTAGCTCTGTGCTTATGGTGCTTTTTGAAGAGCTTTTGGCTGCCACATATTCATTTGATGTCAGATGGAGATAGTATAAGTGCTATTTAGAGCAACAGAAATAGTCCCTAACCATAGTATGGCTCATAGCGGGATATTTTCTTTCCATCCGCCAGAAATGTTCTGCAGGTGAAATGTGCTACAGATTAACAGCCCATGGTGTGAAAAACAGTCAAAAATGTTTCTGTATCCTGAGCTGTTAATCTACAACACATTTCATCTGCAGAATGGAATAGCGTGAATCAGGATAATCAGATCCAGGTAATGTCAGTTCTACTGAGTAAGTTCATGGAAACTAACTTACCAAAACATTTGCTTCAGTTAAAAACAGTTAAATGAATATCTTTTAATTCTAAGAATGTTAAGCTTGACTGGAATTGCATCAAAAGTCATCTAACATACCTTTTTCTTTTTTTGCAATGGTAACAATTTAATGGTCATGATAACCACACTCACAACACTCTAATTTGGTCATACATACTCCCAGAGCTTGAAATAAATATTTGTATTACGCCATAATTCCCAGAACCCACAGCTACCACAGCTTTTTGGACCTCTAGTCCAAAAAGCCATCATTCCAAGTTCTGGACATCCTATAGTTGTGTTTGGAAGCAAATATGATACTAGTTATTCATATACTTCTACTATTAGTATACTATTGTAATATTGTAGTATACTTTTTGCATCTTTTCTCAATAGTGCCTAATTAAGTGCCTGCCAGGATGGGATCCTGGAATGAAACTCCCATTGCTGGTAAAACAAGATTATTGTCCCTCCAAATAAGAAATTGAAATAAGAAAGCTCCATAAATAAGAAAGCAGAACATTGCACTGTTAAAAGCTCATGCTTAAAACCCAGCCAGTTCCCAAAAGCTTGTGGCAATTTTTCAAAAGAAGGTTTTGCTTGCCAAGAAAAAGAAAACAAGGAAGGGGCTAGTTTAACCTCCTCAAAAAGGAGTTCAGTCCCTAGAAGCAAACACTGAGAAACCTATTACATAGGCCTCGTAAGTTCCTCATATCCATATTTTCATTCTGGTAAGATAGAGGCAACATCCCTTTCTGCTGACAGTGATATTCCCAGGATTCTTATGGACTTCAACTATAGGATGCCATTAGTAAATCTTCTGAAATTGACTTAAGAAAAATATTGACTGAGATAGCATCCCCTGAAGCAAAGAGAAACTGGGCTTGTTGGATGGAGGACCAGATTTTGACTCAAGCTACAACGGTTCAGAGATCATGATATTCTCCTGTATTGCATAAGGAGTTTCTCTCTTCTTTTTTATGTTACTTTTCATTAAAAGAGCTCTTATCTGCGTCAAAGACCTGGTTTCCAGTAAAGTTTACAACCGCCAGGGCAGATTGTATCAACAACAGCTTTGCCTAAACTAAACACAAACCAGCAAAACACAAGAGCCGCAATAGAAATGGCCATCACGTTGTACTACTACAGGCTCTGCCATGGGGTTGTAGATGAATCATGTTGCTTTGGAGTATAAACAGGACATGGCTGTTTCAACCACAACATTGTTTACTAAAATGCACACAAGTAAACTGCGTGGTGTTTTTCTTAAAAGTTATCTTAAGCTGCATTGTATAGATGTATCAACCCTGCATTTGCTTACACACAATTTTCCCCACTGCTTTTTCTATATATTTCTGTGCTAGGGACAGCCCTGATTAATAATCCCCATTGTACTAGGTTTTCAGCTGCTTTAAGGACCTCTTCACATGGCAGTCGCCGGCAAAAGGTAAGATGCACCCTCCTTCCATCACAGGGGACAGGAGAGGATGATTTGTTACTCTTTTTCTCCCCTCATCAGATGACACTCATTGCCCCACCACCCTTTATGCCATCACACAGCAAAAAGAAGAGGAAAGTGCAGGTAACTCTGTTGAAGCTACCCAAACTACACTTTCCCCCCCATAGTAGAGGAGTAAGCACCTTTCAGCACCTCTCCATTTTGAGAGGAATGTGGGCAGGTCCTGCTGTGCTTCATGTGATGGCACACAGCAGGCCCTTCCATTCCGTGATTAAAAGCGGCAAAATGGTGTGAAAATACCCCATGTGGAGAGGTCCTAAAGGGTCCCAGTTTCTCTCTCCTTCTTCCCCTTTGTCCTCAGCTTGCATTCACTGCTGCAAACTGAGTTTCAAAGCAGCTTGCCATCAACTAACTCCAAGGAGAAGAATGGGAAGGGGAGGACAATCTTGCCTTTCTCATAGGCTCAGATAAAAATAAATCACTGCAGCCTCTTCCAGCCTGTTCACTCTTCTTCATTAGTAACATTTGCCACCTCACTTGACCTCTTGTTTCAGTTTCATTTGTTAAATGTTGAAAGGTCTTAAACTAAGGTGGGCTGTAAATGTCCCATTAGCCATGAGCACCAGCTGGGCCACAAGCACTGACTCCCCCACACCAGGTTTTTGTTGTCACTGCTAACAAATGTTGATGATACAACTGCAGATATATACCCAAGCAAATTCCCTTTGAAGCCACAAACACAAGGAATTACTGTTTTGTTTACAAACACAATCACACTTCAAAAAGCCTCCAGAAATTATTGCATAGCTTAAAACCAGGTGTGTTGTTCTCATGCACATTGTTTTAAAGCATTGGTTTACAAACTGTTAGGAATTGTGGGAGCTGAAGTCCAAAACACCTGGAAGTTCAAAGATGGGGAACTACTGTTTTAAAGTGGGGCTTATGCTTCATTTGGCAGCCCAGAAGCTAATTCAGCTAATGGATTCAGCTAAAGCAGCAACCCAACCAGCATTTCCACCATCAGTTGTGTTGCAGCTCCCTGAAGTACCACACAGGACTCCTCTACAAGTGTGCAGTGGGTCACCATAGCAGTGTCTAGTGACTGCCAGCTCCACATAAAATGGAATAATATACATGTAGTAGCTACTGTGGAGCATCCAGTGGCGCAGTGGGTTAAACCCTTGTGTCTGCAGGACTGCTGACCGACAGGTTGACGGTTTGAATATGGGGAGCGGGGTGAGCTCCCAGCTCAGCTCTAGCTTCCCATGCCTCCCACAGGATGGTAAAATATCAAACATCCAGGCGTCCCCTGGACAACATCCTTGCAGACAACCAATTCTCTCACACCAGAAGCGACTTGCAGTTTTTCAAGTTGTTTCTGACACAAAAAAGTAGCTACTGTACAGTGGCCTTCAAATATGATTTGTGTGATTCAAATCTGATACTGTTTTCTTGTTCACACAGCAATCTGACACATCAGCAAAGCAAGGGAGACATAGCTACACCAGTGTGTTGGTGCACCATCTATTATATCCTTCATCACTGAATCCCAGGTAGGAAAGAGAATCACTCTGAATATGAAATGGAAAGAATGGAACAGCTAGAACCAGTTGTGGTCCCAGCAAACATTGTCAATGCCCATCAATCATTGCCAAAATCATGTGGCAAAGCTGTTGATATGATGCGGTGATGGTGAAGTGATAGCATAGAGATGTTACTGTCATGGCAGCTGGGCATGAGAGAAACCTATCTACTGACACAGAAAGAATTGCCTATTCTGACCGAGAGCCCTTTTCTCCACTTGACTCTTTAAACTGAAGATGCCTTAATTTGAACAAGGGACCTTCTATAGAGGAAAGACCAGGCTATGCTAATCATGCCATCCAATCGTTCAGTTTGAGAGGACAGTTCCAATTAGTCATCTGTCATTCCACTGTTTCAGCTACTCCTAAAATGCCCATTTTTTCTGTCATCTTTTGATGGAAAGATTTAAATGCATCATCACTCCTTCAAAAATTAACATCTTCATTTTGCAGTAAAGGATTGTGGCAGTGGCAAAAATAATACCCCACAATTCACCAATTTTTGATCAATCTGTTTTCACTAGGTCATAATGTAGCTAATTAACAAAATACAACAGTACAAAAAGTAACTAACATTACTAATGGCAGCAATGTTTTGTACAGAAATATAACACCAAAACTGAATCAAAGGAAAGCATTTAGGAAATACATTTTACAGAATAACATTAGCACCATCTGCTGGGTGATGGTGCTCATTTACCATTTAACTGTCTTCGATAACATTTTGAATGTCCATCTAGCCCTAAGCTTAAGATTTGGCTATTTGTCAGAGGTGTGCAAGTCCTGCTCCTTCATATGTTATCTTTCCATCATATCTCATGATTGGCTATGTTAACTGGTTGGAGTTGTATCCAACAACTTCTGTAGAACCTTGGCTGGGGGCTCTGTGAGTTTAAGTCCAAAATATTCAGAGAATCAAAATTTAAGAACAGAGATATTAAACTGCTATGACTTATGAGGCTGGGAAACCTCATCCATGCCATATTGGCAGAATTCCATCTAACAGCAACACAGAAACTAGGTTTCAGGGTAAAGCGTCCCTTCTGTTATACCAGCCATGTGTTTTTGACAGTTCTACATTGCTTGTGAGGCTTCTGAAACTTTAATCAGTCCACAAGATTCATATTGACTTACAAAAACTGGCCAACACACATTTTTTTTTGCTTCAGATATATTTGACCTCATTCCAAAAATGGTACCAGTTTCTCCCATCAGCTCGAGTTTTGACTGCCATCTACCAGTAGCCATCTGCTTGCCCATAGAAAATTATATCCTTATCTTAGAAACTAGAGCTGATACTCTCTATCCAGTGCATTTTTCTGGAACAGTGTCCCAAATAACTCCAGCAGCAGGCCTAATTGTTGGGCTTTGTAATCAATGGAAGTGACTCAGGGCCATTTTGACACTGCACAATTCATGCTACACAGCAGGGAAGCAATATAAGGAGACTAAAAATGCAACATTTGCCAGTTTGAATCCTATGCAGTTTAAAAGAGAAAGGCAGATCCTCAGTCCAGGTGCGAAAGGCTGGTCATCCAACTGTATTTTAGAATCGAAAACCAGAAAGGTAGATATTAAACTATAACACAGAGTTTCTCAAACTATGTTCCTCCAGATGTTTTGGACTTCAGCTCCCACAATTCCTAACATTTGGTAAGCTGGCTGAGATTTCTGGGAGCTGAAATCTAAAACACCTGGAAGATCACAGCTGTTACAACTCTGCAGGTGCAATGGGCAAGCCTAGGTGACTGTAGCAATGGTAACTTAAGGTAAGATGTTCTACGCCAAGGTTATGCAAAGAAAAGAGAAATATAAAACACTCTTGGGGCACAATGACACTGATCATTTAATGTAGTTTCAAACTGGTATTGGAGAAAGTGGTTTGTCTGTGCAAATGACTGCATAATAATAATAATAATAATAATCATCATCATCATCATCATCATCATCATCATCATCCTCCTCCCAGGTGTAGACTCTGCAAGGAAGCAGACGAAACAATAGATCACATCCTCAGCTGCTGAAAGAAGATTGCGCAGACTACAAGCAGAGGCATAACACTGTTGCTGAGATGATCCATTGGAAGTTGTGTCACAAATACCATCTGCCTGTGACAATTGGTGGGATCACAAGCCTGAAAAAGTTACAGAAAATGAACACGCCAAACTACTCTGGGACTTCTGACGTCAGACTGACAGAATTTAGGAACACAATACTCCTGACCTCACAATACTCCTGACTTCACAAAACGAAGTATGGATTGTTGATGTTGCAATTCCAGGCTACAGCAGGATTGAAGGGAAACAACTGGAAAAGCAAACACGATACAAGGATTTAAAGATCGAACTGCAAAGACTCTGGCACAGGCCAGTAATGGTGGTCCCAGTGGTGATTGGCACACTGAGTGCAGTGCCTAAAGACCTTGGCCTACACTTAAACGCAATCGGTGTTGACAAAATGACCATCTGTCAGCTGCAAAACGCCACCCTATTGGGATCTGCATGCATTATTTGCCAATACATCACACAGTCCTAGACACTTGGGAAGTGTCCGACGTATGATCCAATACAACAGCCAGCATAGTGACCTTGTTTGCTGTGTACTAATCTTCTTGTGTTTCAAATAATAATAATAATAATAATAATAATAATAATAATAATAATAATAATAAGAGGAGGAGGAGGAGGAGGAGGAGGAGGAGGAGGAGGAGGGAAATTGCATAGACGGACTACAAACAAAGGCACAACTCTGTGGCCCAAATGATTCACTGGAATTTATGTCAGAAGTACCACCTGCCAGTAGTAAAGAATTGGTGGATCATCAACCTGCAAAGGTAGTGGAATATGACCACACAAAAATACTGTGGGATTTTCGAATCCAGACTGACAAAGTTTTAGAACACAATACACCAGACATCACGATTGTGAAAAAGAAAAAAGTTTGGATTATTGATGTCGCCATACCAGGTGACAGCCGCAATGATGAAAAACAACAGGAAAAACTCAGCCGCTATCAAAACCTCAAAATCAAACTGCAAAGACTCTGGCATAAACCAGTACAGGTGGTCCCAGTGGTCATTGGCACACTGGGTGCCCTGCCAAAAGATCTCAGCCGGCATTTGGAAACAATACACATTGACAAAATCACAATCTGTCAATTGCAAAGGGCCACCTTACTTGGATCTCCGCACATCATTCGAAAATACATCACAGTCCTAGATGCTAGGGAAGTGTTCGACTTGTGATCTTGTGATATGTAATCCAGCAAATATATCTCATTTGCTATGACATACTGTGTTTTTGTGTCAATAATAATATTTATTTATATCTCAGTTTTCTCCTTAACGGGACCCAAAGAGGATAGGAAATAGGAAATCCTGGAATCAATTTAAGGCTCAGGTGATGATTATTACAAAGTGAACACTGATGCACATTAAAGGCTTTCTTTTGTGCACATTCATTATCTGGCTGCCAGTTTGAAGCTAGCTTTGAACTGCATTAAATGGTCAGTGTAGACGTTACCTTGGTAATCGTGGTCACAAACAGCATTACTACTCAGGAAACCAAAAGGGTATCGGGTATTAAACCCCACATTCAAAGCAATCACAGTGGAAAGGGGCAACTCAGTAGTAGTTGTTGATCTGCAGCAATAAATACTCTTAGAGCGTGTACAACTTTCAGTTGCACTATACTTGAGACAGAAAAAGAATTAACCTGCCCACAGTTATATTCTGTCAGAGGAATCCTATGCCTGCTCATAGTGAGATTATCGTTCATTTCTGTGCCAAAAACCACAGTTTTCTGAAAGTCTTGCATAATTCTCAGGAAAAGCTGTGCAGTTTTCATTTCCTGAGTGTTTTGATAGCTACAGTATTAAAAAAATGAAATTGTTGTTCTCAACAGCTATTAAAAACTGGGAAATCAAGATTTACTGTAATAAGATATAAATAACAATTTTGTGCAAAATATCAACTACATTTTTGCAGTTCAATTATAATTAATAACACAATATAACTGTGTGATGTCAAGTTAATACTTATCTGCATTTCAGACAGGGGCAAGGGGGGGGGGCTGTCACAAAACTCGTATTTTATTTTCAGGTACAAAAATGGACTTTAATTTTCATTGTTAAAGGGACATGTTTTTAAAAGTGGCAAGAGCGTCTTCTAGAGAAAATACTTTAGTCTATATAAAAGCAACAGTTTCACTATCATCTAGACCAGAGCTTTCCAAACTATTGCGACAGTGTTAGTGTGTCAGCTAAAGTGTGCAGGTGTGTCACACAAATGTAACAAGAAACATTTGAGTCTATATGAAATAAGCAATAAATGATGTATTTTTAAATATATAAATGAAATGTTTTCATGAGATATGTTGTGTTCCCATACATTTCTTGATTACAATTTATGTGTGTATCTTTATCTCTTTTAAGGGGTTGGTTTAACCTCCATTTTGCTACTGAAACTGAATTACTGCCTTGTGAAATGATGAATGTCTATAAATTGGTCTCCAACCTCAACTGTTTGGAAAGCTCTAATCTAAACACTTGTACAGGGTTGTCTGTAGCAAAATCCTGTTTGTTCCAAAGCAAAGTAAGGGTTTCTACAAACTATGCTTGTTCCCAATGTAAAGCAGATACTGGGATGGCATAAAGGTAATGAATAGTAGGAAACTAGGCGTAAGATTCGGCTCTCTGTGTCTATACCATGCTTCTCAAACTGTGCTCCTCCAGGTGTTTTGGACCTCAGTTCTCAGAAATCTCAGCCAGCTTACCAGCTGTTAGGAGTTGTGGGAATTGAAGTCCAAAACATCAGGAGTACGGCTTGAGAAACTGGTCTATACTGATTCTACAACAGTTTTGTAGAATGAGGAACTACAGCATTATTGTGAACAAGGAATGCCTCTTTGAACTAGTACATGTGGTCATTGACAAATTTCCTTTTCATTTTATATTCCATGAGATATTAAATAACATTTCAGATTGAACAGTGACATTGTTGCATAGTAGCAAAAATCAGTTATCAGGATTAATTCTCAGGAGAACGAAAGCAGTGAGCTTTGGTAAGGGGGTATATAAATGAGATACATACATGTATTCAGTGCAAAATTTCGAGGTATTATTTAAAGACATTTTATTTCGCATGTGCTAGATGAGGGGGGAAAAAATCAGAGAAATAAGCTCTCTGCATCTGAATAATTTATCAAAATAATGTTTATTTTCCCAAGAATCAGTGTCCATTTGTGGAGGATCCAGATTCCTGGGTCTTGCAGCATCCAAATAAAGCTTTTGATTTACACCATTTCTGTGAGTTTTGGAATTGAAGCAAATATTTCCATAATTATTGTAGTACAAACTGCTGGAGAATTACTGGTATGTTTCAAGAAGTGGAACAATTATAACAGTTCAGGAAATGGATGTTTTAGTGCACTTTTGCCATATTTAGCCAACATGCTATACTGTCTATTGTCGGTGCACAAAGTGAAAATTAGAGAATTCCACTGTAAAATAAACTGGTTTCAGTAACAAACTGTATCAAGGTGCCCTTTTCTCCCTTAGACCTGCACAGTTTTAAGACAAAAACCTTGCCAAACATTACATAATCTTCTTTTATTATTAAATGAGAAAACCTCATTCTCTTACATTGTCACATTGCTAGTCAGAGAAATGCTGCAGTGATGAAGGAAGTCTATGTTGGAGCAAAGTCCTCATTTTCTACAACATCCATTTACAAAGAAATAGTCATGTTCTGAAACAGCTCATCAGCACATTCTGAGGTTCCTTCATGAGGAGTCCTGAAGAGTCTTCCTCCAATGAGGCATATCACTATGAAAAATTATAGTTCTCCCCCTCTTCTGAACAATTCATTCTCAAACTGCACAAGATGCAAGATAGAAATCCTGAAGCTCTCAAGCAATCTTCACACATCATCGTCATCTGATGTGTCGCTGCTGCTAGTCTCTGTGTCTTCGTTCTCAAGAGTTGGTTGGAAAGTGCTGTTTTTCCAGGGACTAAATTTGAAGTCACAGACGAGGCCATTTTTTAGAACACCATTTTTCCTAAGGCCATTCTTTTGTAGCTGAAATTTTAAAAACAAGAGTTAGCACTCTGAATGTGTTAAAACCAAACACATTTAGTTGTTTTACAAAGTGTTATGATTATTTCACAAGCTAGGTGTTTTATACTTTATGTAGCAACCAAACTGCTTTTCCTTCCAATCATGACTTTGCACGTATGTCAGGAACTGAGCCTAATGAAATTGAATCAATTTATTCCTCTTCCAGTCACACAAGAGAAACGGGATGGACAAGGCTGTTTTGCTTCCTTTCTGCTTCCACATGTGTTCGTGCAAGCAGAAAGGTTGCAAACATCACTATCCATAGCTTTTAAATGAGAAAAATAAGAGATTCAAGCACCTGGCTTTTACAACATTTAAATGGTATCTTTATTTTTATTATTTTTATTTTATTATTATTAATAATAATAATACCCCATTTTTTCCCTTCAAAAAAGAGACTCAGAGGCTTACAGTAAAACTGATACAATACAATTAAAAACTCAAACAACATACAAACATTAAAATTAAAGTTAAATATGTCACTTAATGGCAGAGGATTGGGCTGGATGGCCCTTGTGGACTTTTCCAACTCAATGATCTATGATAGTCATGTGTGTGATATTCATTTTTCCCATTTCATTCTTTTCTTTCATTTATTCAGAGGCACAGAACAGCAAGGCCCCTCCCTGTACGAAAATAAACTTGACACGAAAGGAGGCAGGAGTGGGTACCGGCTCCATGTCTGCTTTTCAGCATCACAATTATAGAGGAGATAAGAGGGATTGTGCTCAGGGTGAAAACTAGTCGACTCCATCACCATTTCTCGCTGCCGTTTCCCCCTTGACTCCAAGGAAATTGTGTATGGCGTGCAGGCCCAAAATGCCCGGAGCTACCAGGGCCTGCAGCTGAGCGCCTTTCTGGGCCTCCATAGTTGCGGAACATGGCCGCCGGCAAATGCAATGATGGGCAAGCCCCAGCAAGCCACCAGCGAACATGGCACGTCCCAGCCATGCACCAAGGATCTTACCATGGGTCCACCTCTAGCTCTGATGAAGAAACCTTAGCAGTGGTGCAAGGTAGATTTTCCGATTGAAGGGGTAAACGGCAGCAAGAAATGGCGGCAGAAGTTTTTCACCCTGAGCTCAATACCTCTTCTCTCCTATTTCTGTCTCAGGGTGCCTCCAACCCCAACCAGGGAGCCCTTCAACTCCCCAGATGAAGGAGAGAAAACCCCCAATAAAAAGCCTTCTTAAACCGCACTCTGGGGAAGGGGTGCCTGGGTGGGAAGACCCCCCTCCAAATGGGCTGAAAGAAAACCGATATTTTGGGACTGAAAAGCAAAAACAGATATCTGCCCTCCCCATTTTGGAAGGCTCCATAAAAACAGATTGGAGTCCCCACCAAAAGCCAGAACATGAAATAGATCAAGGTTTACCCCAAATGCACAAGACTAATCTATGATTCTCTACCAAGATCAAAATAACACACACATGTTGTGATAGGTTTGTATCTCACCTGCTCACTAATAACCTGAAATTCCCTCATTTCATCCTCAGTTAGTGGAGCACATGTTTCATCATTTTCACTGTCTTCCTGCCAACCCATTTCTTTTAATAATCTGTATTTGAAAGAGAAATGTTTTCTTTATTTGTCAACACATTTCTAAAAATGTCAGCAAGTAATAAAATGTGTTATTCCTGAAAGAGGCTATTTCAGTCACTGAAGGAAGCTAAAGTCTAAAGTACCTGGAAGACACCTGACAGAAACCACTTTCCAACACACTATTCCTTCTTTTCCATTTCTTGGCACCATTCTCATCCATAAACATCAAAATTCTACTTTCTACCAGTAGCATCTAAACTAAGGATTGGATACAACTGAGTTTTCTCCTTTATACAAATCCAAAGCAGGTCTGTTTTCAGCTATAAATATATTGAAATCTTCTGAATATTCCAGTGAGAGATGTAAAATTTTAAAGCAAAACTACAGTGGTACTATATATGGGAAAACAATAATATCCTACATATCAATTCATTGCACCATTTTGAGAGCCCTGATGGGACTGTCAGGTAATAGATAAATTATTTACATACATTAATACATCTTTATTCCAGCAAGATAATTTTTTAAAAGGCAAAAACAATTTCAACTATTCCAAAATACATACCGATGCTCTGCTTCAAGTGAGCTTGAAAGGACATCGGTCTGAGGAAATGTTGAAGATCGGATGATCTGCTGAGATATCATTGCAGCATTTCTATTCTCTTGGGAAATTTCATTTTCAAAATTTCGGTTTATATCCCTCTCTTGATGACCATTATTGCTGTTATGTAAATTAAATTCGTCATCGTCATCATCTTCCTGTTAAAGAAGTAGCATATCTGAGTAAATTCCAAACAAGATATAGACATAATTTTTTTAATGTGTGTAGAAATGATGTTAAAGAAGTAGCATATCTATGTATTGAATTTTGCTAGAAATTAACATAAGTAGCTCCTGCTGGATCAGAACAGAAGCCCATCTAGTACAGCATCCCTTTTCCCACCATTCTGCTTAGACACCTATGAGAAGAAGGATATGAGGTCTTTCCTTGCTATTACTCAGACACAATGCCTCTGTAATAAGACGTAATATATAGCAATCAGGACTAGCTAAGAAAATTGTTTTAGGACTATAAAAGAACAAATATCTGTATGTGGTACAGCACTGGCTGAAAATTCAACTGCCTAAGCTAAAACTGATAAGCATAATAAAACCCTAGAAACAATAGTTCCACCTTGAGTTTCTTTGAGCAAGACGTGAGACAAAAATACGCCAGTAATAAAAATGAAACTCCTTTCTGCAAAGTACCCAATACCTTCTCTTGCTCTACACAATTCTCATCTTGTTCCTCTTCCACTCGATCACGTTTCAGGGTCTTCAAAAATTCACTCTTCTTATCAGTACGCATTCGTGTCAATTTGGTTAAGCGAGGCTGGCCAAGTTTATCAACAGGGGATGAAGAATTGGACCGATTGCACTAAGAAAAAAAGAAAATGTACAGGCAGTCCCTTCGTTACAAATATCCAACTTACAAATGTTTCATAGTTTAGAACAGGGCTGAGAGAACAGGAAGTGAGAGAAATCTACTCCTAGGAAGGGGATCCATTTCTGAAACAGTTATCATGGGGAAAAGGTGTCTCCACTGAAGTTTTATTACCAAGCCTTGTTTCAACAAGCCCCATTTTTCAAAATCCAATTATCATAGGAACAGAAAGTGAATAGACAGCACATATAGCAAAACACACACCACAGGGGTGTGAACTCTTCCCTATGCCATCTAAAGTGAAAAATTGAGAACAAACATACAGAATCTATCTTGTTCATAACTTGGGGTCTGCCTGTACACTAAAATGCAGAACATTTGTCTTTAAGGGAATTTTTCACTTTTTTCAGCTAGCCATGCTCTTGTCTTATTCTAACAATAGTGTCAGATTTCTAATTTATTTCCAAACTTAAGACACCCAATAAGAAATGGGAAAGACCCAAAATTTATGATACCTCTTTCACTGAACTCTGCGATCCAACAGCCTTGGAAGTAGATTTGAAAGCACTAAAGTTTCCAGTACCATAAGGAGATTCATGAGGAAATGGAAGCCCCAGTTTGTTTTCTTTTGTTTGGCTTTTCCACTGAGTAGTCTAAATAAAATAGAAAATAATATTTTTAATTTAATAAAAAACTATTAACCAGTTTGCTACATTAATAGTACTAACAATAACCTGAACATTTATCATATGCCATTTATCAACACAACCCTACAGTCTGATTTGTTTTACAAAGAAAAAAATGAGCAGTTCCCAGTCCGAAGCATTAACAATACCAATTTTGACAAATTAAAACAAAATCAAAGATGGGAGACAAGAGACACTCCATTAACAACGGATAAACATGATCTAATGTCCATATCAGTTCCATATACAACGTTGGAAGTAACTTTTTCACTTTCAATGAATGTGAAAAAACCGGAAGAAGGAAAAAATATGAAATTCCCACTGCCCAGATACACTACTTTCAGGATTTACCTTTGCTGGTGGAATAGCAGGTTTAGGGACTAAACCCTTATACACACTTGCACCAGTTCCATTCTTGACTGACTGTGAATGAACATTTCCTCCCACAGGGAAGCCAGATATCTGTAAATCTTTCGTACTGCCCTTTTTAATAACCAGCATTCGTGGAGATCTAGATTTAGGATTCAGAGGATACTCTGTAAAAAAAAATATGTCATTTAATTTTAGACTGCATAGCTAAATCCATGTCAGAAATAAAACACTTAAGAATCCAATGACAAGGCTCCCTTGAACACTTTGCCAATAAAATCAAGCATTTGTAGCAGTATATGGCAACTGAACAGTATCAATTATGAAAAACAAATATAGAGAAAATCAAGCTAAACATCGCAAATAACTGTATAGTAAAACATCAAATTTAAAAAATCACCACAAAACAAAGTAACAAATGTTGCTTCTGAAGCATTTGATTAAATGAACACTCAAAGTTCTGCATGTGAAATACTATCCAGCTTTAATACTAAAATGTCATCATAAACAAAAAACCAGGAAACCAATAATAGAAAAAATGTATTATTAGGAAAGAGAAGTAATGCTCTTGTATTATTACTTCCATTCACAACAAAATAGTATTCAAAAATTTGCTCTTACCCCAAACACCTGCAGCTAATGATTTATTCTGGTTTGGTTCTCTCTCATATTCAGGGTTGAGGGATGGCTAAAAAGAAATCAACATGGTAAATCATTTGATTACTTTAGGATCTGCAAAAAAACACCTAAAGTTTAAAACCCAACATGTCAAACAATAAAACCGATTTGCTGAGACACTTCACAGAAGTTGTGTGAGAACCAAGAGGAAGAAATCATTTCCTACAGAGAAGAGCTGAAGAGAGAAATCTGTCATCTCCCTCAAGACATCCTTTTACATCAATGATGCTTCCACAGTGTTCTGCCTCCTGTAATACTGTTATTGCTGTTTGTTACCAAACTGACTACAAGTTCATGGCAATCCCTAAGTCTTTGATGCTTCTACTTTCCACAAAGGCGAACCATACATTTGGACAACAGACATTTCTTGAGAATGTCTATGTTCCCTCTGCCTAAGAAAGGGGCAACTACCTTTGAACAGATCAGAGACAGCTTAGATCTAAAGAGATCCTTCTTTTCTCTTTTGAAATCTTGTTACCTATTGTTTACTGCCCTTTGTCCCTAGTCCCCACATGGCCAAGAAGAGTGGCCTTTACCTGCATCATATCCCTCCAGACCATCTTAACTGACAACAAAAGTTTTATCTGAGATAAAACATAGGCCTTTTCTACTTTTGTATTTTTTTACATTTTTGTCTAATGCAAAAGTTTGTTAAACTTCAAAAGCTTACATGATGCATTTTCTCACTCACCCTCACTACTGTGGCTGCCCAATACCTGTTTAGCACATTTAGTCTGTCTTTTCCGGAAAAGCCTATCTGATAGCAGCAGTGCTATTATTGTTACAGCCTCTTGTTCTAAAGTAGCAAGGAATCCCTTGACCACAGAAAAGTAGTGCCAAGTGGTGCCTTTTTATAGGCTACCAAACACACACAAAAATCTAGAGATTTGAAAGATTGATATTTACACAACAAAAATGCAACAATCTCATCCAATTGTGTTTATTGTTGAGTGATCCTGGAAAAGCATGTTGACCTGACATTTATCAAATAATCCTAGCTGGATGACAGAGAGGGCATAAATCTGCCCTAGTTATTTTCACTCCTCCTGTATGAATCTGCTAACTTATTTTCCTTTCAATAGCCTTCCATTGGGTGATCACAACATTTTTTTTCTTTTGGGTAGCTTTTGGATCATACAATAATTATGCCTTTTAAAAACTATCTTACATTTGAATTCGTTTTGGTGGTTATTTGGTTTTGCTGTGATTTTAATATTCTATGTTGTCATCAATCAATTTTTAAAATTATCAAACTATTTTTTAACTTAGGGCTAAAATTATGTTACATCACATGGCTTTTGTATACAAGATTTTTCTTTCAAATAGCCAACACAGATGCACTGATCTGAATTCTGATTAAAGGATACATAGGCCACAACCACATCAAAAGACAAAACTATGGCAGACATACTATATAATTGCCACCAGAGTTCTTATATGGAGGATTTTTGTGAAACTTGAGTTATGTACACCAAATGGGAACAACATGGTTAATGTAACATGAAGCTTAGCTTTATATTCTTAACCATCTTGGGTATACAGAGGAATGACAGCATAAAAATTAAATGAACACTGGTAAGGCCCTAAACATCCATTCAAGATTTCTTTTAAAAATGTCTGATATCAACATTAATTTCCAAGCATTAACATTATGTTAAAGTTCATTCTCACAAGAATACTTCTACACATGGAAGAAAGAACATTAGCAAAGCCCAACTGCAACCTCTTATTCAAGTTAAACTCAAGTGGTAAACTGTTCGCATCTGAAAGTCTTGAGTATACAGTGACAAACTTACAAAGTCTTCAGCTTCAAATTGTTTGGGCCTTTCCTTATCTTCTTTTCTCAGAATCTCACATTCAGTTGCATTGCTTTCATGTAAACCTTGGCTTTTCCCAGACTGAAAGCTGCTGGTACGAGCACGTGAACCTCCACTATGATATCCTGTTCTGTGGTTTGTATTTTCAGTGCCGTTTCTACCTTGGGAACGCCAGCTATTTCTCTCTTTTCTTCCTAAATGCCCTTGAATCATAAAAGGTTAAACACAAAGTTACAAACAATTTCAAATGTATTTTACTTTGTAAGAATACTATAACACACAAAACACAAAAACAAACAGGGTACTCTCATTTACCAAAAACTAGTTCTACAGCTGAGCAAAATAGATTAAGATTCATATAGTGAAGTATTCAAAATGCTTACACAATGACTGGGAACTAATGGGTTAAAACATGGGTACTTGAAACATAATTTAAGCAAAATTATAAATTCTTAAAAGTCTAAAACCAAATTAAAATAAGCCAACACCTTATGCGGAGACTAAATGCATACAAACCTCCATTTGAACGGCCACTACTAGGATCAAATCCATCAGAAGAGTTGTGCCGTCTACGATTAACTTCGTAACGATTCTCTGTCCATGAAAAGCTTTCGGAATGCTTCTCAAAATTCAGCGATGACTAAATAGGAACACAAACATTAAGTGAGGCAACTCTAGTCAATCATCAATTTATAAGACATGAATGCAAAATTGTAAACAAAGAGAGAGAAAAACCTGATGCCTTTGTCAAAATTTTCTCAAATTCCACAAACCTCTTTTTAAAGAAAACAAATCCTGATCAAAAGGAAATTGGTGGAGAAGATCTGACCATAAATTGCCTACAATTCTCATTATTCATCACCACTGGCTGCCTAGAGCTGGTATTAACTATTTTAACAACACATGGAGAATGATGTATTCCCCATTACTTGATTAATTAAAATAACCATTCACTTATAAATACATTTTTGGGAATTCAATAGGGCATAAGCAAACATAGGAACTACTAGAAACAAGCCTACTGTTTGTTTATGGAGTAATTTATACATGTAGGCTGACCATAAAGCAGTGTGCATATAACAGAACTTCACATTAATACATAACAAATTAGCAACAGTGGATCCCAAAACCTAATATGAAGAAAAAATCTTCCCACAGCAACACAATTTTGCTCAACTATCAAACAGCTATAAGGCATGCCTAGCAGTCCTCCCAAAGCTGCTAGCATACAATTCCAAGCTGACCTAACCAGTTAATAGCTACAGCTGAACAGCATTTTGAAGTTTGCACAATTCCCAACCTTTCTATAAAATGGCATTAGACTAGTATCATAGAGAAAAAGACCCTGACCAACAGAACCTCACTTCTGAAGGTGGTGAGATAAAACAGCAGGGCTCTTTGATAACTGGAGCTAGAAGTCTGAGAGACTTATTTGAAATAACCTGGCCTCAAAACACAAATGCATCAAAGGTAACAACTAGTAGTTGAAAATGAACTCAGAATCAAACTAGAAGCCACTACCAGTTCAACAGCAATTGGACTGCACTGGTTATGGTATTGGTTTTTCCTATGCATACTAATCACACTGTCTAACTATTTAGCAGACTGAGTCACCTGCAGTGATTCCTATATTTCACACTCATATTGACTTTTCTTTGGAAAATACCTTGTGTAGCCGCTCCAGGCAATTGAAGGGCCACTATAATTTAGATGCGCATTTTCCAAGATTGTTCCCTGTGTGCAACCATGCACTCCACCTTTTCGGCACATGGTGGAGCTAGAGTTCTATTAAACTTGATAATGTGTCAACTAAAGTGAGTTGTTAAAACTTTCCTTGATTTTCAAGGCATTATTCATTTCTCCACTATTGTAAGATGGAAAGTACTAGGCCCAGTATTCTTCCACATCTTTATTAATAACTTAGATGAAGGTTTAGAGGGCATACTTATCAAGTTTGCAGATGACACCAAATCAGGATAGTTAATATACCAGAGGACAGGATCAGAATTCAAAACTACTGTAACAGATTAGAGAGCTGGGCCAAAAGTATCAAAATGCATTTTAACAAGGACAAATGTAAGATATTATACTTAGGCAGAAAAATGAAATACAAAGATACAGAATGGGTGATGCCTGGCTCAACAAGTCCATGTGAAAAAGATCTTGGGGTATTCGTAGACAACAAGTTAAACATGAACCAACAGTGTGCTGCAACAGCTAAAAAGGCCATTAGAATTTTGGACTGCATCAAGAAGGGGTATAGTGTCTAGATCGAGGGAAGTCATGGTGCCTCCCTATTCTGCTTTGGTTAGACCTCACCTGCAATACAGTGTCCAATTCTGGGCACCACAGTTTAAAAGAGATATTGACAAGCTGGAAGCTGTCCAGAGGAGAGGGCAACTAAAATGATCAAAGGTCTGGAGACCATGTCTTATGAGGAGCTGGGCATGTTTAGCTGCAGAAGAGAAAGTTGAGAGGAGACATGATAGACATGTTATCATAAGGAAGAGGAAGCAGGAAACTCGGACTCAGAGCAATGGTTTCAAATTGCAGGAATGGAGATTCCACCTGAACATTAGAAACAACTTCATGACTGTAAGACCTGTTCAGCAGTGGAACGCTCTGCCTTGGAGTGTGATGGAAGCTCCTTCCTTGGAAGCTTTTAAACAGAGGCTGGATGGCTGTCAGGGGTACTTGATGTGCTTTTCCTGTATGGCAAGGGGTTGGACTAGATGGCCCATGTGGTCTCTTCCAACTCTTATTATTTTATGATTTCATGAAAGCAATATACCCTATTGCTTCAGTTCTAAGACACACTTTTTTCCTCATATAAACATCTTTAAAAATAGGGTATATTTATTTATATAAAAGTAAAGCTTTTCTCTCTCTCCCAGTATAGAGACTCAAGATGAAAGCACAAAGACTGCATTACCAATACATTTATGTAATAAAGGAAGCCACAGTGCAGAGTTTGCAAAATAGTAGTAATTCCTAAATGCTTATTTAGTTTAGACCCAACTACTAAGTAAGGAGGGAAAAATTGTCTAGAGAAGCCATGCAAAAAATTATTGAAATACTAAGGTAAACTTGAACCTAGAATGCATGGCAACCTGATTTAATTCATTACAGAATTATATTACAGTAACAATGGAAATTTAATTCCAAGAACTTTGTGGTTCTGCAACTGCAACTTGCTCTTCTCTTTCCTCAAGAAACCCTTATGGAATCCTTTTTTTTCATCAGCCCCCTACCTGAATAATCTTAATATAGTAAAACCCTTTTCGACAAGGGTGAGATTCTGTGTTCCTGGGAGTCAAGAGGCTATGTTGATGGTAGCAGTACTTAAGGGAAGGATTTCTCATGTAAGACAGGCTTTTGCTAAGAAGCCACAGTAAATTATTATTATTATTACATTTATATTATTATTATTATTATTATATTATTATTGGAAGGATTTGTAAGCACATTTACACTGAAGAAGGCTAGAATAATGATTTAATCAGAGTTGGACAGTCTTATCTTAATTTAGTTTTATGTAAATATTTAAACAATTAACCCACTAATGCCTCAATTAATGTAATGTTATTGGTATCTATTTTTATTTTTGAAATTTACCAGTAGCTGCTGCATTTCCCACCCTTGGCTTATACTCTAGTCAATACGTTTTCCCAGTTTTCTGTGATAAAATTAGGTGCCTCAGCTTATATTCAGGTCAGCTTATACTCAAGTATATACAGTAGATCACTGTTACAATAAAACATTAACACTAACTATAAAAAAGATTTAATACATTCATATGCCATAATTCTATTACCATTTTTACAAAGAAATCAAGATGTTACACACACAACCTCTCTATTTCTATCCTCACAACTATTTCGAGCATGTTTATGAGCTTTTTTGACTAAATGAGTATTTCAATCTGGGTTGTTCTGATCTTAGACCTACACCCTTGACACTAATGATAACTTATTATTGTTTGAAGATGTTTGTAGTTACAACCATCAGCCACTGGGAGTAGCACTGCTTTAGTAACCTTACTATTGCAAGGTTAATAGGATAGTGCTTTTCCTCAGTCACTTTTAACAGCAATAATGTAGCATGTTAAATATACAGTTACATTTTTAAAAACAATATTTGACAACAGTTTAATAATGAACAGGCAACTGCCAAATCCATCTTATTTAAATAGTATCACTACAGGCAGTCTCCAAGTTACAAACATCCGATTTACAAACGATAGTGAAGAACGAGGATGAGACAACAGGAAGTGAGAGAAACCTACCCCTAGGAAAGGAAATTCACTCCTGAAAGAGAAGATGTGGAAAAGGTGTTTCCACTGAAGCTTTCTCACTAATCCTTGTTTCCACAAGCCAAATTTTTCAAAATCCAGTGATCACAAGGCTAGAGAGGGGAAATCTTCTGAACAGGAGCACAGAGAGCAAAGCAAACACCACAGGGGTGTTAACCTTTCCCTACACTATCTAAAGCTTTTATATAGTACAATACAATACAATACAGCCGGCTATTAGGAATTGTGGGAGTTGAAGTCCAAAACACTTGGAGGGCTAAACTTTGCCCATGCCTGCTGTGCATGCTTTAGCATGTTTGTTTATGTTCAATTCACCCTTCCTACTTTAAAACATGTTTATTGTAATGAGCATACCTTAAATATCTAATTTTAAAGAAAAAAACTCTAAAAATCCATGACCAAAAAAATCTCCAAACTTTTTAGTTAAAATTAGTTTCTAATAGTTATAGGCATATTCAGTTAACAAAGTCTACAACAAAGAAACTCCTTTTTACAAAGACTTTTTACACTCACAAAGCCCCCCTTATCTGCCTTGTCAGTCTCTAGCTGGAATTTTCTTAGCACCAACAACACTTGACGCTGCTGAAGAAAACTGAAGACACAGACTTCCACATTGTTCTTTGCTGACCATGCAGGAACAACAAGGCAGAGATAAAACAGTAAGGTACACAAGCCTACCTTACGAACCACCCTCAGCATTTTCTAAAGCAAATACACAGGTGATCTATATAGTTAGCCATCAAAATTGAAATGATAAAAAGTCACTCCTGCACACATTTTAGAAATCTTCAAGTGGCCTCTAGGGTACATTTACACTGCAGAATTAATGAAGTTTGACACAACTTTAACTGTCATGGATCAATAGTATGGAATCATAGAAACTGTAGTTTTATAAGGTCTTCAGCCATCTCTGCCAAGAGTCCTGGTGTCTTATCAAACTACAAATCCAAAGATTCCACAGCATTGAGCCATGGCAATAAAAGTGGTATCAAACTACATTAGTTCTGCACTGTCAATGCAGTCCTAGGAGGTTTAAAATATTTGTGTTTCCCCATGCAAGGCTCAGTCAATCTGGTTGTTTCATTTCATATGTGTTTAAAAATACAAAGGGTTTGTGTGTTTGTGTGTGTGGTTTAGGAACATATACAGATTCTTTCTATGGCATTTTTGCCTATGGTAACAGTTTTTCTGCTAAAGTAATGCTCATTAAATGAGGTATACCTGCATTACCAAGAATTTAATGGTTAAATAACTGATGAGAAGTAAATGGCAAGTAGTTTCTGGTACTTGGCATACAGTAAGAACACACCTTTGATGTTGATGGTGGAGTAGGAAAATTAAGCCAGGCTGGAGCAAAGTCATGCTGCGCCATTTAGGTCCAATCTCTCCAAACCAGTGAAATAAGGCTTCAACACCTCATGACAAATACCTGTTAGGAAAATATTACATAACATTATGTAAGATAAATATTTATATCTTCTTCTTTTATTTCAGTGGCACACAAGACAATTAAGAAGTGAAAAGAACTACAATACATTTCAATAATCACTGCTAAAACAAAACATGAACCCACAAGCTTCTCAACAAGTACTATAAATGGGCTGTCACAAAAATGTGCATTTGCCCTGGTAGAACAGAAACAAACTGGGAGCTTCCAAAAATATTAAAACAATACTGATTTTAATATCCAAGTTGCTGTGGATATACTGTTATATTTATTTATATCCTGCATTTTTCCCAAGGTTATTTATCATATTTGCCTACTTAAAAATCCCCACATCTTCATAAGAGGGGAGTGTTAGGATAACCTAATCTTATGCCCTGTATGGAGGATTCAATGAAAGAATCACATTATGAAAATGAAAAAATCCCAAAATTTTGCTTAAGTCTTCAACACATATTGTGCACATAAAATATATCGGACACAACACATATTAGAATTAAGAATATATGCAATTTGATGAATTCAGCCAGACTAATACCAAATCAGCAAGGACTGGGCCATGTGAATGACAGACTAATGTTAAATATAAACATCCTGCTCACAATTAAAGTTAATTTGGTATAGTGGTTTCAGCATTGGACTAAGATTGTCTGGACCAGGCTTTGGATTTCTGCTTATCAAGGAATCTCACTGGGTGACCTTTAGCAAGACGCACTCTCTCAGCCTAAGAGGAAGACAAAGGCAACCCTCCTTCCAAACACTTTTTGGAGAGAAAGGACTTAAGGAACACAAGAACACTAGATGAGAAATCCTGGCAGTACTAGAATAACTAAAAACAATTTTTCAAAGAAAAAAATTCAATGATGTATTCTAATAAAAACCTTTGATTTTTAGCCTTACGTTCACAATCTTTGAGGCTTGCAACTTAATATAAGCTGTCTAGACTTGGGGGTCTCTCGTTCCAAGGATCACCATAAGCTGAAGCTGATTTGATGACAGTTAACAATAAAAAGACATCAAAACTACTCCCTTCTAACATTCAAAATTTATGGTGAACATCTTCCATGAACACAGGAACAGTGCCTCTATTACAAAAAAAAACTGTTTTAAGATATATCTTAAACAGTATTCATACTAATTTCTTTGAACACTGATTGCCTCTAAGCCCATGCCATAACTACTGTTTTGGCCCATGAAAGAGGAAACAGGTCCAACAAACAGAAAGTTTGGGTTTCCAAAATGCACACATGTATTTCTTTGAATTTTGTAAGACGTTATCAAATATGTGTACGAGGGAAAAAACAGAGCAGATAATAATTCAGCATTCAAATTGGATTGTAGGGTTTTTGATATATAACAAACCTAACAAGAAAACAAATGTGTCATTTTAAGAGGAAAAGTAGTCATACAGACAATGCATTTTCAGGAATGATCTGAAATCAAAAATTCTGGGTAGACATTCATATACCAACATAGATGACCAGTCCCAAAATTAGATTTTATTAAAAGACTGAATAGTACCAATAAGTTGCTTTCATAGGAACAAGAAAATCTCAGACCAAAACCAATGAACCGACAAACTAATACTATCTCTCATGCAAATCTCTTTTCCAATAATAAAAAACAATTAGGGACAATAATTTGGATACTGCCACTGCCTATAAGTTGGCTACTGACATTTCATCAAACCTTGAGAGTAAAAGTAAAAAAAGATTGTTGAGTCCATAAAGGCCTTGGACAGAACATGTCACAAACAGGCCTTTTCTCTTGTTTCACAATGATCCAAACTCTGCTTTGAGAAAATCTCAATTAGTATTAGCAGACTCCTGACAGAAATTCACATAAGGCATATGAGCAGCACTTTGAATTTTCCCAGAAATACAGTAGCAGTGGTGCTGGGACAGAATCGCTCCTGGGATGTCCCACCATCCCTGGTTGCTGCATGTTATACTAGCTGTATTTTCAAAAGCAATCTTACAAATAATGCACTGCTGTAAATTAACACTGAGCCTATCAAAGGACAAGGTAATTATCCCAGATAATACTACTTTAGACACAGGAGACACACACCAGAGTGGAATAATCTTTATTTATTTATTTGCTTCATTTATACCCTACCTTTCTCACCCCCTGTAGGGGACTCAAGGCGGTTTACAATAATAATAAAACTTATTAATAATAATAAAAATAAAGATACCATGTTATTCCACTGAGTTTGCTTGTGATTCAAGCGACAAGAATGGATCCAATAGGCCATCCAAACCACAAAATTTCTCCTTCAAAAAATGTAAGCTTGTATGAAATAGACTGAACAAGTCTGATAAGATCAAAATAATAATTCACTAGCACACAAATTTCTACTGGATTAAGCTTGTTTACTGGTCCTCATATTCACTGTCATGACCAAACATCAATTTAGCACATCCACTGCCTCACCTGAAGATGAAAAGGAGAACTAGATCTGTGGTGCCAGAGGTATACTGAGAAGGCACTGCAAAACTCTGCATCACCCTACTCAACAGTTTAATGTAGATGTTAAATATAAAAGGGAGAAATTCTTGATTCCTGCAGAATCCCCAACTGAAGAGCCAAGCACAATCCTTCAAATTACACATCCTGGAGTTGACCATCCAAGAAAATAAAGAACCACTGCTCTTCATAAATAAACTGAAGGCATTAAAGTGTTTAAATTTGCAAGCACTACATGGGGAAGGGAGATGAACCAAAGACATGTGATGTCTGGTAGATGTCTGAATCTACTTTTTATCCAGGTGTTCTGCCACTTTTATGGATTTTGTCTTTACTTAATAGATTTACATGGCATACTTGAAGAACAGATTTGAGGACAGCTCTTAAAAACAAAATAATATAAAACTTATGAGTCAAGATTAAATAGGTAAAATAGCAATATATTTAAACCTGCAAAACAAATCCACTGGTATCAAATGGATGGCACATTTGGTGCAAGGCAACTTTAATTAGGAAGAAAACTCTACAGTTTGCTACAGCATAGGTGACCCTCTCCTATGATTTCCAATCACATTGCCTCCCATGGCTGAGACACCAAAAGAAACCTGCTGAAAATATAGTGGTGATTAATAGGTAGGTAAAGGTAGTCCCCTGACATTAAGTCCAGTCATGTCTGACTCTGGGGTGTGGTGCTCATCTCCATTTCTAAGCCGAAGAGCCAGCGTTGTCTGTAGACACCTCCAAGGTCATGTGGCCGGCATGACTGCATGGAGCGCCGTTACCTTCCCGCCAGAGCGGTACCTATTGATCTACTCACATTTGCATGTTTTCGAACTGCTAGGTTGGCAGAAGCTAGGGCTGACAGCGGAAGCTCACGCCGCTCCCCGGAATCAAACCTGCGACCTTTCGATCAACAAGCTCAGCAGCTCAGTGCTTTAACCCACTGCACCACCGGGGGCTCCATGATTAATAACAACTTTACAAAGCCAGGAAATTATGACAATTAAAGGCATTCAAGCTACATTTCCAGAGACAATGACAGCACAGTTGGCCTTTCACGTTTGTGGTTTTGACTTTTGTGGATTTGATTATTTACTGATTTGATTTAAAATGTTCCTTTTAGGAATCTCTATGTCATCCAGTGTGATTTCATACTAAAGTTTACTACAGAGCTGTGCTGGAGGACGTGGAAATTGCTAGAGGTGTTCTCTCGGGTTAAAAAATATTTTTAAGATATAAGTGTATTTGTTGAGATTTATATAATAGCAATCTATAAGAAACACAATAAAAATTTCTCCCCCTCCTGGGGGTTCTGTGCCCCTAATCCCAGAAAAAGTGGAGAGCTGACAGTACTTCAACTAACCATGGCACTACCAGTTTCTATGTACTACAGGATACCACATTGTATCTATCATTGATGCAACAAAAACATCTTCCGAATAGCAAACATTTGACAGGTTAATCAAGACTTAAGCTGGAATTCTCATAATCTAGGGATCTGCAGGAACTCTGAGCTGTCATATATAAATTTGATTCCTGGTTTATTGTGCTGTGCTGTGCGCACATTTTGTAAACTTTTGTTTTTGGCCATAAGCATAATCACTAAAATATTCCCCATTAAAGCCTCATATGACTAGAAGCAATGATAGCCTGTGAGGCTAGCACAAAAATAAAATAACCTATACCTTGACAATTCATTCCTTTTAGCAATGTTTCCTTTTGTTTTGCCTTCACAGAATTCCAGCTACAAACAAAAACTGAAAGGTTCCCCCAACTGGTAAATCACAAAGACTTACAATTATGAAATAAAATAGAACAGTGCACTTTCATGGGAAAATTAAGTGTCTACCCTATATTCATGTATAAATCTAGAAATTTTAGTGATGACACCGATATATTTCTTCATGCCTTCAAAAACAGCTTTAGTTAAGGATGTTGTGTCTCCTCTGAATGAATGCCTGGAGGAGGTAATGGCTGAATGAAGAAACGAAATCAAACTGAATCCAGTTCTGGAAGGGGTTACACTCTGCCTGAAAGACTCTGTCTGCAGCTTGCGAGTGCTCCTGGATCCACCTCTCCAAATGTTAGCCCAGATTGCTGCAACCATCAGGAGTGCTTACTAACACATTACTGCACCCCTTCCTAGAATCTGAGGACCTGAAACTGGTAGTGCATTGCTGGTAACTTCAAGGTTGGACTTTTGCAATTTACTTTCCATTGCATTGGGAGAGCTTTGCATCAAGTTCGGAAACTTCAATTTGTTCAAAACACAGCAGACAAAACTATTTACAGAACCATCCAGGGGTGAGGATGTTACACCTATACTACAGTCACTCCACTGGTTGCCAATTAGTTTCAGGGCAAAGTACAATGTGTTGGTTTTGACCTTTAAAGTCCTACATGGTTTTGGTCTAGGCTACCTACGGGATCACCTTTTCCCATATATCCACCCAGGTCATCTAGGGGGCTAAATCAGCTGTCAGAATTTAAGAACAACTCAAAACCTATCTCTTCCGACAGGCCACCCAGTCATTTTTAACTTGTGAATTTAGCCTACATTTTATCGGCAAACTGTAAACGGCATTTTTCCTGAGAGTATTTATTATATGTACTTTAATATGATTTCAGGTAACATGGTTTTAAATAGAATTTTAAAGTATGATTTGTTGGTTTTTAATGATCATTTTAATATATATTTTACTATATATGTATGTTTATATTGCATCAAATCATTGCCTATACATGTAAGCCACCTTGAGTCCCCTATCGGGTTGAGAAAGGTAGGATATAAATAGGGTAAATCATGGATCCTCAAACTTTTTAAACAGAGAGCCAGGTCACAGTCCCTCAAACTGTTGGAGGGCCGAATTATAATTTGAAAAAAAACATTAATGAATTCCTATGCACACTGCACATATCTTATTTGTAGTGCAAAAACACTTAAAATCAGTACAATAATTAAAATGAAGAACAATTTTAACAAATATAAATGTATTAGTCTTAATAATTAAGCATGGGCCTGCTTTTGGCTGATGAGATAGGATTGTTGTTGTTGTTATTGTTGTGTGCTTTCAAGTAGTTTCAGACTTAGGTTGCCCCTGAGCAAGGGCTGGATAAATGACCTTGGAGGACCGTATCTGGCCCTCAGGCCTTAGTTTGAGGACTCCTGGGGTAAATAAATTAAACAAAATAGTACTTTGTTTTGCCTCACTGTTTTAACCATATTTACACTGCCTCGAGTTACAATAAGAGACAGGCAATAAATAATAATAATTATTATTATTATTATAAATTGTTGTCAAAAATTCAACCCAGAACAACTGGGTCAATTTATTCATGGGTCAACCTGAATATAGTACCCCGCCTCTTATCAAAATAGGAGCCCCTCCCTTTTCTGAATATAGTGGAGAAAAAGACAAGAGGTTAGTCCATCTTGGTGAGTATCTAAAAGAACAACTGAGCCCCTCTACTTTCTCCGCCATGTTGCCATTTCTGTTTTTTTTTTTTTTTTTTAATGTCTGAATGAAAAAATGGCAGTAGTGTGCAGTAGTGGCCAGGGGCGACTGGCCCTCTGAGTCAGCATCGGTGCTTTCCCTCTTAGCAGAATGACTCTCGACTTATCCTCAGATCATATCAAAATACATAATTTTGGCCCCCAAACCTGCCCTCAGCTTATACATGAGTATATACAGTACACTGTAAATGACTTGAAGGCACATCTTCATCTTCCTTTCCCCACATCTATAGTAGTATTGACTAGAATGGAACCCCATTCTTTCCCAATGAAAGCTTTCTTGGTCTGCTTATTGCAGACAACACAACCCCAGAAGGTGTTTCTTCAACCCTTTTCCCCCATCCTTCCAGTGTTGATGGTACTTTTAAAACCTTCCATCTGAACAAAGGATAAGGAAGAGGCTGGATGGATATAAAGCCTATGAAAAAAAAATATTATTTTTTTATCAGAGGCTTTGCTAACCAAGTTATGTCTGGTTTCACCTTTGTTTTCAGGGAGTAGCTTTAGACATCTGGCCTACGGCCTCAAAGACCACATTTTAAAGAATGCATGACCTCCAGATCCAAGCTTAAGACTTATGAAATGGATCTAGGTAGGTAGAAGAATGTACCAGCAACATAAAGAGAATACCAATCACGAAGGCAAGTTTATATTAGCTATTCACCTTGTTTCCCATGGTAAACCTTAATGCTACTAGTCAATGACCTCTACACACAACTGCTGTACTGCTATCTTATTTACACAGAGCTGCTATAAATACAACACATATAAGTTCTTGCTACCATTAAAGAACAAATATCTCTACGGTCAAAACAAAGGCAAATAATGTTACGATCACCTTTCCTAACACTATCTGTATAAACAGACTACAGCATGTTTCTAAACATGAAGACTGTTTTAGTGTTTACATCTGGAAGAAGCAATCGGTGCAAATCCTCCAGAGAAGAAAGCAGTGCAACTATACCAGGAAGCTAAAAGGCAGCATATATCCTTATCCGCCCCCATTCCTTCTCAACAGAAGCCCTCTGGAAAACTTGTCAGACTATATCTTAAAGATGCACAAGAATGAGAAAGCAGTCATTTCACTCCAAATTTAGCCAGTCATCTTCAGTTTCTTTAACATACATTCCCCTAACAGCAAATTGGGTAGTAACAGAAGCTGCTGAAATAGATTCATATGCAAATTGGCTTCAACCTCAAGCCTCTAAGATTGCTACTCAATGACAGAAAGATGCCAGAGAAGGCAAAATATTGTTAACTATGACAAAGAAGGTCAAAAGAGGTACAGGTAGACAATGTCCTCACTCCTAATTACATACAAGGCCTTGCATTTATGTACATCATTTGGACTATTAACTTTATCATGTGTGCATCCGGTCTAACCTGATTCTAATTAAAATAAATGATAATGTGACCAAACAAGAAAGTTAAACCAGAAGATCAAGTACTCAAAACTGTACTAAGTACTCTACATGCCATCTAAAGCAAATTATTCTTTTATGTGATAGAATCAGCTTTCTCCCTGAGAAACACTGGTCCAGTCATCAGCTCATGATTATTAAACTGTTTAGACAGCAGTGACATAATACTAAAGCATTTTTAAATCAGGAGAACGAACTTTTGTCTCTCTATATATTTTGGACTTCAATTTCCCATAATCTTGGTTGGCACAGTAAATGAAGCTGCAATGTTGCAAGACTTCACCTCTATCATCCCCATTCAATTTAGGAGTAATCCCGCACAGCAAGTATTCTCTACCCTAACAAAACTTTGCTTGTTCAACTTTATGGCTGTATTTGGACAAATGAACACTCACTGAACACAACAGAATACCATTTACTTAATTCATACATTATGCATAATACATGTACTTCTTTAGAGCCTGATCTTTCCAAAGCAGTTTATAAATGGTATAGCAAGCATCAAAGGAAATTTAATGGCAACTTTTTGCTCTTTCTTTAAATGAATGAGAAAACCAACTAGGCAGTCACAATAAATCATAACTCTAAACAAGAAGTACAAAAAAGGGTAGCAAACAAGTTAGGATGTAGAAGCTTTGGCTCCATACCGTGGTTTGTTTAGAAACTATTAGCAGATTGCCACAGATCTATTTTTTCAGTGGCTAACTCAGCTAGCTGTCTTGGAAGTAAAACAAAGATCTTATTTCCACTGAAAATGACAAACAGATAAACAACAGAAATATCTTCAAAGCAACAGAAAAAATATAGCTTTTGTTTAATAAGAGATAAGATTTGCTCCCTACTCTGCTGTTCAAATCACAACCCTCTTTCAAACGAAAGAGGGTTGGTAGCAACCAAAAGTCACACTTAGTAAACCAAATCCATGAATCAGTTTCCAGTACAATAATTATTACATATACTCATGTATAAATAGACATATACAAAGCAAGGGACAGTTTTAGGGCCAAAATTATAGATTTTGATATGATCCATTGATAAATATTATGCAGAGAGAAGAAAACACCAATATCGGGCTAATACCATCATTTCCACAGACAGATATTCAAAAAGGCCTGAAGTGGCATCAAAATGGATAGAGTAAAGGGAGAGGTCAGTGCTTCCTTAAGGTGAATGGTTCTCAGCCTGTGAGTCTCCAGATGTTTTGGTCTTCAATTCCCAGAAATCCTAACATCTAGTAAATGGGATGGGATTTCTGGGAGTTGTAGGCCAAAACAGTCAGGGACTCACAGGTTGAGAACCACTGTTTTAGGTTATCTTGGCTTTCAATACTTTACTCGGAGAAAGGGATAGTTTCTTTTTTTATAAGAGTAAAGACAAGTACTCACAATGATCTGTGAATAAGTCAACCCAGGGTTTTTGGGTTCACTGTTAACTAAAATGTCTAGACTTTTACATGGGTATATAGGGCAAATGCACTTTCCTACTTTGTTGTCTCAAATAAGGAATCAAAAGCAAAAAAGCAAGATCTGATCATCAGAGCATACAAACACTTTTAAGCATTTACATTGTAAAAACTTAACACTAGAGTAAAAACCGAAGAAACTGCAAATAAAACACACTGTATAAGTCTTAAAATAATGGTCATGAAGACTCATTCATGTAATATTAATTACTACAAAACAGTGATGACGAACGTTTTAGAGACAGTGTGCCCAAATTTGGGAGAGGGGCAAGTGGAGGGGTGGTGAGTGAGCAAGGGGGCAGGTGGGCGAATAAGAGGGCGGGCAAGTGAACAGGGGGGAGCAGAATGTGTGCCAAGACAGAGGCCCTGCGTGCTCATCCTGGCATGTGTGCGACAGGCTTACCACCAATGCTATAAAGGATATATAATCCAGGTCAAATGCAGGGACAGAAATGTTAGTACAATAATTTTCAACTTTCAGACCAAAGACAAATTTTGAATAATGTGAAACCCATTTCTTTTTTTTAAAAAAATCTCTAAAGACCTTGCCTTCATGCTCTTCCCATGCCCGTTGTTATTGTTGCCATGTCCGTTTAAGACATTCCAACTTATGGTGACCCTAAAGTGAACGTCTCACAGGGATATCGTGGTAAGATTGTTTCGGAAAGTTTGCCTTTGCATCGCTTTGCACCCAGAAGATTGGAGTTTTGTGGAGATCAAAGGTGGAATACTTCCAGACTATAAAGATAACTCAATGAAGTTTTACAAAAAATAACTTTTTCATCATTTAATTTACTGCCCAGTGCTGTTGTAGAGATGAGGTGAGACAACACTGTAAAGGATGAATAAAATCTAGCCTACACCTATGCCAATACTCATCATATGTGGGATTCTTTTTGAACCAGAAATGTGCCTACTTCTACTATATCTCAGTGATACATAGCAGTTGGTCACAGCCACTACCAAATTTAGGAGGTCTGGCACACAAACATCTAGGTCACCTACCTGGTTGTAAACAATGTCACACATTTCTCTAGAGAAAAGGGAGAGTACAGATGTGACAAAAATAATAAGAACAGTAATCATGCAAATTAATGTGAAAGGTAATTTGTGGAGAAAATAACTCCTGGATTTTAAAGATTACTGAGTAGATCCAGAACATTTACAAACATTGGTCATTTCTTTTATTTAAGTGATCCTAAGGCAGTTAGCGGCTTCTTCCAATAAACATTTAACAGTTCAATGAACTGAATAACTCTTAGCAAAAGGTTAATTCATTTTTCTTAGTGACATTCCTCACTATATCACTCATAGAGCCCTATCATGCAGATTCAACTGAAAGAGGAGCTGCAAATAGAGCCCTAGCTTAGTTCTAGTGATTTTAGAAAGCTGAATTTTCATAATCAATACATAAATTTTCATCACACTGAAACTTGGAACAACTACATCCTAAGAATCCCCAATCAGGATTTAAAGGTTTTATGAGCAGCTGAGGTATACTTTCTAATGCTTACTCAGAAAGTAAACCAAATACATGATTGGTTCTGGCCTCCACCTACATATTTGGACCTACTCCAAGATGCAATTAAAATTAAAACTGATGTGCCTTTTTCTCAAGATGCAATTCAGATCCTACCAATTCTTGCACCATGTCTCAGGTATTAAGATATCACAAGAAAGAAAGACGACCCATTGTTAAAACAACCTTTAGTCACTGCAGTAGAAATCAACAAGATCAATTGCAGATCCCTTATAGCAGGGGAGGGCAACCTACGGCCGTTGAAATGTTGCTGGGAAGAGAAAGAAATGTATGGATCCAGCAATTTTCCAATACACGAGACAAGGAGAATGGGATCCATTGTCACAGGTGCAGGAGTGCAAAGAAAAAGCTACAAGATACATAAAAATGCTAGAGAGCTAAATGTAAACAGAACTTTTTCAAGATAACTAGTCAAATTGAAAATTATCAACACGACCAAAACTACAAGTCTTGACTCTGTCATCTCTTAAACTGAGGTTTTTAAATAGGCTGAGCTTAGGATCAGGGGAAATTATTAACATATGTAAAAGGGCAAAAGTTACATATGTAAAAGGGCATTGTATTGTTAAAACCAACATAATCTTTATGAATAGAAATCTACTAGCTCAAATAACTTGTTACTTACTTTTGAACTAGATTGTTTTGTCCATCTTACATATTATTTGAGGCAGCACTGGATTCTGTTGAAAATAAACCTACAGGAAGATTTTAGACAATGTAGTTTAGAACTATTAAAGCAAGGAAGAGTTCATTGTCTTAATAAAACTAGCCTTGGAATAAAGCAAGATAGATCTTAAAACAGTTATCAATCTGTTTTTCTGAATGTACCATTCTTTTGAAAAGTAAACTGTTTTAAAGAATGTTCAAAAGATTAATGAAAACTTAGGCACCAATCCCCAAGCACAAAGGTCCAAGAGACGGTAGTGTGATGCCCTGCCAGTGATCAAGTGCTACACTAAACACCAAAACTACTGCACAAGTACAGTAATAAGATGTCCAACTTCTCCAATAAACCTCAGGTATAGCAACAAGGGGCTTTCACTGGGCAAGATCAAAATGTAAAGGGACAAATGTTTCCATATCCCTACTGCATAAACAAACTGGTAAGAAGCCATGAAAGAATTTAGTGGATATCTGATGGCAAGCCAGTCCAGTTTAACATCATGCCATCTGAATTTAGCAAATTAGATCACCTTCACTTTTGCACAAAGAAACTGCTGAAATCCTAAGAGTGACACAAATTCAACTAGAACACAAGTTAATCTTCTTGAATTCATGCATTAGATCAATATGCGACTTAAGTATACTGCCAAATGAATACCAATATGAATGTACAGTAATTGTCAAATGTTAAAATACTATTTCTTTTACTTTTAACATTAATTATACCCATAATACTAATGTAAGTAAAAAATAAATGAACATCTTCAACTTTTTACCAAATAAAAAATTAAACCAACAAAATGTTTGTTATACTTACAAAATCCAAGAAAACTGCACAGATTGGCATTAACTCTCTATGACTTTTGTTTTCCAGTTTGTTTCCTTTACAATATATCTCGAGTTCCTTAAAGATACTACATCCGTAGTTATGCAGTACAGGTCTGACCCTTGGAAATCAGCTACCCATTCTTCACATTTAAGGACTCCACAAAGTTATTTCCAGAAATCAAACAGGTCTAATTTTAAAATCTTGTCGTATTTTTTGAAAAGTTGATGCTTTCCTATTCCATGTATATCTCACTATACACTTCTTATGACACAAAGAATAGAACTGCAAAGTCAGATTCTGCATCGGAGTTGAAATACATTTCTATGAGTCAATTCAGGCATCTGTACACAGTAGCTATCTCGATGTTTCCATATTGCTTCCTTACTACATCAAAAAAATGCGACAAATGTAAACAAAAAATAAAGATCTTAATCTCTTCATTAGGAATCAGGTTTCATTGCAAAAAAAAAAAATCAAAAATGGTAAAAGTTGCCAGAAATGTTCAGACACTACATTTAAAGTAATCTTGTACTCCTAGTTGGCAAAATGAGTCAATCTCCTCAGAAATTTCTAAATTATAAAGTAAAAATACTTTTTGAAAGCAACATGCAGAGGCTAGGCTTATGCAATTATCCATTCCATATGGGCAAAAATTAGTCCAAGATGACTTCTTCAGTTTGGGAGGAGGGAAGTTTCAAAAGTCCATGAGCTGTTCAAACTGGTTCTGAAGGCATTAAAATTGTTTCAAGAGAAACGTGTCTGAATTTTAATTCCACTTTTTTAGAGTCAGCAGTCTTCCATTCGACCAAAGCAGAAGTTGCATATAAACATCCAGCAGGTTCTTCACAAATTGAGGCAAGAAACTGTAAGTTGTCCAGGCTCACGTTTGGAATCCAGGTCACCTACAATTGGAGAACAGAAGCAAAACACAGCAATCATTTCTACTCTCTAGACATGGTATTTATGATCTAATTAAATTTATATCCTGTTTCGATCTAGTACAGAATCTCAAATATTCCCAAAAATAAAAAATAAACAAAGCGATCCCTCTATTAAAAAAACAGCTAAAGAGAAAAGCTCAATTACTGATCTACCCAAATCACTTTCTCCATATACAAAGAACGTATTTTTCTCAACATATAATCATATGTAATTGAAATAGTGCCAAAAATGTGAGAAATCTCAATGCAAGGCTTGCAGAGAACCCCACAATCTTGCATGCAACCATAACTGGAACAACAAGAGTATTTCAGAACTAAAACATGTACAACTGAAGCTCCGATGACAAGTTCCTCTATCCAGTTTCTCTACAGAAAAGTGACATTGAAACCAACCAAGAAACGAAAGTAGAGCAACAAAAACAAGAGAGGTATGGAAGCCATCCTTTCTATTTACCTTGGAGTATGTGCCACTGACATCATAGGGACTCGCTTTCAACTACGCACACAAAAGCATGGACCTGCAAGCCACCAGAGACAGCATCTCTAGGAATCACCAAGCAAAGGAAAGAAAGAATCTGGTGAAAGAAAGAAAACCTGTGAGTGTAAGCCTCTAATTAGGGGAATATGCAAATATTTCCTACCAAGGTTTTACTCTTTCTCCTCCCATCTGACAGCCAGGAAAGGTCTACGACTTCTTCATGCTTTCAATAAAAAATCTGAACAATAACAGCTATATATTATCTCCTTCAGTTTTCTTCTTTAAACTCAGTGCTACATCTAACTGCTCTTCAAAATCTTTACCTAGGGAGGGCAGAATGGCAGGTCAAAACTTTTATTCTCAGACCCCTTCCACAGAGCTGAATAAAATCCCACATTTACTACTTTGAACTGAAATATATGACAGTGTGGTCTCAGATATCCCAGTTCCAAGCAGATATTGTGGGATTTTGTGCCTTGATATTCTGGGTTATATGGCTGTGTGGGAGGGTTTTCTGATAGGTTTTTTTAGAAAGAACATTTATAAAACTGAGACAGGGTACTGATGGCTGTCTATGTATTTTAACATGTTTTTAATTATTTTAATTGTTTTAACTACTTTAACTATTTTAATTATTTTAACTAGTTTAATTCTTATATTTATATGTTTAAAGTTTTAAATTGTTAACCATTTTGAGTCTCTTTTTAAAGAGGGGAAAGGCAGGATTTTTTTTTCCACGTCAGGAGCAACTTGAGAAACTACAAGTTGCTTTGAGTGTGAGAAAATTGGCCGTTTACAAGGACGTTGCCCAGGAGATACCTCAGATGTTTTACCATCTCTCATGTCTCCACGTGAGAAGCTGGAGCCGACAGATGGGAGCTCACCCTGCTTCCCTGGATTCAAACCGCTGACCTTTTGGTCAGCAGTCCTGTCGGTACTAGGGTTTAACCCAGTGTTTCTCAACCTGTGGGTCCCCAGGTGTTTTGGCCTACAACTCCCAGAAATCCCAGCCAGTTTACCAGCTGTTAGGACTGTGGTTTCTCAACCTGTGGGTGTTTTGGCCTACAACTCCCAGAAATCCCAGCCAGTTTACCAGCTGTTAAGATTTCTTGGAGTTAAAGGCCAAAACATCTGAGGACCTGCGGGTTGAGAACCACTGTGTTAGGATTTCAGGGAGTTAAAGGCCAAAACATCTGGGGATCCACACTTTTAAACTGAGAACCACTAGTTTAACCCACTGCACCACCGGGGGCTCCTGGGATAGAAATAACAATATAATAAACAAAGCTTGCCTGATATTTCACATACAAGTTGCGTTTCCTTTACCAAAAACTGCTTGGGAACCTGAAGTGTTGTGGATTTCCATGTTTCCCCCCCCCCCCCCACAGGATTTTAAATACATTTGGCCTGCCCTCTGTGTCTGGTTTTACTATGCTGTTTTATATTGTTGATTTTGTTATTTCATATTTTGTTATTGTGTGTTTATTACATTTGGCCCTCCCTTTGTTTCTGGCTTTACTATGCTGTTTTATAATGTTGATTTTGTTATTTCATATTTTGATATTGTGTATTTATTATGTTGTATTATTTTGGGCTTGGCCTCATGTTAGCCGCCCCGGAGTCCCCTTTAGGGAGATGGTGGCAGGTTATAAATAAAGTATATTATTATTATTATTAAAACTACGAATAATTGATTATCTTGGGGACAGAACCCAAGCCTAGGTTTAGGTTTCAAATACACCAAAAGTCACAAATGATTACTATTTATGAGACCTCTTTTTCTCAATGTGCAAAACGGTTTCAATATATAGTAGTCCCTTTTGTTTTTAATTTGCAACACAGTACACACACAGGGAATAAAATTACACCGCATGCAAAATATATTTGTTTTCAAAAAGTTATGAAAACACCAGGCGCCTTTGTGACGGTTGGCCCACCTTGTGCATATGGCCTGAAGGTAACTGTAAACACCACGCGTGGGCAAACTTGGGCCCTCTGGGTGTTTTGGACTCCAACTCCCACCATTCCTAACAGCCTCAGGCCCTTTCCTTTTCCCCCTCAGCCGCGCTGAGGGGGAAAAGGAAAGGGCCTGAGGCTGTTAGGAATGGTGGGAGTTGGAGTCCAAAACACCCAGAGGGCCCAAGTTTGCCCACGCGTGGTATACACAATATACAATATATAAGGAGGGCTTATATGATATACACAATACAATATAAGGAGGGTTTCAGCCCTGGAGGTTTCAAGCCCTCACACAAACACACGACACAGACACAAACATTGTTGTTTCTTCCGGTACCTCTTCTCTCGGCCTGTCCCGACCAGGTTTAGAAAGCAGCAGTAGTAGTAGTCACTCAATCCAAATCCCGACAATATCCTCACCAAGCTTTTCCCGAAATTATTATTTGCTTTAATTTCCTTTTTCTTTGGCGTCTCTCTCTCCCTCCGCCGCGCGCTTCAAGCGCCTCAACTCCTCGCTCCACTCACTTCGTCCGTCCCAAAATGGCGCCGCTCCGAGCCGCAGAAAGCGATGCCCTCAGCCCAAAGTCTCGCGAGAGCTTCCCTAACAACCGCCGCCTGTCGCCGAAGACGCGGCTGAGAGAGGGCTCGAGAGCGAGCGCGCGCGCGAGACAAGGAGAGAGAGCGACTTTGCTGACGCTGTTTTGAGGGTAGCACGCGCTGGAGAATCGCAGGCGGAGGACGTTTCGTGGAATCCTCATGGTCCTAAAGCCCGCTTAGTTCCCTCGCCTGTCTTTACTTTGGACTGGACTGAAGATAAATGTAAATAAGCCCACCAACCTTGCGAGCCTTCCCCGGCGGCGTGACGTCACTAGGAACAATCCCGAACGTTCGAAGGGGATTCCCCGAACGCAAGCAGCCAGGTGGCGCATGCGTACTCGGATCCGCCTTGCTTTTTCCTCTATTGGGAATCCCCCCTCCCCTCCTGAAAAGAAAAGACAGCCAAGGAGGCTGCAATGAAGCGCATCAAGGACGGGAGTTTTTAATTGCTTCTTCCCAGAATGTTTTGCTGTTTCTATAAATCGATGATTCATTTATATTTGATTCGTAGTTTCCTTTATTAAGAATTGTGTAAATACACCAGCCATCCCCTGCCACGTGTTGCTGTGGCCCAGTCTGTGTATAGGTGTTTTTTGTGTGTGTATATATTTGTGTATATGTGTATTTTTGCTTGCGTTTGTTTGCTATGTGGTTTTGCACATGCGTTCTAATGTGTGTATATATTTGTATATATGTGTTTGTGTGTGTTTATATATGTGTGTGTGTGTATATATGTGTGTGTATATACATGTGTATATATTTGTGTATTTCTGTGTTTATATATGTATATGTATATTGTGTATGTGTGTGCTTGTGTATATGCATATATGTATGTATGTGTATATGTATATAGATGTTGTTGTTCATTCGTTCAGTCATCTCCGACTCTTCGTGACCTCATGGACCAGCCCACGCCAGAGCTCCCTGTCGGCCATCACCACCCCCAACTCCTTCAGTGTCAGTCCAGTCACTTCAAGGATGCCATCCATCCATCTTGCCCTTGGTCAGCCCCTCTTCCTTTTACCTTCCACTTTCCCCAGCATAATTGTCTTCTCTAGGCTTTGCTGTCTCCTCATGATGTGGCCAAAGTACTATATGTGTGTATACATGTGTATATATTGTGTATTTCTGTGTTTATATATGTATATTGTGTATGTGTGTGCTTGTGTATATGCATATATGTATGTGTATATGTATATAGGTGTATATGTGTATATTTGTGTATGCTTGCATATATATGTGTGTGTGTGTCTGTATGTATGCATGTGTATATGTGTATGAACATATGTGGGGGGAGGGGGGTTTGTGTGTTTTTAGGACACTCGGCCTGAGAGGTGTATTGTGTCCAAATTTGATGTCAATTCGCCCAGTGGTTTTTGAGTTATGTTAATCCCACAAACTAACATTACATTTTTATTTATATAGATATTTATATAGATATAATAATAATAATAATAATAACATTTCGTTGCTATTTCATGGTTTTCAAAGTAAATAAATAAATAAATAAATTTTCAGAAGAATTGACCCGGGGGGGGGGGGAGGGTGTTAAACCAGATTTAAAGTCCCCTGCCATTTGCTGCTGTGGCTGGAAAATAAAGTAATGAGAAAGCCATCCATCTTGCCCTTGGTCGGCCCCTCTTCCTTTTTCCTTCCCCTTTCCCCAGCATCATTGTCTTCTCTAAGCTTTCCTTTCTTCTCATGATGTGGCCAAAGTACTTCATCTTTGCCTCAACTATCCTTCCCTCCAGTGAGCAGTCAGGCTTAATTTCTTGAAGTATGGACTGGTTGGTTGTAAAATACATTTGTTTAAAACTGACAGAGTAGGCCTGCTGTAAGAGATAATAGGTCTAATTATTTTCAAGTTCTGAAATCCAGGAACAGCTCTCTATTCTTGCTGATGGTAGGTTGACTTTTTAATGTTATGGGAAATGCTGAGTCAAAGTTTGGGCCACAGAGTTGTAACATTCACCCCTCAAAAATAATGCAGGTTTTACACTCTTCCTGATGTCCTTGAGTTCGATTTCTGGAAAGCCATTCTCTGCAAATACCTATTGGGACACTTTCCTCCAAGGCCAAGTCTCCCATGCTGTTTTCCTTCTCTTGGCTCATCTCTTTGGTTCCTTGTTTCTTGTTGGCTCTGCTTCTCTCGCTCCACACTTCCAATGTCTATTTTTACTTCCAGCTCTGCTTCAGCATTTTTCCACCTCCTGCATCAAGCCCTCTTCACTCACTTATATAAAATTGCAATTTTGCTTTCACTTTCTGTTCTCTACAGACTATTTACATGTCTAAAGAAAGGAAACTTAGCCATTAACTACACAAATCAATAAAAAAACAATGAATTGTCGCTTGACAGTTGGCGATTAAAGTTGTTTATACACAATAATCTCTGGATCTTATGCCAAGGACCCAAAATGGTTATGCCACTTATATTGACTATTTTTTAATTACCTATACCTGTGAACATTAAGGAAAGTGCTACAATACCTGATGTACTATTTTCCAAAATAGGCATTGTAAGTACTGGTAGTCTTTATTAGAAAAGTCCAGAATTCAGAATGGTGTAATCATTAGTAAAGGAAATGAGTAATAGTAACTTTCTGCTTATGTTAACATGTTAATTGCTCTCTGGGTGCATCTACACTGTAGAATTAATGCAATTTAACATCATTTTAACTGTTGTGCCCAATGCTATGGAATCATGGCATTTGTAGTTTTTACTTCTCCACCAAAAGAGTGCTGGTTCTTCAGCAAACTACAAATCCCAGGACTCCATAAAACATCATTATCAAATATGTATTTCCCCTTATAACTGAATAATTTACAATCTTAATAGAAGAGACAGCCGCAGATTGTAAACTTGAGCAAGTGGCTAGGAGAATATGTGCTCCTTTGAGTCCCAAACTATTTAGGACTTAGAATCATAGAATCATAGAATCAAAGAGTTGGAAGAGACCTCATGGGCCATCCAGTCCAACCCCCTGCCAAGAAGCAGGAATATTGCATTCAAATCACTCCTGACAAATGGCCATCCAGCCTCTGCTTAAAAGCTTCCAAAGAAGGAGCCTCCACCACACTCCGGGGCAGAGAGTTCCACTGCTGAACGGCTCTCACAGTCAGGAAGTTCTTCCTCATGTTCAGATGGAATCTCCTTTCTTGTAGTTTGAAGCCATTGTTTCACGTCCTAGTCTCCAGGGAAGCAGAAAACAAGCTTGCTCCCTCCTTCCTGTGGCTTCCTCTCACATATTTATACATGGCTATCATATCTCCTCTCAGCCTTCTCTTCTTCAGGCTAAACATGCCCAGTTCCCTAAGCCGCTCCTCATAGGGCTTGTTCTCCAGACCCTTGATCATTTTAGTCGCCCTTTAAAAATAAGTTCTTTGTATTTGAATGGAATTTAATAAGCACTTTAAATTGGACATGGAATTGAATAGGCAGCCAGTGAAAATATTTGAAAACCATAGCAAGGTGCACAAACCTAGCTATGCTAATCCAGATTCTGGCTGTATTGTGGATCCATTTGCTGACATTTTGAAATCATTTTCACGGGGAATCCTAATTACAAAAGCAATCACATTTTCTGAATTTTGACGGGTTGGCCAGTGACAGTCACTTCCATACAGTCTACTTGGGAGGTTTTAAAACATTGGATCACTAACTGTATGGAAGTGACTGTCACTGCCAAAATTTAGAAAAGATACTCCATATAGACAAGCTCATCTGGGCCTCTATTATTATAGGAGCACCCAGTGGTGCAGTGGGTTACACCATTGTGCCAGGAGGTCGGTTGTTCGAATCTGGGGAGCAGGGTGAGCACCTATCTGTCAGCTCCAGCTTCTCATGCAGAGACATGAGAGAAGCCTCCCACAGAATGGTAAAACACCCGGCATCCCCTGGGCAACGTCCTTGCAGATGGCCAATTCTATCACACCAGAAACGACTTGCAGTTTTTCAAGTCACTCCTGAACATGAAAAAAAAATTATTATTATTATTATTATTACTAATCTTCCTTTCCTCATGGCTTGAGGTTGGTTTGCAATATAGTTAAAATGCATAGATAAAATAAATACCATAAAAATACAAATATAAAAGCACATAAGAAAGATTAAAACACCAATACTAATAAAATGTAGGTCTTTCCTTGTATCTTAAATTTAATTTTAGCTGTTAAATCTCTTGCAACAGGTCATTCCACAGTTCAGGGGTAGCCGATGAAAAAGTCCTCTGTGTGACAGTTGCCAACCCTCAATCTAGGAGTATTTCCCAAACGGTGAACCTGCTCTTTCAACAAGAATGTAGCCTCACTCAGAACAAACATGGGATCCATTGACTCACAGTACTTTCAACTTCACAAGGTTCTGGTTAGGTTTATTGGCCCTTGTCCAGCCAATTGTCAAATCCAGACACTGATTCAGCAACTCCAGAGCCTCACCCAACTCAGATGACAAGCAGAATTACATCCAAGTTTCATCAGTATCCCTAGATGACCACACCATTTTAGATATAACAAAGCATTTAGTTTATGTGACCTTCCACTACTTCCCTCATTCTCTCACCTAATTTCACTGGGTTAAAAATAGAGGATTGCTTCTATTAAAATTGGCTTTGCACTGAATTTCTTATTCATGACAAGTCATTTTGAGATTCTGCACTGAGTCTTGTTGCTGTTGTGTGCCCTCAAAGGGTTTCCTACTCAGGGTAACATAAGTACTTTTTTTTTTGCAAGATTTGTACAGATATGGTTTTCCATTGCCTTCCTTTAAGACTGAGAAAATGACTTGCCCAAGATCACCCATTGGGTTTCTATGGCTGAGCAGAAATTGGAACCCAGATCTGCCAGCACTCAAACAACTATGTCACACTGGCTCACTCATTAGGAACACAGCCAACTTACTCATCAAGGAATGCTGCTACTGGAAAGGATGGTTTGTTTAGGGAAGGGAATATGCATGACCTGTGCACACAAAGTTTTGAACAGCTGAAAATTGCCTCTGAACAAGATCAGGGATGGTTGTAAAAGTCTTGGGACTAGCATCTAGTTACTCCTTATTCACAGCTTACCAGTCCACTAGTCATTACTTGTTGGACTTGTGTATATGTTCGTTCTTGTTTTTAGGCTTTTCATCATTCCAGTTTGTTGAAGTCCCTCAGCCACTATCTATATAAATAAAAATGTAATGTTTGTTTGTTTGTGTTYTGGAACGGCTGTTCCAGGGGCTCCAATTTTGTGTTTTGCACTGAGTGTTTGTTCATAGTCCTAAGTTGCAGGGACTTTGCAGATAGGTGGCTTCCTTTGGCTGCATTCATAGGGCAAGCYACCTGTCAATAATAGTTAGGAWCCCTGGTCCCRCCCCTCTCTGGGTTTTTTTGGAGGGAAGGGGYCATTTTTCAGGCWGTCACTCACAAGGAAGCCAGCCTATAGGCTTCCTTGTGTGACRCAWATCAGTTYGTCCCGTAGGAAAGGCTTCATTCCTCAAAGCCATCCGGGGAAATAGAAAYAGACCATCCGGGGTCCAAACTGACTATCCAGTTCCAGGGAAACGGAAGGAAAAGGTCCCAAAGGCTCTGGCTGAGAGCTCACAGCCTCTCAGCCTCACAGCACCAGAGGGGGAAAACAGCCCTGAAGTTTCCACAGGACAGCATTACAGAACAACGAAACTCCAGCTGCTATATCTTCAAGCCTCAGYCGGTAAGGTCTGCTCGATACCCAGACGCACGTGGATTTTGGTAGCAGCACCCACGCCGACTAGGCATAGATAGAAAGTGGCCTGGGAGGGATTATAAAGAGTTCATCCTTATGCTGAGATAGTACAGTCAAACCAAGTTAGTGCCAGTCTCTTAAAGACTTGAATAGTAAAGCCTTGAAGTTTTGTTTGAAGATTTGTTCCTTAATAAAGACTTTGTTGTACTTTTAAAGACTCTAAAGCCTATTACTTCTGGAAGTCTCTAACAATCTCTCTTCGGGCACCCCGGCTTCCCACTGGGTTTAAAGTGTGCGTCCTGTAGAATAAAGACATTGTGTACAGGCCCAGTGGCGACAGAACAGTTTGTAAACACAACTCCAAAACTACTGGACAAATTGACACCAAATTGGGACAAAATACACATATCAGGTCAACAAGTGACGATCACTCATTCAAACACTGAAAAACACAGTGGAAGAGACTTAAAATGTCAAAAAATTAAAAAAAGTTACAACGCATGCACAAAACCATATATATACTCAAACACACATATATACACATATACACAAATATACACACACACATATACACAGACTGGGCCACAGCAACGCATGGTAGGGGACGGCTAGTTATTAATACTTTTACAACCACTTCATCCCATTGATGTTTATTTACTTGTATAAGTATTCGTCTTTATTTTGCATGTTCTTATTTTATTCTCTTGCCATATATGTAAAGTTACTTTTGGTTAAGTTATATGTCATTTGTCATATTGCAGATTGCATAAGCTTGAATACCCTCAAAGCGCCATCCAAGATCAGCCCTATCTAATCTTGGATGTTAAGCAGGGTCAGCCCAGGTTATTGAATGGGAGACTGCCAACAATTACCAGGTGCTGTAGGCTATATCTTATATATCTTGTTGGTATTGCTGTCTCATAGCCTTGTTTATATGGTGGTCTTGTGTACTTTTTGGTCACAGTCATTAACACAGAAATTAGAACTTTTTGTAAACCTTTATAGGATTGTACCTTACAGGGATGGAGTTATGAGAGAGAGAAGGCAAAATGACAGCCTTGCCAAATAAGAAGTCTGCCTTCTAAATTTTCCTTCATTTGTAAGATTTGTAGCATTGTCAGGAGCAGGGTGCTGAAAATTGTTCATACAAAGAATTCTTCTTGTATATTCAGTTCACCTTCCACTGCTGATTTTGCGTGCCCTTTTCATTTGAATGCCTAAACGGCATTTCTAAATACACAACTGAAGTTTTAAATTACTTAAATTCTAGAAATGTTGGGCCGGAAAAAATAATTGGGTGCAGAATTCTTATATGGGGGCAATGCGTTCATACTGCCCCTCTCTCACACACACTTACAGTTATTTATAGAGATAGAGTCTTTGCATGTTGAAAAGAGAAGATTCCACTATTTGAAATAGCCCAAAATGTTTCAACTTGGAAATAACTATATGGCCTTCTTCAAGGAAATACAACTTTAAAATCAACCTGCAGGAGAGAATTCTGAGAGTCTACCAAGTGTTTGCCTGACAACAACTTGTTGGGGGCCAGAGATTCCTAAATTTAGGAAGAACTTCTGATGGCCATAATAGTCTGACAGTGGAATAGTGGTCTCAAAAGATAGGGACATTCTCTGTCAGGGATATTGTACAGACCCGTGTGTGTGTGTGTGATAAAGAGAGACCAAGTTGGCTAGGGAATTTTGAGAATTGTCGTCCAAAACCTAAAGTCTCAAACCCCTTTCCTTTAGTTATCCCCACCCCAACCCCGCACCAGAGTTGATTGGGATTACATGACTGTTAAGATCCTTTCCAGGTTTAGGATCCTCCGAAGTGGCTTCCTGACATGATTAAGCCAAATCATCTTGCTTTCCTAGAAAGCACTGGGCAAACTGAAATGGAAAGACCTGGCACTGGATGTTGGCATAGCTACAGTGTGCAAACATACTGTGTAGTAGCACAACTATTTCTGCCCACTATTAGGATGACAGTCCAGAGAAGTCTGTCAGCTTTCCTTGACAGTGAGTTTTTGTAGTGAGAATGTGATGTGTAATCATTGCTCTTTTTTCTTTGTTTTTCTCAGCTTATGAAGGCACATGACCTTTCCATCATGCTTTGCATTCTTGCCAAACAATCCCTTCATCACCTTGAATGCTGTACAAACATGACACATGCTTCCTTGACATCTTATTTTCTGCTGTTTCCTAAAAACAGAACAATACACCTGTCTCTGAAGTCAATCACTGTCAACCACGACAAAGACAGCAACATTCTTTGTTGGCTATGAAAGCAGTGTGTCAACACTATTAGTCATACTGTGGCCAAATATGGCCCCATTGCTTGACGCTAATGTGCCAAATAAAATCATTGTCAAACACAAAAGCATGGAATTGAGATGACTAAAATCAGAGACTAATACAGCAGTTTTTTCAAAATCACAATCACAAGTACATTTTTCATCAGTGTATTTTACTTTCATTCCTACTAACGGATGTTACCAGATCCAAAAGCCATAGGAACAAGCAAGCAAGAATCTATATTATCCCAGAACTTCTGAGTCACATCTCGAAAGAGGGCCTTCTGATACCATAAAAGCACCAGTGCATATTGTCAAGAGCTGATGCAGTCAAAGGAGAATATTACTGAAGATTTGATGTTAGATGCAGAAGTGTTTCAGAATATGCAATGATTTCAGCTTATAGTGTAGTTGAAGTGTTTACATTATTCTCTTCTGCATATTTGTGCAAAAGAAAGCTCTGTAATAGGTCTAACCATGTAATTAAAATATAGTCATAATTGTGTCTTCAGGAAATTATTAGAGGACCAGCAAGCACATGACTTCTCTCCCATTTCAGACACACAATGGAATACATTGATTGCTGGTCATTTGGTAGGTTCTTCGGTTTGTCTTGATATGGTTCACGTCAGTATTTTATTTTTCTAACACGCTAATTGGATTTGTCATGGCCTAACACGAATCTATGCAAATGAAACACTTTGCACTGTGCTGCCTTAAACAGTTTCTGCAGTCACCAGAATGAAGTGACATAGTGTTGAGGAGTCGGGCTGTACAATTTAAAGCTGCAAGTTTCTGAAGGGTGTATTACAATGAATAGGTTCCATCATTAGGCAAAGTGAGGTGGTGTCTTCAGGCAGCTGATTTTGATTGTCATAGAGGGGCAGCAAATTGTCTATTAGTGAATTAATTTTTGTATTTTATACTGATCAGAAAAAGAACTTGTGTGTGTATGTGTGTGTCAGAAGGAAAAAAAGGTGGATCATCTCCTTACTGACTACTGGATATTAATTTAATATGACTGGAAACAAGAAAATGTTTTGCACTGGCTCTGGTGTTATGTGTTTGAATATCTATCAACTAGCTGTCCCTTGCCACATGTTGCTGTGGCCCAGTCTGTGTATATGTGCTTTGTGTGTGTTTATTTTTGTGGCTATGTGGATATACGTGTGTTTTGTACATGCGTTGTAATGTATTTTTGGCCTTTTAAATCTCTTCTGCTGTGTTTTTCAGTGTTTTATGAGTGATGGTCACTTGTTGGCCTGATACATGTATTGTGTCCAAATTTGGTGTCAATTCATCAAGTGGTTTTTGAGTTATGTTAATCCCACAAACGAACATTACATTTTTATTTATATAGATGACAAAGTCCCTACAATTTACAAAAAATGTAGGATGAGATCCTCATTGAGGGATATTCATGTATCACATAACTATGCTACAGATCCTGTCCCCACCTCTAAACCCATCATGTAAAATAACACAGTCCTCTCCAACACAGCCATTACTGAGTTATTGGAGGGCAAAGGAATAAGCAGGAGCACATCCAGTTATTTTCCTGCAGCTGGATGCACTGCGACAGGCATTTAAGCAGTGGTTCCCAACCATTAGTCCTTCAAGTGTTTTGGATGTCAGCTCCCACAGTTCCTAACAGCTCATAGGATGGCTGGGATTTCTGGGAACTGAAATCCAAAACACCTGAGATATCTGGGGATTCTTGTGAGCTTTCTGCAGATGATAGCCTCATAGCATCTTCAAGTTACTTCCAAGTTATGGTGACCCTAAGGCAGTGGTTCTCAACCTGTGGGTCCCCAGATGTTTTGGCCTTCAAATCCTAACAGCTGGTAAATAGGCTGGGATTTCTGGGAGTTGAAGGCCAAAAGCACTTGGGGATCCACAGGTTGAGAAACCACTGCCCTAGGGCAATCCTGGTACGGGTTTTCTGGGGCTGAGTGTTTGTCAGTCATCCAAGGTCACTCATTCTATGGCCAAGCAAGGAATCAAACACTGGTCTCCAGAGTTATAGCTACACTGCACTAGGCACACAAAGAACTTCAACTCCCAGAAATGCCAGCCAGCTTACCAGCTGAAGTCTGTGGGAGCTGAAGTCCAAAACACCTGGAGGACCAAAGGTTGGAAACCACTGGGTTATTAGGAGCAGAAGGTTGGTCATAGGGAACAGGATCCACAGGCTATTGAATGGAAAAATAGAATTATCAACATTCCAGGTGTGTTGTTTTAAGTTCTCAAAAATGGAAATGCTTCCAGTGCTTTATTACTGTGCTTTTAAACTAGGGACTATTTTATATTATACAATTATATCATTATGCTTCCCCTTGAGCTGCTATAGCAACAACCTATGGAACCTTCAGATCTGTAATTTGTTTAGGGAAGGCCTACAGTTCTCTGTCATAAGAATTTTCCAAATTGCTCCCGAAATAGCAGACCTCAGAATTGCCTTGATTATTGTCAAGGCACTTAAAATTAAACCATCGCTCTACAATTGTGTAGTGTGGAAGTTTGATATCTATAGTTTTTGATGGTTTACTACCTAACCTATCTTAATATTAAATAACTTTTAAAACTGTGGCGTAGATAAGCAGTGGCCAAAACCATTTCTGTTGGCTTGGCAACTGAGGCTGGATAGCTGGTGTAGATGCTCTCCAAAAAGTAGATGTTTTTCCCAAGTTAAAATGAAATCACAGCTCTACCATTGTTTAATATGACCAGGCCCTGATATTTTTAATACCAATGCCCTTCAAAGCTTTCTCTGACTCTTGCTGATCCACCCCTCTTTTTTTGTTCACAGAAGCTTTAAAGAACCGGTTTTTAAAGTGGCATTCACTGTCAATTAAGCACTGAACTAGCTTTGTTATGAAATGAAACTGAACCTTAACAGGCTTACAGGTGTTACAATACTTTCTGCTGATGACAAATCACAGGCTCTGCCAAGGTGTAGACAGCTAAGAACTTATAGCACTGACATTATTTTTGGAATTTGAAAGCCAGACAAGTGATGGCAAGCTCTCAAACTTTGCCAACCTTCTGCATTTACTGCCAGTGTTATAGTAAGCCAGCTCTAAATAAGCTTTGTTATTTTTATGCCATGACCTGTGTGATTTCATTAAAAAGCTGTATTGGTAGCAATGAGTCTGCATGTTATGAAAGAGCGTTGCCATTGACCAGGATTCCTGGATGCACTTTTTAAAGGGTGCTTCTCTTTCCTCATACAAAGGGAATTTACAATTCATAGGATTGTAGAGATAGAGGGTTTGGAGCCTAGATTATGTACCTCAGTGTGCATTTTGGTCCAAGGTGAACGCCTTGGATTTTTTTTTTTTTTTTAGACTATAACTCTAATAGCTGCTATCCAAAAAGTCATTTTTTTCCAGAGTTTTGCAGGTATCAGACTGGAAAGATCATGATTTCTCAGACCAAAAACTGCAATTTAAAGAACATAAATGTGCATCCATATTTGAGAGAACAAATATTTGGTGGAGGAAAGAAAGTTCATAGTTAGTGATAACTTTTTTAAGTTGTTTTTTTTATTGCTGCTATTCTTATTGTTTCTTAAGCACACCTTACATTTAGTCACATAAATATCAGTCTAGAGGGGAAAATACATCAAATCACCCAGTAATTATGTGTTTTTGAAGGAAGATAACTTTATTATATATTCTAGGAGAAGAATAATATTATTTTACATTTGACACATTGTCTGATGAAAGAAAAACTTTCGGGTAGATTTAGGGTGCATTCACACTAAAGAATTACAGCATTGTTAATTCATGGTTCTGTCCTCTGGAATTTTAACATTTTAAAGGGGAACATTTATAATTTCCTCTACAGAGCTCCCCATAGGACAGTGATTCTCAGCCTTCCTAATGCTGCAGCCCCTTAATACATTTCCCTATGTTGTGGTGGCCCCAACTGTTATGAATCGTAATGGAAATCACTGGAACAAATTTGACACAAATACCCAATATGCCCAAATTTGAATACTGGTAAGGTTTGGGGGGGGATTGATTTTGTCATTTGGGAGTTGTAGTTGCTGGGATTTATAGTTCACCTACAATCAAAGAGCATTCTGAACTCCACCAACGATGGAATTGAACCAAACTTGGCACACAGAACTCCCATGACCAACAGAAAATACTGGAAGGGTTTGGTGGGCATTGACCTTGAGTTTTGGAGTTGTAGTTCACCTACATCCAGAGAGCAATGTGGACTCAAACAATGATGGACCAAACCTGGCACAAAAACTCAATATGCCCAAATGTGAAGCACTGGTGGAGTTTGGGAAATAGACCTTAACATTTGGAGTTGTAGTTACTGGGATTTATAGTTCGCCTACAATCAAAGAGCATTCTGAACCCCACCAACGATATAATTGGTCCAAACTTCTCACACTGAACCCCCATGACCAACAGAAAATACTTGTTTTCTGATGGTCTTTGGTGACCCTTCTGTCACCCACTTGCAACCCCACCCCCGGAGTCCCGACCCCCAGGTTGAGAAGCGCTATCAGAGGATGCAGCGATAGCTGTTAAAGTTGAAAAATGCCCTTATTCGTTAATGACCGTTCTGATGTTTGCTGGTAGACCATCTAGCATATCTTACTATTATATAACTTTTTAAATTCTAGCTCAGGTAAGGTTGGGCACCTTTGTTTGCAAAGTAGTGGGGAAAATAACCCCCATTGACTAGTTAAGAAAAATTAGCTTGTCAATTTTCCAGAAGATTACTTGTCAACAAGGGCATCAAGACTTTGAAAAGAGTTTTTGCTTTCTTAATGGCACTAAGCCAAGTTTTTATCAAGCAGTTGTAAAAGGCATCATTGGAGAGGTTTGGCCGTAAATAGCATGGATTTTATCCTTTCATCATTTATCCCTCTTTTGGTAATAGCCTCTTATAAAAACTGGAAACCAGTATTACAGAATCTCACCTTTGAGTTGAATTAGATATTCTTGGATTCATGAAGTTCTTAATGATTCATGTATTTACTGTCCTTTTTTTGGAATGTATTACTTGTTTAATGTTGCAATAACAATAAAGCTAAATATAAATAATTGGAAAATATGTGCCATCTTTACAAATGATTATAATATAAACCACAGTTACTGCCTTCAGTACAGCACACAGGAAGTTACCACCCTGCTTAAATGCCTAAATTTGCCACCCACATGAAATGCCTTTGTTTCGGCACCATAGAAGAGAAATGTAAAGCACACCCTACAAGTGTCCCAATTAGTCCTCTGTTCTCCCACATTTTAAAATGCTCCAGTTTCTCTCTCTTCTTTCTACTTTCCCCAGTTGTCCTTAAATATTTTTAAAAATCCGCTTCAGTTGTATTTACAAAATTTGGGTGACTCTCATTTTGTCTCTAAAGTGTTTTGAAAATTTTTGAAGGGGTCTGTGTCATATTTAATATGAAGTTCTGAAAATTTTGTTAGTTTTTCGTTACGTTATTTGCCTATTTGTGCCAATGGGGATACTTCCTAGGCTCCTCTCTCCCCCATTTTCAGGGCTATCGAGATGAAACTTGACACAGTTGTAGCACACATGTAAACCCCCCACCCCAAAAGTTTCAGAACATTTTGCTCATCCACTGAGGTTTAGGAAATTTTTGAATTTAGAAAAGCTATCCCTTTGAATTTATCTGCAGTGACACAAGATTACCAGGGCATCACTCTACCAAGTTTCAGAAAGATTCACACATCCATTGATCTTTAGGTTTTTGGGTTTTTTTTAAGTTTTGTTCTTTCTCCCAATTCCACAAAACACAGACCCCTGAGGAGACGCTTTGCAGATCCTAAGTTTAGGGGTTTTTTTTTTTCATAGTTTTGCATAGGTTTTTTTTTTCCTGTATAGCATATCAATAAAGCTGATATGGTTGAAGGAGAAGGATACTACATAAGGGAGGTCATTACTCACTACCCTAGATCTCCAGCTCTCTCCCAGCTTACTCGCAATGGTGACCAAGGAAACTCAAGAAGCTCCTATCTTCCCCTCTCTCTCACCTCTGTTAGACTGAGGAAAACATGTGACATAACAAGTTTACCTGCACTGCCCAATAGAGTTGGCTTGCACTGAAGAAGAAGCTGACTCACTGGGACTAATGAAAGTAACAAACTTCTTACGAAATCTCAGTCGATGGGTGTTTTAATTCATTTGTGTGTGGGGGCCACACAGCGCTGGCTTCATAATGCAGGTTGTAAGTACAGATTTACCTAATCACTTACGACCCACGTCTAGATTTTTGCACAGTCCTACTGATTTTAATTGCTGCAAACAATTAACTTAGATGAAGGGCTAGAAGGTGGGATCATCAAGTTTGCAGACGACACCAAATTGGGAGGGATAGCCAATACTCCAGAGGACAGGAGCAGGATTCAAAACAATCTTGACAGATTAGAGAGATGGGCCAAAACTAACAAAATGAAGTTCAACAGTGACAAATGCAAGATACTCCACTTTGGCAGGAAAAACGAAATGCAAAGATACAGTATGGGGGACAATGCCTGGCTCGAGAGCAGTACGTGTGAAAAAGATCTTGGAGTCCTCGTGGACAACAAGTTAAACATGAGCCAACAATGTGATGTGGCGGCAAAAAAGGTCAATGGGATTTTGGCCTGCATCAATAGGAGCATAGTGTCTAGATCTAGGGAAGTAATGCTACCCCTCTATTCTGCTTTGGTTAGACCACACCTGGAATATTGTGTCCAATTCTGGGCACCACAATTCAAGAGAGATATTGACAAGCTGGAATGTGTCCAGAGGAGGGCGACTAAAATGATCAAGGGTCTGGAGAACAAGCCCTATGAGGAGTGGCTTAAGGAGCTGAGCATGTTTAGCCTGAAGAAGAGAAGGCTGAGAGGAGATATGATAGCTATGTATAAATATGTGAGAGGAAGCCACAGGGAGGAGGGAGCAAGCTTGTTTTCTGCTTCCTTGGAGACTAGGACGCGGAACAATGGCTTCAAACTACAAGAGAGGAGATTCCATCTGAACACGAGGAAGAACTTCCTGACTGTGAGATCCATTCAGCAGTGGAACTCTCTGCCCCGGAGTGTGGTGGAGGCTCCTTCTTTGGAAGCTTTTAAACAGAGGCTGGATGGCCATCTGTCAGGGGTGATTTGAATGCAATATTCCCCCTTCTTGGCAGGGGGTTGGACTGGATGGCCCATGAGGTCTCTTCCAACTCTTTGATTCTATGATTCTATGAAACTAAGGGTGGATCTACATTGTAGAATTAATGTAGTTGACACCACTTTGACTGCCATGACTACATGTTATGGGATCATGGAACTTGTAGTTTGATGGGGCATCAGCATTCTTTGGCAGAGAAAGCTGATGGCCTGGCAAAACTACCACTCCCAGGATTCCATAGTATTGAGCCAAGGTAGTTAAAATTGCGTCAAACTGCATTGACTCTGCAATGTGGATGAATCTTGAGTTCAAAGTACAAAGTAGTATATACTTAATACATTCATCAAGAGCAAAGGAAACAAAGAGTTATGTGCTTCCCTCTAGGATGAGGAAAAAGCAAACTGCTGCAGCCTCTCCTATCTAGTGTGTTCTGTCTTATTGTCTGTAAAAACTTTTGATGTCTTAACCACAGAGGGGAAAACCCTGATGTTCATTGATCACGTATGTATGAGATTTCATCTATGAAATGTTGAAGGTATGTATAAAATAGTCAGTTTTTGACTTTTTGGAGAGTCAGCATTGAACCTGTTGTAAATTGGGAACATGTTGGCCAGGGTAAGAAACTATTCCCTTTAGATTTTTTTTAAAATTAAACTGTTTTGAGGTGACCATTTCCTCATTCAAATGGTTCATCCAGGCATATTTCTCCATTGCATACAAACTCTAACACCAGATTAAGAGAAACCTGATTTAAAACAGCAACAACAACCACAACAACAGGTAGTACGTAGTGTCTTGAAGATACATTTGCACATGCCTAGAAAACTTTTACTATTATGTTCATGTACCAGTACATTATTAAATGAGGAGGAGAAAAAGTACCTAAAAATTTTAAAAGCCAAATAAGATAGTTAAATAGCACGATTATTCTGATACTGAAAGATAGATGGATAAATCATTTTCAGTTTTGTTATGCAGTCACTTAAACTAAGTTTTTTAACAACTGTATAACGCATACATTATAAATTGAAAAATAAATTGAAAAGGGGAAATCCAAAAGCAAAAATACTAAAAAAACAAACAAACCCAAACTTCTCAATTATATAAAAATGAAGAGTTAATTGTTAACCTTCTAACAATGGCAATTAAGTTAATGGGGAAACTTGAAACTGTAATTAGACACTTTAGGAAACTGTAATTAATCACTTTAAAACTGGAATTAATCACGTTAACTTTCTAAGCTCTGTAAATCTGAACACATACTTAGCAGTCTAAAAAGCTCAATAAATTAAGAGGGCTTTTAAAGCATTAGCTCCAGCTTCTAGATTTCTTCCTGTGGCATATTTTTCAGGGACTCACTGTACTGAAATTTTTGTTATATACATTATTAGATCTGAAGTGTGACGTAATTCCCCTCCCCTTCGTTTTATGTTTTTATACGTTTTGATGCTCCAGTTTTGGATTATTGCTGTTCTGTTTTCATCTATACATGAATGGTACACAGCTTGCCTGAATAAAGTGATTTTGTGTCATATCACAGGCACTTCCCAATCCCTTCCATTCAGATTTATAATGCCACCCATAAGGTAATAATGTGTGATGTTTCACAGTTGGTAGTCCGATAGTGTATTGTAGGATAACAAACGATGGTTGCTCAGAAGTCTATATAAGGATTGAATGACAGGCATAAATGGTTATATAAAAAGTATTTGCCCATAGAGCAGACGTGGACAAACTTTGGCCCTCCAAGTGTTTTGGACTTCAACTCTCACAATTCCTAACAGCCTACCTACTGGCTGTTAGGAATTATGGGAGTTGAAGTCCAGAACACCTGGAATACTGAAGTTTGCCCATGTTTGCTATAGAGAGTGATTAGTTAAAACAATGAGAACGGACAATGCTGCTGAACTGTGGGATAAATGTAAGTATAAAAAAGGTTGGAGGAGAAAATGTTTGAATTTTGGCTAAAGACAGCAAGTCTGAGCAGAAAGGAGGGAGAGGACCTCATCACATTAGTGAGGACACAAGGGGTGATTTGCCAACTTCCGTCACAAATCTGCAGGGCAGTGGAGCAATCCCAGCGCCCCACCCACAGCAACACTTTCCCATGGTATGTGAGGAAGCATCGCCACACACCTTCCCTGCTCACTGGCACCGTTATTCTCAATGAAACACTGGAAGTCTCCCATGTACTGACTAAAGCATTGTAAGATGCTTGCACCACAGTTTATCGACAGAGCTCCACCAGAAGTTAGTGTGTGTCGTGCGATGGCCAGTGTGGGGCTTTGTGGATCAAGTGTGCTGCAAGCATCCTAGGACACTTGCAAAGACAGGTATGATAAAGTCACTTAAAACTGGAAGGAACAGTTGTATTAGGTAGCTAAGATTTACTTTTGTCAGTAGTATATTGTGGTTATATCTCAATCCCGCCACCCTCACAAGCGTGATTGGCAGGGACGAGAGACAGGGCCTTCTCGGTGGTGGCCCTGTCTGTGGAACACCTCCCCCCCAGTGACATCAGGGAGAAACTCTTGGCTTTGGGACCAAGCATTTGGGCAGCTGGCTGAGCAACAACTGTAATGACTCATGAGAATTGTCAATTAGGAGACCTTGGACTGGAACTCTGGACTATGATTTGGATTTGCGGACTCAGACTTGGTTGTGTTAATGTTTTAAGGGCCAATATTTTCAATGTATTTTTATTGCTTTCTTAATGTATTTTATTGCTGTTGACCTGTTTAAGTGAAATGTTGTGCTCTAACTGTTTCTTTGCTGGCATCTAATGACTGCCAATTGTAAGTCGTCCAGAGTCCCCCTTTGGGGTTGAGAAGGACAGGATACAAATGCTCTAAATAAAATAAATAAATAAACTGCCACCACAAGTGTTTACATCCTGGAAAACTTAAAGTAACACAATGTCCATGTAAGTTAAATTATACTGATTATTTAACATTATCATGTGTACTGCCTGTTGGATACAGCACTGGGGGAGAATTACAGCATTCCTCTCAAATAATAATTCTCCCCCCTGAAACTTACCTTCAGACCCCATTGCTAGGATTGCAGTGACTGGGAATTTCACCTGTGTATTTAGAAATACAGCTTCAGCAGACAAAGATCGAGGAGGAAGAAGAGGAGGAGGAGGAGAATAGAGCCAGGCACAGCAAATTGAAGAATTCTAGGTATGAATTATTTTCAGTGTCTCGGCCTCTACAATCCAAAACATTTGGGGACTAAAGGAAAATTTCCCACAAGGACACAGGTTTTTTATTTGAAGGGGCAATGTTTTCCCTACAGCAAAACCGAACCACTTGATCACTATTTCCAGTGTTAGACTAAACAACCTTATAGAAAGGCTTTGCAGAAATTAATCCGGAGGGGATTTAATGGTTGCAACACCCTAAAAATAGTGTATGGAGGTAAAGTGGGGCAGGTGATTGTTAGCAGTATAACTACCACAGTGGGATTGTCCCAATCGGCTTGTTTGGCTACTTGTTTTAGGGCCTGTAATGAATTAATTCTAAGTTATGTAAGTAAAACTAATGACAGACCAATAGATCATCAAGCTATTCTGGTATATTAACAACCAAGGGTAACAATGTGCAATGTTGACATAAGGATTGCCTTCTGTGCTTAGATCAAGGTTCATGAAGTCTCATCTTCCATTTCCAGCAGCCAAGCAAATTGAGTAGTTTTCCTACACCACATTGTATTATGTTAAATTTTATATGGGGTGTTATAAGTCTAGGTTTTGTTGGTGGCAAAAGAAACAGCAAAATAGAAATCCAGTCCCCGAAATACAACAAAATCATAGCAAGAAAGCCTGTGATCTTTCAAAGTATCTTAGCATTGTCCTAAAAGAAAGCAAAGTCAGGAAAAAGGCAACTCTAGCTGGGGAGCGAATGCTGATAAAGGGGTGCTGTTATGCAAAAGATTCTTCCTTCTTGTCTCACACTGTTTCACCTCAGAAAACGGGGCTTTCTACAATAGCCAAACTTGCCTCTGTGCTCAGACCTGAAGATATGAGAGCAGGAAATTCTTTCAAGTATCTGAGTTACTCCCAAAGGTGTTTGATTGGATACTAATGCTGAAGACTTTGCCTAGCAGTTATATCATTAACATATGTCTATAGTAACCATATATGGTATAAATGGAATGCATTTTGTATCAGGCCTTTCTTCTCTCTAATGTATTTATACATTTGACAAGTCTGCTGTTAAGCAGTGCCGTGATAGCTCTCTTAAAGGTGTGCCAAGGGATAACTAAAGCACTCCAATATGTCACATTATCTCTGTGTGACCTGAGTTATAGTCATATTTTGGTGAAGGTGAAAAATAGCAAATGACTGACTTGCATTGTAGCATTGGTAACCTTTATAAAAGCAGTGCAATTTTACATAAAGTAGTTTTAATTCACAGAACATCAGAATTAATTAAGGTAGAATATATTTTATCATCAGACAACATTGTAGAGAACATAGAATCAAAGAGTTGGAAGAGACCTCATGGGCCATCCAGTCCAACCCCCTGCCAAGAAGCAGGAATATTGCATTCAAATCACTCCTGACAGATGGCCATCTAGCCTCTGTTTAAAAGCTTCCAAAGATAGAGCCTCCACATAAGAAATAGCTAACCATAAGTCGGAAATGGAGCCCCTGGTGGCACAGCGGGTTAAACTGCTGAGCTGCTGAACTTGCTGACCGAAAGGTTGGTGGTTCGAATCTGGGGAGCAGGGTGAGCTCCCACTGTTAGCCCCAGCTTCTGCCAACCTTGCAGTTTGAAAACATGCAAATGTGAGTAGACCAATAGGTACCGCTCCAGCAGGAAGGTAACGGCAGTCATGCTGGCCACATGACCTTGGAGATGTCTATGGAAAATGCTCACTCTTTGGCTTAAAAATGGGGATGAGCACCACCTCCCAGAGTCAGACACGACTAGACTTAATGTCAAGGAGAAACCTTTACCTTTTAAAGTCAGAAATATACTTGTTAATGTATAGTTCTCAAGAGATATGAAAAATACACCCCTAAATTTTAAATATACCTATATGGATTCAAGTAAGCACATTCCACATTCCAGGTATATGAAATGCAGTCCATCCTGTTCTGTCTCCAACAGTAATTAGCAGGAAGATGTTTTCAAGGTCGCAAGTAGTTAAAAAGGGCAACGGCTGAGCTATTGCTGCCCACCAATTGGAATTAAAAACCTACATGAAACATGGAGCCTCAGTTCTTCTACCTATACTAGGCAATAACATCTGTAATACTGTCTGTATGAAATTGTTTATTTCCTGTTTAAAGTCACCAAACTCATGTCCATCAGTTCATCTAGTGGCAGTGAATTCCCTTTATCAAGTAGATTTTGTATGAAAAAATAGTTTTTCTGTACGAATTCTAGCTGATGATCCCAAATTTCAATATAATGAGAAAAAGAAGCCAGTTTCTCGTCACTATTAATATTTTGACAAGCCTCTATCAATATAGCCTTTTTCATAAAGTGTTTCCCCCTCCCCACAAGAAAAAGTCCCATGAGCTGTTGTTTCCCACATGGGAACATTTTCCAACTTTATCATTTTCATCACTATTTTGCTATTGTACATAGCCACACAAACATATGATAAAGATTTATTACAGACATTATATTATTATCGTTTTCTAATATCACTTAGCACCGAGTTTACCTTTTTAAAAATATACTACTGCCATACTCAAAGTAGCATTTTCATAGATCTATAGACCATAACTACAGGCTCTCTTTCCAGGATTTCACCACCAGTTTGTTTTGTTAACTGCCATCAAGTAGACTGCAACCCATGGTGGCCCTCTGAATGAAAGACCTCCAAGGCCCCTTCCACATAGCTGAATAAAATCCCACATTATCTGCTTTGAACTGGAATATATGGCAGTGTGAACTCAGATAACCCAGTTCAAAGCAGATATTGTGGAATTTTCTGCCTTGATATTCTGGGTTACATGGCTGTGTGGAAGGGCCCAAAGTCATCTTATCCTCTACAGTCCTGCTCAGGTCTTTCAGATTCAAAACTATGGCTTCTTTAATTGAGTCTATACATCAGTAATGTGGTCGTCTGCCTTTCCTATTGGCTTCTACTCACTTAGCCATTTATGTGATCTATTTATCCACTAATGCCCACATAGTTGAAGGATGTGTCTGCAACAATAAAGTGTTGGCTTTGCAAAATTCAGAGAGTTATTTTTTCTGCCATATTACTCGACCCAAGGTAAGATTTTCCTACAATCTATGATACCATTGAGTTTATTTCTTTTGTTTTCCAGATGCCTATGTTTGGACAGCCAGCCATATATTGGTGTGAGGTCAATTTCTTCCTGGATGCTAGCATCTTTTTTGGAAAAAAATTGTCTACCTCTGTTATTGGATACAGATGATGGTTACATTGATAGGGTTTCTCTTTCTTTGCATTATATCCTTTGACTGCTTTTATTACATCTCTCCTTGCTATTAATACTACCTATTGGTTTTATTGTTGTAATGCAGGAACTGTTGTTTAATTTGTTAGTTGTTGCTATTTGTTTACCACTGTTATGTGATGCTGGCATCGAATTGTGCCTTTGTAAGCCGCCCTGAGTCCCCCCCGGGGTGAGAAGGGCGGGGTAGAAGTAACCGAAATAAATAAATAATTTCTTTTTGCAGGAGCCCCCGGTGGTGCAGTGGGTTAAAACTAGGCCTGTCCGGTTTCGTTCGTTATTTCGTTATTTCGTTAATGTTTTGTTATTTTTACCATATCCGACGCGATTTCAAAACATATTTTCAAACCCGGAAGGGTTTTAAATATCGAAACGGCAACTACCAGAGTATTTACGAGCTTTCGCCCGTTTTGTAAATGGGGCGGGCGGGGCGAAGGGGCGGCGATCGGCTCCGGCTCCTGCGCCCTCCTCCTCCTCCTCCTCCTCCCAGCTGTGTTGCATGGCGATCGGATGGCGCGCGGAGGCCGGTTGTAAGGGTGAGCGCGCGCGCGCCATCCAATCGGCTCCGGCTCCTGCGCCCTCCTCCTCCTCCTCCTCCTCCCAGCTGTGTTGCAGGAAGTGCCAGGAGGAGGAGGAGGAGGAGGGCGCAGAAGCCGGAGCCGATTGGATGGCGCGCGCGCCCACGCGGCCTCCGCGCGCCATCCAATCGGCTCCGGCTCCTGCGCCCTCCTCCTCCTCCTCTTCTCCTGGCACTTCCTGCAACACAGCTGGGAGGCGAGGAGGAGGAGGGGGCAGGAGCCGGCTCACGAATCGGTAATGCGCGCGGGATGCCGGTTTTAAGGTTGATCGCTCTCAAAGATTTTCGGCCATCCAATCGTCCCGTCTCCGTGCGCCCTCTCTCCCCTCCTCCTCCCAGCTGTGTTGCAGGAAGTGCCAGGAGGAGGAGGAGGAGGAGGGCGCAGGAGCCGGAGCCGATTGGATGGCGCGCGCGCGCTCACCCTTACAACCGGCCTCCGCGCGCCATCCGATCGCCATGCAACACAGCTGGGAGGAGGAGGAGGAGGGCGCAGGAGCCGGAGCCGGAGCGCAGGAGCCGGGGAGGGGATTCCTGCAGCGCCGGCTCTGCCTCCGTGGCCCGCATAATCCATTTATCTAACAAACCATCCCAAGGGTTGTTGTGAGTTTTCTGGGCTGTATGGCCAGTTCCAGAAGCATTCTCTCCTGACATTTTGCCAGCATCTATGGCAGGCATCCTCAGAGATTGCGAGGTCTGTTGGAAACTAAGAAAATTGGGTTATATATCTGTGAAATAACGTCCAGGGTGGGAGAAAGAACCCTTGTCTGTTGGAGGCAATTGTGAATGCTGCCATTGGCCACCTTGATTAGCATTGAATGGCCTCGCAGCTTCAAAGCCTGGCTGTAGAAGGTCCAGGGTGGGAGAAAGAACTCTTGTCTGTTGGAAGCAAGTGTGAATGTTGCCATTGGACAGCTTGATTGGGATTAAATGGCCTTGTAGCTTCAAAGTCTGGCTCCTTCCTGCTCAGGGGAATCCTTTGTTGGGAGGTGTTAGCTGGGTCTGACTCAAACCCGCTATGTCTGTATAGTAGGCCTGTGCGGTTTCGTTTTCCATTTTAAAATATTTTTAATATTATTTTTTAATATTATTTTTTAATATTATTTTAATATTATTCTTAAAAAATATTCTAAAAAAGAAAAGACTCTTCTGTTGGTGTGTGCTCTCATTTGCTGTCTCGTGGCTGTGTTTGGTCCACATTTGGGCCATTTTTTGGTTAATTTTCCATTTTAAAATATTTTTAATATTATTTTTAATATTATTTTTAATATTATTTTTTAATATTATTTTAATATTATTCTTAAAAAATACAAAAAATATTCTAAAAATTCGTTAATATTTACAAAATTTCGTAAATACCAAAACTTTTTGGGAAAGTTTTGTAATTATTTTAAATATCGAAACAAAAAAACACCCCAATTACAAATCGATTTTAGAAACAAATTTTTTCTTGATCAAACAGGCCTAGTTAAAACCCTATGCTGGCAGGACTGAAGACCAACAGGTCGGAGGTTCAAATCCAGGGAGAACGCGGATGAGCTCCCTCTATCAACTTCAGCTCCAGCTCCCAGGGACATGAAGTCTCCACAAGGATGGTAAAACATCAAACATCCAGGCGTCCCCTGGGCAACATCCTTGCAGATGGCCAATTCTCTCACACCAGAAGAAACTTGCAGTTTCTCAAGTTGCTCCTGACATGACAAAAAAAATTCATATCCTGAGCAAAAGGCTGTGTAATTATCTGATTTAAAATATCCCAGTCCTGGCAACATTATTTCCATTATTATACACTTATCGTTCTCTTTTTCACAGAAAGCGGGACTCAAAGCAGCTCACAATTTAAAAGAGCAATGCAATGTCAACATACAAAAATAATAAAGTGCATTTAAAAAGATTCTGTTTTAAAAGCCTGAGTGAATTAAAGAGCCTGCTGATTAACGATCACAAGGAAAGGACCATTCTGGCCTCTCCCTGGGAGGAGTTCTAGAGTTCCAGGGCAGCCACGAAGAAGGCCCTGTCCCACATTCCCACCAGATGTGCCTGTGAGGATGATGCAACACTGAGAGAGGCTTTATCAGCAGATGCCAAAGCATAGCCTGGTTCATAAGCGGGAATACACAACTGAAAATAATTTGGACCTGAGCCATATAAGACTTTATAGTTCATAACCCTGTGGTGCATAGGGTTAAATATAAAATAACTGCAGAAATGGGAAACAAGCAATTAACTTTTATGTAGAACTCTTTGGTTAGATGAGATATGCATACAAGTACAATTTTTTTTTTGAAAATGGCACGCCATAGGGTATCCCAAAATAGCGGGGGGGGGGGGCTTTCAAAGTGTCTGAAGGGTATGTGCACACTAATAATGTATGAAAAAATAGTGAAATATTTGTTCAGTGTGAAAAAAGTCAGAAGAAGTCCAATCAAAGGATGATTTGGGGTGAAAACAACATCATCTGGATTCTTTCTAGAATTCTTTGAGGGAAGGTGGATGACTCCATGTAAAAGTCTCAAATAGAAATTCCCATTCTGGCCTTTTTTTTCTTCTCCTTAGCAGACCTTTATGAAAAGAAAAAAATGTGGAAAAAGCAAAGAGAAGACGTGGGAGGATTAAAAGTGGACACCTCATGAAAACTGTACTAAAAGAACTAATCTGAAAACAGCCAACACTTTTTAAAGCCACGAGAAGACACTGAGTAGTCATTTCAGTTTCAGCTTCTTAACAGTTTTTCCATGGTGAGAAAAAGATGGAAGAGGCAGTGGGCAAAATAAGGAAGGATTACAAATTAAGGATGATGAAATCTGAAATCTAATAAAATTCAGACAGAGCTATGATGTGATTTCAAAAAAAGATATCTGACACCACTTCTAGAATGAAAGAGTTTTCACATGTTTAGACTTGGGTTCCATGTACATATATGCAAATACAGATATGCAATAAAAACAAAATCCTAAACACTTCTGGCCCAAAGCATTTTGGATAAGGGCTACTCAACCTGTATCGGAATACGTATTTTTCAGTATAAATATATCTACTTAGCCTTCAAGTAATCACTGAGGCCTCTATTGGCTGTGAAGAGCTGTGCTGTGTGTCTCCTCTGAATGAATGCCTGGAGGAAGTAATGGGCTGGATGGAGAAAAACAAATTGAAACGGAATCCAAACAAGACAGAGGTGCTTGCCATCAAGGGTCCGAATCTGGGGATGGAGGTGTGTCAGCCAGCTCTGGATGGGGTTACACTCCCCATGAAATGCTGTATTTGCAGCCTGGTACAAGGGCTCCTGGATCCATCTCTCAAACATCAGCCCAGGTAGATGTGATGGTCAGGAATGCTTATTATCAGCTTCAGCCAATATTCCAGCTGCACCCCTTCCTAGATTTGGAGAACCTAAGGATGGTAGTACACGTGTTGGTAACCTCAAGGTTGGCTTTCTGCAATGTGGTTTACATTGAGCTATCTTTGTACTAAATTTGGAAACTCCAGTTGGTTCAAAATACAGCAGCCAGATTGGTTACAGGAACATCCAGGAGTGAGCATATCACATCAATACTAAAGGCACTCCACTGGCTACCAATTAGTTTCCGGGCAAAGTACAAAGTGTTGGCTTTGACCTTTAAAGCCCGACATGAAGGCCCATAGCCAGAAAAAAAATCAGGAGGGGCTGAAACATTTGCTTTAGCAAATCATGAATAATAGTTCCATAACACAAAATAATTTGAATTATGATTTGTTCTATATTTTTATATAGACTTAGTTAAATCAAATTTCTGTTTTAATTACAAATTTCAAGTCTAAAAAACCTGAAAATGACTCTTAATTAGCAATTTAGTGCTTACAAAAGAATACCACAACATCTGTTGGAAATACTTGAAAACTGTGTCAATACTCTTTGACAAAAATCGGGCTCCACTGATAAACTTTGGTGGACACTCGAGAGTGCAAGTCCAGTCCCTCTTTCTTGCCCCATTGTGCTTCTTATATATATTTTCAAACATTTAAGAGTTGAAAACAAACTTTCATTTGTAGCTGTCGACACTATCAGTGTTGCAAAAATCTGAAGATGTTTCTTCACATTCGGAAAAAAACCTGTGTATCAGAGACAATAAATGCTTCCAGTGCATTTGATGGTATTTCTGCAGCTGCAATCTTTTTCCATTTTCTACACCACAGGTCAAAATCTTCCATCCGTGTGTCAGTATCTTGAAGGCATTCATTGTAAAGTTCTGTGCAATTGTTCAAGTTGAATTTGAAATGGCCACAATTAATAGGGAGGAACACTTGCAGTTCCTGAACTACTTCCATGTGCCTTGTAAACCTTTCTTGAAGCTGATTGCAGGAAAAGTCCAGAAATTGGATGTACACATTGAGCCCATGATATTCCATTGGTGTTGGTGAAGTTATTGCTGTGGTCCAGTCTGGTGATCTGGAAAATAAAAGTAATGAGAAAGCGTTGGTTTCTAATATAAGTAATTTATTTATGCTTGTGGGTATTTCTTGTTTCTTTGTCAATGTTTATGTACAGATTGTCTGGTTTGCCTCCTCTGGAACATGCAACATATAATTGGTCTTCTTTAGGGGTCCCTTTCAAATCTATGATATCATATCTGTTATATACATATATGTGTGTGTGTGTGAATCATATCTATCTATCTATCTATCTATCTATCTATCTATCTATCTATATCTATGGCTAGATGGCTTGTTGTCAGGAGGGCTTTGATTATGTTTTCTTGCCCTGGTGGAGTTGGAATAGATGGCCTTAAGACAGCATTTGTCAACCTGGGGTCAGAACCCCTGGGGGAGGTCACAAGGGGGTATCAGAAGGGTCACCAAAGACCACCCGAAAACACAGTATTTTCTGTTGGTCATGGGGGTTCCATGTGGGAAGTCTGACCCAATTGTATCCTTGGTGGGGTTCAAAATGCTCTTTGATTGTAGGTGAATCCCAGTAACTACAATTCCCAAATGTCAAGATCTATTTCCCCCAAACTCCACCTGTGTTCATATTTGGGCGTATGGAGTTTTTGTGCCAAGTTTGGTCTAGATCCTTCATTGTTTGAGTCCACAGTGGTCTCTGGATGTAGGTGAACTACAACTCTGCAAACTGTATCTTTGCTCCCTCTTAAAGCCAGTTCTTACCAGCCTCAAAGGAGAATAGTTTCCACAATTAGCAGATGTTTCTTTCTGTTTTCTTCTGCTTTCCTTTATTGTGATGACAAGTTACACCAAAACGTTTTCTACTGTGAATTAGCAAGAAGTTTTCAGCCAAGCACAAGTTGTTCTGATGGTACTCTGTTTTTTGGTGTCCACTGAAGCCTACTGCACAAATAATTTTGCCACATCGAGTCCCCTTGGGGAGCAGGGGTCGGGATATAAATAAAGCATTATTAATATTATTAGCAACCAATGCACCAAGCTGCTGATGACCACCTTTATCCCCAATTTCTCCTCCAAACATCACACCGTACTTAAAGAGTGCACCTTGTACATGAAATGAGTAGGTTAGTCAGGGAAATCTGCTTAACCATTTGGGTTGAAATCTTAGGTGCCTCTCCACAGGAAATACATGTCCTGGCAATGGAGTTTGTGGATTTTGCACTAATTGAGCTTCCACTTGGTCTTGTTTACATATAGTACAAGGTACAGCTTCTTGTCTTTGCTCCTGTTCCAGGATTTCTTTGGCAGATCCTAGACGGGATAAATTTCGGAGGTAGTTTGAACCCCTAACCCCTTCTCCTTGGCTTCTCCCGTACATGTTTCCCCAAGCATTTATGTCACCTGTGGGGCTAAATCAGCTGTCAAGATTGGAGACACAACTTAAGACCTATCTCTTCCAGCTGGTCTACCCAGTCAACTTTCAATCATTTTGTTTTTATTTACATTCTGTTTCTATTATATGTCAATTCTGTATATGTGTTTGGTGCAAGTATGTGTGTGTATGTGTATATATATAGGTGCAAAGATTACTGCAGGCGCAGACTGCAGCCAGGAAATCAGGAGATGCTTACTTCTGGGGAGGAGAGCAATGTCCAATCTCGATAAAATAGTGAAGAGTAGAGACATCACACTGGCAACGAAGATCCGCATAGTAAAAGCAATGGTATTCCCCATAGTCACCAACGGATGTGAGAGCTGGACCATAGGGAAGGCTGAGCGAAGGAAGATAGATGCTTTTGAACTGTGGTGTTGGAGGAAAGTTCTGAGAGTGCCTTGGACTGCGAGAAGACCCAACCAGTCCATACTTCAGGAAATAAGGCCCAACTGCTCATTGGAGGGAAGGATAGTAGAGGCCAAGATTAAGTACTTTGGCCACATCATGAGAAGAAAGGAAGCTTAGAGAAGACAATTATGCTGGGGAAAATGGAAGGTAAAAGGAAGAGGGGCCGACCAAGGGCAAGATGGATGGATGGATGGGAGGTGGTGATGGCCAACAGGGAGCTCTGGCGTGGGCTGGACCATGTCACGAGGAGTCGGAAACGGCTGAACAAATGAACTATATATATATATGTTGTTGTTGCAAGCATGGACAAACTTTGACTCTCCAGTGTTTTGGACTTCAATTGTGGGAGTTGAACTCCAAAACACCCACTTTGCTGTATAGTTTGCTCCCACTTTAATTGCCATGTCTTCATGCTAGGGCACCATGGGATCTGACTGTTAGGAATTGAGGGAGCTGAAGTCCAGAACACCTGGAGGACCAAAGTTTGCCCATGCTTTATATTTATTATTGTATTCCTACCATACTCTATCTCACCCTGGAGGGGACTCAGAGCAGCTTCCAGTTTGGCAAATACTGATAGCATTGCTAGTATTTGCTGTTAATGTGTGTTCTATACACACACACACACACACACAGGCATGTAGCCAGGGGGGGGTCAGCCCCCCCCCCGAAATTTTCATGGTGGTTCGCGAAAAGGCCTTACTGGTGCATTATTTAAACTTATGTTTATTCATATCATGATCTGATCACCATACTCAATATATCCCATATGCATGGGGGTATTGGGGTAATGATACAAAAGGTTTGCTAGGCTAGACCCTCTTTCACTCAGACTCAGCCCCCCCCCGAAACTCAGCCCCCCCCCCCCCCGGAACTCAGCCCCCCCCCCCAAAATGAAATCCTGGCTACGGACCTGCACACACACACACACAAACACATATTGGGAGGCCTGTATACATGGGGGGGGGGGCAATTGAAGTTTGTGTGTATCCATTTGAAGGCTGCTTCTCATCCCAGTCTTCTCTCCTCTCTCTTTCTCCTCTCTCTTCTCGTCTCTTCTCTCTCATCAGTCTCTTCTCCCTCTTCTTTCTCTTTTCTCTCCCCCTCTCATTTAAAATATTACCTCCAAGGCACGTACTGTACATGTAGCTAGTTAACAGGCATGGTGGGCAAACTTGGGCCTTCCAAGTATTTTGGACTTTGTGTATATCCATTCGAAGGCTGCTCCTCGTCCCAGAGTCTTCTCTCTCCTCTCCTTTCTCTTTCTTGTCTCTCTTCTTTATCCCTCCCCTCTCTAGCTGTCTCTTCTTTCTCCTGTCTCCTTCTCATTTAAAATATTACCTTCAGGACATGTACTGTACATGTAGCTAGTTAACAGGCATGGTGGGTAAACTTGGGCTGTTGTCAGCTGTTAGGAATTGTGGGAGTTGGAGTCTAAAACAGCTGGAGGGCCTAAGCTTGGCCATGCCTGATACCATTGCTAGCACTTGCTGTTAATGGATGTTCTGTATATATATTGGGGGCGTGTGTGTATATATTGGGGTGGGGGATTGAAGAGTACAGTTTGTATATATCCCTCCAAAGGCTACTCCTCAACCTAGAGTTTTCTCTCCCCACTTCTTCTCTCCTCTGTCTCTTCTCTCTCTCTCCTTTCTCTCTCATCTCTCCTCCTTTTCTCTCTCCTCTTTTCTGCCTCCTTTTCTCTTTCCCCTCTCCCTCTCCTCTCTTCCCCTCTCCTCTCCCTTCACTTTTTCTCCTTCCTCTTTCTTCTTTTTTTCCATCTCCCCTCTCTTCTCCCCCCACCATACTAGTTAACAGGCATAATGGGCAAACTTGGGCCCTCCAGGTGTTTGGGACTTCAAAAACACAATTCCCTTCTCTCCCTCTTTCCCCCCTCTCCTCTCTTTTTTCTCTCCACTCACGCTCTCTCCCCCCCTTGCTCTCTTTCCTCTCCTCACCTTCTCTCCTCTCTTTTGTCCTCTCTCCTCCTCCACTCTTTTCTCTCCCTCTTCTTTCCTCTTGTCTCTCCTCTTCTCCCTCTCCTCTTTTTCTCTTTCTCCTTCCTCTCCTTCTCCCTTCTTTCTCCTCCCTCCTTCCTTTTCTTCTCCCTTCTCTCTCCTCTCTTCTTCTAATCCTCTTCTTTCGTTTCGCCTTTTAAACCTCCGGTCTCCCTCTCGTCTCTCTCTCCTCTCTTCTCTTCCCCTTTTCTCTTCCTTCTGGTCTCCTCTTCCTTCTCTCCCTCTCCTTTCTCCCTTTCCTCTTCCCTCTGGTCTCCCTCTCTTCTCTTTCCCTCTCCTTTCTCTTCTCCTTTCTCTCCCTCTCTTCTCTCCCCTTTTATCTTCTGTCTCTCTTTCCCTCTCCTCTCGCCCCCTTCCTCTCTTTTCTCCCTCTCTCTTCTTTCTCCCCTTTCTCTTGCCTCTCTCTATGCTAGTTAACAGGTACGGTGGCCAAACTTGGGCCTTTTCAGGTGTTTTGGACTCCAACTCCCACAATCCCTAACAGTTAGGAATTGTGGGAGTTGAAGTCCAAAACACCTGGAAGGGCCCAAGTTTGCCTTTGCCTGATAGCATTGCTGCGAATGGGTGTTTTGTGTATATACGTGGTGGGGGGAAGGCTGAGTGCCTCCCTCCCTTCCAAGGCGGCTCCCCGCCCAGAGTCTTCTCTCTCTCTCCCTCCCTGGGCCCCTCCCTCTCTGCCTCCCCCGCCCGTCCCGAGCTCTCCTGGGCCTCGGCGCTGCCATTGGCTTAGCGGCCCCATCCGGGCACTTGGCGCATCGCTGCCGCTCAGGCCGAGCGCTCCCAATATGGCGGAGGTGAGCGGGGAGAGCGGGCGGGGGCGCGGGGGTCCGGAGGGCGCCTGGCCGGACTGGAAGGCGGGGCGGCGCCCGGAGGCCCCCTCCTCGGAGCCGGGAGAGCCCTCCGGAGGCCTCGGGCCCGCCGAGGGGGCTTCCAGAGCCGGCTGGGGGCGGAGGGAGCCTCGGGCGCCGGCGGAGCGCCGCCTGGGCGACTAGGCCGCACTTGGTGCCTGCCCGCCCGCCCAGTCTCCACCCAGAGCGATGGTCAGTCAGGAGCCCGGCTCTGGGCGTCAGCGGCGGTGGGCACGGCCGGGGTCCTGTTTGGGGGGCGAGACATATTTCTGAGGATGAGAGACTGAGAGAGAGGAGGCAGAAAGGGACGAGGAAGGAAGGACCGGTTTGGGAAAAGGATGGAGGCTCTGAAGGTGCGAGAGAGGGATGGGGACACACACACAGAGAGAAGAGAGAGAATAGTCTCACATCTCAAGAAAGAAAGACAAAGGGAAGTTGGAAAGAGCCAAGGGAGGAAAGGAAAGGTGGAAGAAGGGTGTCTTGTCTTGTCTGTGCCTTGGAAACTTGGGAGCCCTTCTGGTGTGGCAGAGCCCCCTTTTGACTCCTTCTTCTCCTGTTGCTTGTTGCAGGCTTCCTTTGGGAGTTCCAGCCCAGGTTTGTCCTGTTCAGTTCCTTCTTCTGTGATTCCGGCAGTGGGAAGCTTTTGGGTACGGTTAAGGGCCAGGTTACAGGCGCATCTGTCAAAAGATGCCTTTCTGTGTGTTGTTTTCTCGTTCACGATGACATCTTGAAATGATTTCCTCATAACCTCCTCATCCTCTCGCTGTTTCGTGCTCTGTTTTTTTCCATTCTTTTCAAGTCACCTGTTTTGTTCCTAGGGAAGTATCCTATAGAGATGTTCTGATACGTAGGATCAGGCATAGGCAAACTTTGGGCCTCTCGGATGTTTTGGACTTCAACTCCCACAATTCCTCACAACAGGTAGGCTGTTGGGAATTGTGGGAGTTGAAGTCCAAAACACCCGGAGGCCCGAAGTTTGTCGATGCCTGGTGTAGATGGAAGTCACATACCAGACAGTAAATTTGGCTCACTTCTGAATAATGCTGCTGGCAAAATCATATTTACATAGAAGTAAATTTAATCAAGTATATCAGGCATGGGCCAACTTGGGCCCTCCAGGTGTTTTGGACTTCAGCTCTCACAATTCCTCACAACAGGTAGGCTGTTAGGAATTGTGGGAATTGAAGTCCAAAACACCCGGAGGCCAGAAGTTTGTCGATGCCTGGTGTAGATGGAAGTCACATATCAGACAGTAAATTTGGCTCACTTCTGAATAATGCTGCTGGCAATTTTGTATTTACATAGAAGTAAATTTCAGGCATGGGCCAACTTGGGCCCTCCGGGTGTTTTGGACTTCAACTCTCACCATTCCTCACAACAGGTAGGCTGTTAGGAATTGTGGGAGTTGAAGTCCAAAACACCCAGAGGCCCGAAGTTTGCAGATACCTGGTGTAGATGGAATTCACATATCAGACAGTAAATTTGGCTCACTTCTGAATAATGCTGCTGGCAAAATCATATTTACATAGAAGTAAATTTCATCAACCATATCAGGCATGGGCCAACTTGGGCCCTCTGGGTGTTTTGGACTTCAACTCTCACCATTCCTAACAGCCTCATGCCTTTTCTTTTTTCCTCCAGCCCCCCCAGCGGATTAAGCGGAAAGGGCCTGAGGCTGTTAGGAATTGTGGGAGTTGAAGTCCAAAACACCCGGATGCCCAAAGTTTGCCAATCCCTGGTGTAGATGGAAGTCACATATCAGACAGTAAATTTGGCTCACTTCTGAATAATGCTGCTGGCAAAATCATATTTACATAGAAGTAAATTTCAGGCATGGGCCAACTTGGGCCCTCCGGGGGTTTTGGACTTCAACTCTCACCATTCCTAGCAGCCTCAGGCCCTTTCTTTTTCCCCCCAAGCCACTTAAGCGGAAAAGGCCTGAGGCTGTTAGGAATGGTGGGAGTTGAAGTCCAAAATACCCAGAGGCCTGAGGTTTGCCAATGCCTGGTGTAGATGGAAGTCACATATCAGACTGTAAATCTGGCTCATTTCTGAATAATGCTGCTGGCAAAATTATATTTACATAGAAGTAAATTTCATCAACTATATCAGGCATGGGCCAACTTGGGCCCTCTGGGTGTTTTGGACTTCAACTCTCACCATTCCTAACAGCCTCATGCCTTTTCTTTTTTCCTCCAGCTGCTTAAGCAATAAGGGCTTGAGGCTGTTAGGAATGGTGGAAGTCCAAACACCTGGAGGGCCCAAGTTGGCCCATGCCAGAACTACATTGAGATTGCTTTCCAACTAACTATCGCTGGAATTGGACTGTGGTTGTACGTAGTATTGCAGCTATCAAATCCGATGCTGTGCCTGTTTATTTGGAGATGGTCTTGCTGCATTGTCTGGGGTCCCTTCCACACAGCTGAATAAAATCCCACATTATCTGCTTTGAACTGGAATATAAGGCAGTGTGGACTCAGATAACCCAGTTCAAAGCAGATATTGTGGTATTTTCTGCCTTGATATTCTGGGTTATATGGCTGTGTGGAAGGGCTCAAAAATGCAAGTTTGATTCCAGAACTTCTGTTTCTTTTGGTTGTTGGTGTTTTCATAGAATCTGCTTTACCTAAGCAAAAAGAAACAGAAGTGGATTTTTTTATGCCAATAAAGTTAAAAGTTTATATTCCAGAATATCATGGCAGAAAATCCCACAATCTCTGGTTTGAACTGGGTTATCTGAGTCCACATTCAGATAATGTGGGATTTTCTGCCTTGATATTCTGGGATATAGGATGAGGAGAAGGGCCCCCAGTTAAAAGCAAATATTGTCAGATTTCCTGCCTTGATATTCTCAGTTATATGGCTGTGTGGAAGCACCCTTGTCCAACTCACTTCCATACAGGAATGTACAACTAAAGCATTCCTGAAAGATGGACATCTGATCCTGGGTTTAGTTTATCTTTTATTGAAATGATAGGTAAAACCATACAAATCAGATAATTTAAAACTTTCCAAAATGTATACTTTGTTGCCCTTGATAAAAATGACATTATTTATGAAGTGTTAACTAAATTATTTGAATGATAAGACTTGGAGTTTGATGAGAAGTATAGGGTTACACTGTTTGTTCAGCAAAAATTCTTAAAGGTACAGTTTTTATATGGAAAGTACTTCTTCTAAGACTATATACATATTAAACAGGCTAAGGCAGCCCTTGGTAACCACATTTTTCAAAAAAGGTGACATTCTACATTGGAAATTTTAAATTTATTCTAGTTACAGATCTAGCTGTAAGGACTTTGAATAGTGCAGGTGTGTATGCCCACGGTTAAAGAAGAACTTTGTGGGCAGAGGAACATGATGCCCCACTATAGGTGTGGAAGAACTTTGTGGCCATAGTCCTACTGCTGGCAGTAGACTTCAGAATTGAATTTTGGGAGTATGTCAGCAAGGGCCTTTCCACACAGCCATATAACCCAGAATATCAAGGCAGGAAATCTCACAATATCTGCTTTGAGCTGGACTATATGGCAGCGTGGACTCAGATAACCCAGTTCAAAGCAGATGTCGTGGGATCTCCTGCCTTGATATTCTGGGTTATACGGCTGTGTGGAAGGGCTCTTAGTTACATAGTGGCTTTCAAATTTCATTGAGCCAGAGACAATTTATGCCTTAAGAAAGCACCAAGAACTTGCTACTTCATCACACTGGAGAATGAGTCCACTTTAAATCCAGTTTCTGCCTCCTGTAGAACTCTGGGGTTTGTAGTTTAGTGAGGCTGTTAAAAGCTCCTCCCTAAACAACAAACCTCAGAATTCTGCAGGAGGCAGCAACCAGTTTTAAAGAGGATTCATTCTCTAGTGTGATTAGGTCCTTGTCATAATTAATTTTCCCTTTGTTACTTTTACTTGAGTAGGACTTCAAAACAAGAAAGATTTGCTGAGTATGTTTTTGTTAGAGCCCATCCCATCCATCTGCTAGTGGGATTTAGAATCCTAGAACTGGAAGTGATGAAAAGGACCATCTAGTCCAGACAAAACAAAACATTTTAGATACAACTGTTTTCAAAATCATTGTTTTTATACATATTTAAACATTTTTCACTGAAATTCTTGGGTCTTCCTTACACAGGTTTAAAATAAGCTATCTGTTCAGATGACCCACACTTGTTTATAATGTTATGGGCATTATATAGGCATGGGATTTGTTATCAAAGGTTTTTTTTATTTTACTCTAGTATCAAATGCTATAGTTGTTAAAGAGGAAAACACTTTTTTAAACAGAATTCGGTGTACGTACATTCATTATTTGAGAATTGCAGCTTACTTGAAGGATGTTTTTCTCTTGCGACAAATTCATGTCAACTATATTTAATTAAAATATCTTAATCTAGTTTTAGGGCCCTTCCACACGGCCATATAACCCAGAATATCAAGGCAGAAAATCCCACAATATATGCTTTGAGCTGGGTTATCTGAGTCCACACTTTCATGTATTCCAGTTCTGAGCAGATAATGTGGGATTTTATTCAGCTGTGTGGAAGGGACCTTAAATTGTCCTGAATTTTGCAGTCATACAAAAAGGTCAGTCACCATCTGGATGGTTTACTGTAAATCTCTTGATTTTGGTTGTATGCTACTGTGAGATTTCATGATATAGAGCAAGATAATTAATATTAAATAAATAATGTAAATACATCTACACAGTAACTGTATACTTGGATTCTGAAACCAGAAAAAAAAACATGTAAGCCTGTTTTTTCCCAAATAGTTTAATATAGTTTTTCTTCTTCCTCCAGCCTGTGGTGGTTTTAAACTTTCTATTTAAACCATTGCAATCGATTATGTGAGCTTTGGTCCAAATTTTATTATTGTAGGTTCCTTCCATATGCACCATTATTCATGCATTGGTTTGTTCTCATTCACTGATTCATGATACCAAAATTAGGATCAGGAAAGCTATTATCAAATGAAGATAGCTTATACTGGTATGCATATTTGGTATTCATGCAGATATGTATGGATTACAGTGCTTGCAACAAAGGCTGTAATTGATTCCACAATTGCAGGAGGACTTCTGTTCCAGAGCAGTCCTATGAATTGTAGGACATACAAATATGCTTCCAACTTTGGCATCATAAAAATGGATCCTGCTGCTTGTCTGAACATTGATCTTTAATTTAAATTAATATATAACACTGCTTTTTATTGTTGTTGTCATTTTGTGTGTGGCTAAAGGGATTCACATTGTTTTTTATAGTTGGTTCTTTATCTTCTGAAGATCATGACTTTGACCCTACAGCTGAAATGTTGGTACATGACTATGATGATGAGAGAACTCTTGAAGAGGAGGAAATGATGGATGAAGGAAAAAATTTCAGTTCTGAGATTGAGGACTTAGAAAAGGTAAGGGGCTTTTCCCTAGACATATTGAATACATAGTATTTTTTATTGATTAATCATTTTTAAGTAGCTAAGAGATTTTGTCCCTTTTTTAAAAAAAATCAGTGTCATTTTAGAAGTTTGAGAGCTCAGTTCTTCCTAAGAATACATTTACTGGTATTTCTTACTTCAAATGTTATTAAATGACAATATGACTTATACGAGGAAACTGCAGATGAGTCATCTTGTTTCTGCCGAATCTGTACATAATAGATACTTCTACTGAAAATACTCCTTGCTTGGTCATATGGCTATCACCATTATTGAACCTGCATTCAGAAACGTAGCTGTATTATATGTGTGGCTTTTAGGAAGAATAAAAAACATAAGTATCAGCAGCAAGAATAGTAATTCATTTATTTCCCGCGTTCTTCCAGTACAGAGACTTAGGCAGCTAACAACATAACCACCAGTTAGATGCCAATTTATCTATTGAAGCTAAAGTGATATCATAGGATTTGGTTGCAAATGCAATCCCAAACTGCCTATTCACAATCCTATTTTCTTTAGATCATTTTTTTATCTTTTGTGTCTAAATTGCTACATTTTATTTAACTTTTCAGTAGTATAGAATCATAGAATTGGAAGAGACCTTGTGGGCCATCCTGTCCAACCCCCTGCCAAGAAGCAGGAAAATCACATCCAAAGCACCCCCAACTGATGGCCATCCAGCCTCTGCTTAAAAGCCTCCAAAGAAGGCGCCTCCACCACTCTCCGGGCAGAGAGTTCCACTGCTGAACAGTTCTCACAGTTATGAAGTTCTTCCTAATGTTCAGGTGGAATCTCATTTCCTGTAGTTTGAAGCCATTGTTTTGCATCCTAATCTCCAGGGCAGCAGAAAACAAGCTGGCTCCCTCCTCCCTATGACTTCTCCTAACATATTTTTACATGACCCTCATCATGTCTCCTCTCATCCTTCTCTTCTGCAGGCTAAACATGCCCAGCTCTTTAAGCTGCTCCTCATAGGGCTTGTTCTCCAGGTCCTTGATCTTTTAGTTGCCCTCCTCTGGACAAATCCCAGCTTGTCAACATCTCCCTTCAATTGCGGTTCCCTGAATTGGACGCAGTATTCCAGGGGTGGTCTGACCAAGGCAGAATAGAGGGGTAGCATGGCTTCCCTGCATCTAGACACTATACTCCAATTGATGTAGACCAAAATCCCATTGGCTTTTTAAGCCACCGCATCACATTGTTGGCTCATGTTTTACATGTTGTCCACGAGGACACCAAGATCTTTTTCGTATGTACTGCTGACAAGCCAGGCATCCCCCCATTCTGTATCTTTGCTTTTCATTTTTTTCTGCCTAAATTGAGTATCTTGCATTTGTCTCTGTTGAACTTTATTTTGTTAGTTTCAGCCCATCTCTCTAATAGTAAAATATGAGATTTCATATATAGTAGAATATGAGTAGAATATGAGATTTCATATAAACAGTCTACATGTGTTATGTGATTAGGGTAACTTAAAACTATTGTATGCTTTCCTTTTCTGTTAAAACATACAGATTTTGTACAAATGATATTGCTCTTTTTTCTTCTTAAAAAAATAGGAAGGAAGCATGCCCTTAGAAGACTTACTGGCATTCTATGGCTATGAATCTGCAATTCCTGTTATAGCAAGTTCCAGTGCAGACAGTTCCCCAAGTGAACTTGCTGATGAACTTCCAGACATGACTCTGGATAAAGTAAGCCATTTTCTGTTCAAGTGTAAACCATGATCCTATCCCATTTGGCACACCGAAATTCCATGCACTTACATGCTGGCATCCAAATTTGTGTGGCATGAACAATCCTTTTGAATTTCCTATTGTGTATTCTTAACTTCTAGAATATGAATACAAATGCACTCTAAAAAAAATCTTCACTAAAAAATCTCAGTAAAATGTGAACCTAATACAATAATATACATTATGGACACATATGCCTCCTATATAAAATGTTAATTTGTATATTATTTTTTTTCTTGAATGCTGTTTTCTTCAAATTGCCATATTATATTTATCTTTCCAGTAGTAGAATATGAGACTTCATGCATACTCAATCCAGATGTATTATGTAATTAGCGAAACCTAAAACTACTGGATACTGTAATGTTTCCCTTTTCTCCAGCAGTTTCATAAGCATGACTCAAATTAGGTCTGGTGTAAGTAGTAAATGATATTTTAATGAGAAGTCTTGTCCTGATTCTCCAAGATTCCACATAAAGAACACTGCTGTAAGATGAAATTGAAGGTACAGTTACCTGAATGATACTAATCCTCAACTCTTCTGGTTACAGGAGGAAATAGCCAAAGACCTTTTGTCAGGGGATGATGAAGAAACCCAGTCTTCTGCTGATGATTTGACACCATCAGTTACTTCACATGAAACTACAGACTTTTTCCCTCGACCGTTAAGATGTAGGAAATTGATACTCACATTATAAATATTCATGTATCAGAATTTATTTCATTGTTAGATTTTGTTGACATGCATTGCTTTGTGTTCTTAAAACACAATCTGCATGGACTTGCTGATCTCATTCAAATGCAGATGTGGCAGTCCTTCCTAGAACATTCTTTTGACTTTCTCTTGCTCACATTTACACTAGTAAACGACATGTGTCTCGGAGAAAAATAACTTTTGGTGGTCCAACAAGATATTAGCATTAAAGTGCTGTGAATGACTGCACTCAAAGCTCAGTCAATACTGCCATCAACCTAAAAAGCATCAGACATATAGTGTAATTTACCCAATTGTATATTATTTTGTTCTGTTGGTGAATACTGCTTTATACTCAAGGAAAAAAACCCTCCATGTTAGAAGGTATGAAACATTTTCCTTGTGTGAGCTAGAAACTTTATATTTTTGAACAAAATGTATACAGTCATATTGACTTGAAATCCTTGTGAAATTCGAAATAGCAGAGGAAATGTATGACTTTGCCCATCATTGATTGGAGTCATCACTATATTTTCTTGTCATCTCCATTTTGCATCTTTCCACTTGTTTTGTGTACTGCCTTTCTTAAGATAAGAAAGGCAGTACACAAAATTGGGATTGTCCCAATTCCCCTTTGAAAGCCATTTACAATCAGCCTAATTCACTTGAGTTGTGATTGGAAGCAGGACTGGGGCCATAGGAAATACTAAGAAAGTGAAAAAAATGGTTAAACACGGGTGTAGTTTGCATTAGTTTTCAATGTATTGTATTTTATGTGTTGTGTGGCACCATCGTGTGCTACTTTGTAAGCCGCCCAGAGTCCCTGTTGGGAGATGTTGTCAAAGTATAAATATAGTATTAGTATTAGATTTGGAGCTCTTAGTTCTACAATGCTCATTTTAGCAAGGTATTGTATGTAAAGGAGTGTAAAGGTAATGCTTTATCATCAGTGTAAGTAAGAACAAACATGCAAGGGAAGTGGTAAAGTGTAAGGAGAAACAGGAAAAGTGTTTAAATAACAAGCTTTTATTAGATTTACAAAAGCAAAATTAATATTAAAAAAGGAAAAGCAGTCCAGTGATAAGACACAGATGGGCAAATGGAGAAAGTAATTTGAGTTTCATAGTTCTGCAGAAGGTAATACTTATTTGTAGTTACTGCGCTGAAAGTTTTAACATCTCAGACTTGAGAGTCCTGGTTGTGGACTTAGACTGCACTTTTATCCAGTTTAAATTTGTACTGGACTCAGTGGAATTTACCTCTAGGTAGATGTAGAATGTAGATAGTATTTATTGGTCTGTTAAGTCTGTACTCGGAAGATTGTTTTTGTTAGCTCAGCCCCCCCCCCCCCCCCCAAACCTGGTCAAAGATTTTAGAGTTATTCGTGATTGGGTATATGATCCTGACCTTTCAAGTCTGAATTGTTTCAATCTTTTTCTGTTATAAAAAGCAAACACAATATGTGACGGTGATAAAGAATCAGATGGTGAAGATGTTGAGGTGGATACTGGTAACTCATCTGAAGATTTGCGAAAAGTAAGTTATTTAAGAATTACCTTCGAACAATCCACATTAATGGATGCACATGCATCAGGAGTGGGCAAAGTGTGGCTATAGGCAGAAGTTTTCAAAAATACACCAAAATGACCTATAAGGATTGTGGAGGGCATTTTTGCAATTTCGGGAGCCTCCTGTCCCCCTATCAAATATGCTTTATGAAAAATAATTGTAAAAAATTGGTTTGCTACACATATTTTCCAGGGGCCGCAGGGAATGTCTACACAACATTTTGTGGGGTTAGAACTGGGTTACTTTAGGCCCAGGAGAGGCCTTTTATGCAGAAGTTAAAAGAAATGGAGTTTTGCTCATTCTCTTGCTATAAAAGGTTTCCTCATTTCCAGGCTAGAAATGAGAGGTACTTGTTGAGCGACTGGGCTTAATAACAACATTTATTAGCAGCAGTGTGACCCAGAACCAGTAGCCCAAAGTGACAAAAAGAACAAAAACACACAGACTAATGTGATCCTTTCCATAGGAGGCTTCTCTTTGTAGTAAAATAATATGGTTACACTCTTTACAAGAACATGTTTTCCATAACACAAATACAGTTTTTTATACTTTCTTCTTTGCTTCCACACTTCTTTCTCATGCAGATAAACAGCTTCGCTGCCACAGAGCCTCTTCTCACACCAAAGTTGCACAGGAGTTTCACTCACTAACTTTTTACACACAGCTGTTTTCACTCACAATGGCTTTCAATCTGGGGCTTTTCTCACCCCAGGCCTGCCTCATACTGAGGCCTACTAATACTGAGGCCTTTCTCCCACTGAGGCCTCTCTCAGTCTAATGGCTACTAAGTTACAGACACACCTGCTTATATTGAACTGCAGTTTTGGCTGAGTCATTCTCTCAATTTAACCCTTTCAGTGCTTGACTCACATTTTTGTAATCAGAATTACCTATTTATCATATTTCTGATAGTACTGCTGTAGTATTGTGTGTCTATAAACACTGAACTAAATACTGTTTTAAATATTTTCAGGAAATAATGATTGGCTCGCAGTATCAAGCAGAAATTCCACCTTATTTGGGTAAAAACTGTGATAATGATGAAAAGGGTATGTATTATTTTTCTGAACTATGGGCTAAGTCAAATACAGTAGACAATAGAATTAGGACTTTTCCCCATACATCTTTCTACAGTGACAGAAACCTTCTGCACAGGGGTTTGTAGACCTCCTATCCAGAATGAAGGAGGAGCCTGAAAGGAGAAAAAAGTATTGTTTTGCTTCTGCAGGCCAAACTAGTGTAAATCAGCTGAAGTGTGTCATTGAATACTGGCTTAAAATGCAATGTTTCATTCCTGTATTTTAACCAGCCTTCATTTCTAATAAGGTCCCAACCCCCCCCCCCCCCCCCCCCCCCCAAACCTGCTCTCAAGGACTGTGAAACCCTCTGGAGCTGGTTTTGGCCAGTTCTGAGGACTACAGAGCAATGGGGGATTTCCACAGTGAATTTAGGATTCAGAATGAGATGCTGGCATTTCGGTTGCACAGTAACCCACATAGTCCTGTATCGTCTGTCTCTCTGTCATCACAGGCAAGGCAGAATTGGAGCTTTTGTCATTTTTGCAGCATATTATCTTACAGACAGAAGTGTTTTACTCCCTTAGCCTTAGCAATCACATCAAACTCTGTTGGACCAGAAAATTTGGGATTACAATAATGAAGGCTTTAATTGAGAATCTCTCTTATTTAATGCAATAATATGATGGAACTCGAAGCAGGCCTCCTCACCTGGACACATTTTATTTCAAGCTCCATGAGGTTATCACCATCTTATATCATGTTTGAGAGACAATGAATAGATAGTGGGACTGTTTTGAGCTATTTTTATATTTTTAATAGCAGCAGGTATCATATCATTGGATGAGACCTTAAAGACTACATAGTCTAGATTGCTGAGCTCCAGAAATTTACAGCTAAAGCACAAAAACTTCTGCCTTATTCAATAATAAGAGTATCCTCCAGATTGTTGAATTGCAGAAGTTTGCAGAGAAAATCTACTGCCCACAAGTGATAATACTGGGTTTTGTATTTATGTTAGTTCTTACTGTGCTGCAGTGGTGCAGTGGGTTAAAACACTAAGTTGTAGAACTTGCTGACCAGAAGGTCAGCAGTTTGAATCCGCGTACAGGTTGAAGTCCTGTTGCTAGCATCCGAACCTAGCAGTTCGAAAACATGCAAATGTGAGTAGATCAATAGGTTCTGCTTCTGTGGGACGGTAACGGCACTCCTTGCAGTCATGCCGGCCACATGACTTTGGAGGCATCTACATACAACTCTTCAGCTTAGAAATGGAGAGGAGCACCACCCCCAAGAGTCGGATTCGACTAGACTTAATGTAATGTAAGTAAAGGTAAGACTTAACTTACCTTTACTTAGTTGCTCCTGACATGACAAAAAAAAAAAAAGCAAGCTATAATGAAAAAAGTAAGCCATTATTATTTTAATTGCAGTATACAATTCTTTTCTCGTGACCCAAAGTATTTTGAACATTTAGATCACATTGGGTGTGATCTAAATGTTATTTCAAAACTTATTTCCAAGTGAAAAAAATGATTTTTGAGTACTCACAACAGAACACACTTCCCCGATATTACTTAGATTTTACAAAAAGATGATAGTATTGAAAGCTGTTATCATCTTAGTTTGAATATACCTGAGGATCTTTGGCCATATGAATATAGTTCACTTGGAAAGTTAAATTACAACTTTTCCTTTTTATCGTTACATTTATATTGTTAATTTATATCACCCTTTGCCCTTGATATGTGACCCCTTTTGACATGATACTGCATTTTCCAGTTTGATTTGTATTCTATTCATTATTTTACTAAATGAAACAGTATATTTCTAAAAATGAGAACTATTATACCTTATTTTATTTTTTTCCATGTCAAGAGCGACTTGAAAAACTGCAAGTCGCTTCTGGTGTGAGAGAAATAACCTGCAAGGACGTTGCCCAGGGGATGCTCAGATGGTTTACCATCTTGTTGTGGGAGGCTTCTCTCATGTCCCCGCATGAGAAGCTGGAGCTGACAGAAGGAAGCTCACCCCGCTCCCTGAATTTGAATCGCTGACCATTCGGTTAGCAGTCCTGCCTGCACAAGTGTTTAACCCATTACACCACTGGGGAATCCACCTTATTGTATTGGCTACACTGTAGTATGATTTCAGTGAAGCAGGAATTGCAATTTCCTCCTGCTATTTTTGAGAAGCTTCTCAAAAGGACTGCACAAGCTTACATCAGTGTCTCCCTTATCGCTAAATTGTACAAATAATTTTATACTATGTAGTGATATATATAAAAGCTACTGAGACAGAATGATGAATGATTTACATTGAGTGAAGTTTATTCACAAATCAAAAGATTTGAACCAGGTATAAGATTTTTAAATAGGCAGTGGCTTTTTTAAAAAAAAAGTCTGAAAAGTGCAATTCTTCACCAAGATTTAGGAATCTTTGAATCATACAGATAACTTACAAATACACAAGCATGATTTTGGCATTCTGTTCAGCTCTGTATCCATTTCTGAGCACCGCAGTTCAAGAGGGATGTTGACAAAGTTGGAATGTGTCCAGAGGAGCAGGATCAAAATGATCAAAAGTCTGGAAACCAAGCCCAATGAGGAACATCTGTGGGAACTGGGTATGTTTAGCTTGGAAAAAAAGAAAGTTGAGAGGGGACATGATAGCCATGGTTAAATATTAGAGTATGGCGCTTTTAGACACTTTATTTTATGGATGAAATGTTCAGATTTCATCGGTTCAGTCGGTCTCTTGAGTCATCATCTGACTCAGAATTTTTCCTTCAATATTTTTTTTAACAGCTTATGAAAACGATGATCAGCTACTTTGGCAGCCTGATGCGATTTCAGAGAGTAAAGTTAAAGAGTACCTTTTTGAAACCTCTTTAAGAACGGGAAATGAAAAAGTGATTGGGAGAATTCCTGAGGGAATACATACACGAGATAACGAACAGGTATGTTGGAAAGCCTTCCCATATATAATTTGCTGTCATAGTGCTTTTTAAGGCTTATATTTCATTTAATTTTGCAATGATCACATTATGTGCCTTCAAGTCATCTGTGTGTGCCACCCAACTTTCAATTTATGGTGATCCCACAAACTTCATCATATATATTTTTTCAGCAAAAAATAGTCAAAGGTAGTTTTGCCTCTTTTCTTCTGAGATGTAGCCTACAGATATTCGTGGGTGGTTTCCATTTTGATAAAAGCATATTGATTACTAGTGGTTAGGATATCTTGCCCTCATTTAAATATGTATAATGCCATATCACATAGAATATCAATATTTTCAAAAGGCCTTTTTAAACAGAGTAAATACTGGGTTGCTGTGAGTTTTCCGGGCTGTATGGCCATTTTCCATATGCATTCCCTCCTGACGTAAACACCCACAATTGTGGCAGGCACCCTCAGATGTGTGGCCTGTTGGAAACTAGGTAAGGTTTATATATTTCTGGAATGTCCAGGACAGAGGAAAGAAGTCTTGTCTGCTTGAGTCAGGTGTGACTGTTGAAATTGGCCGTCTTGATTAGGATTTAATGATCTTGCAGCTTCAAAGCCTGGCTGGTTGCTGTCTGGGGGGATCTTTTGTTGGGAGGTCCTGACTGATTCTTTCTGGAATTCCTGTGCTTTTGGGGTGTTGCTCTTTATTTACTGTCGTGATTTTAGAGTTTTTTATTACTGGTATTCAGAACTTTTCATGGTTTCCTCCTTTCTGTTGAAATTGTCAACATGTTTATGGATTTCAGTGGCTGCTCCGTGTAGTCTGACATGGTAGTGGTTAGGGTGGTCCAGTATTTCTGTGTTCTCAAATAATATGCGATATCCAGGTTCGTTCATCAGGGCCAACTAACACCTCCCAAGAAAGGATTCAATCAGGGCCAGCTAACACCTCCCAACAAATGATTCCCTCAGGCAGCAACCAGCCAGGCTTTGAAGCTGCAAGGCCATTAAATGCTAATCAAGGTGGCCAATTGTAACATTCATACTTGCCTCAAGCAGGCAAAAGTTATTTCTTCCACCCTGGACATTCCACAGATACATAAACCTCACTTGCCTAATTTCCAATAGACCTCACAACCTCTGAGGATGCCTGCCATAAATATGAGCGAAAGGTCAGGAGAGACTGCTTCTGGAACATGGCCATACAGCCTGGAAAACTCACTGCAACCTAGTGAGCCTTTGACAGCTCAGAGTAAATACTAAAAACAAGCTTGCATCCTTGTTCTTGAAAAGTTTAAAGCAGAGGAAACAGCATAGATGTACAATACTATTGATGTACAATACTATTGCTGATTCCCCTTTGCTCTATCCCACCTGCTGTGCTGTTCCAGAGAGCCTCCTGAATTTGAAAAGAAGAGTTTTGAGAGGTATCAGAAGTTACAGAAGGAGGATGGGTAGAAATACCCTCCCTCCTCAGTTATGGAGGCACCCCTTAAGTTATTCTCATGAGATATCTGATTCAGGCCAGTTCTTGGACTTGCAGATTCCTTTTTTGGAGAGAAGGCACATAAAGCTTTCTATAAGAGGCCTAGAATGAATTCACCCAAAGCCTATTTGGTTTGTTCCATTATTCTTTGGATACATGCACTGTTATGTGTTCCCTATGTGCCATCTGCATAATGGGCATCATAGCTAAGTCCCTTGAAGTTTTCCCTGATAATACCTTAATCCATTTTCAAACCCTTCATTTGGAGTTTTGGGAGAAAGGAAAAGAACTGGAATTGCAGGAACCAAAGTTCTGTATCCCTCTATACCAGGTATGGGCAAACTTTGACCCTCCAGGTATTTTGGACTTCAACTCCCACAATCCTTAACAGCCTTTTCCTTTTCCTCCTTGGTCGCTTAAGTTTAGAGTCTTCCCAGATTATTTTCTGATACTGCTTTAATGTGCATAGATACCATTTTATGTTGCCATGGGAACAAGTTGGAGAAACACAGTATGATAAAATGAATTGTTATAGCATCATCATCACTTTACATTTTTGTTAAGCTGGTTTACAAAGAAACATTCCTCTCTTTTCCAGGCACTCTATGAGCTCTTCAAATGTAACCACAACATCAAAGAAGCAATTCAGAGATACTGCTCAAATGGCAAAGCATCTCAAGGTAAGAAATCTTGAGGAAGATTAAGGCTGCAATATTATCCCAGTTTATACGGGAACAAGTCCCACAAATAATATTAAGAAGACATTTATACATTATATTTAAGAATGTTTTAAGAACTCTTAAATTGCAATGTACAGAAATGACTTAGAGCGACGAATAAATCATTCTAGGCCCTCATTCCTTCTATCAGTGGGACAGATTACTCTGATGTCAAAAAGATGGAACAGTAGATAAAGGGAACCTTTCAAAGCTTCTCAGAAATTTGATTATGTGAGAGTTAAATTTCATTCTGCAGTAATAGTTCATTGCTTAGCGTTATTTGTAGCTTTTAGAAATAGAATATCACCTAATATAGGTGCTGCAGAATAATGCCATCTCAGACAACATAAAATAGGTAGAAAAACAATTAACTGGGGAAAAACCTAGCAACTTTTTGTTGCTAGGTTGCTAATGTGAAGTATTAAACAAAACAGGCTATGCTACCTCTGCAGAGAACCATTTCCCCGACTGTGGGTGCGCCTATTAGTGCAGACTTAATTCAAGCACTGACTGGCAAGATGCATCTTCCTTGATAACTTCTATAATCTGAAACAGAATGAATTGCCTGGACTTTTGTCATCCAATAGATAAAATATTGACCTATTTTCATAAGGATAAACCCTACGGATGGAATTTAATTCAAAAATGTTCATAATGTTCAAAAATGCAGGGAATCTAAATGAGCTTTAATAAAATTATCCAGTTAAATCTGCAAAAACACGACAGCAGTTAGACCATTGAATGATAGAAAACCATGTTTATACACATTCACATGAAGTTAAACCGCTCCGAGTCCCTTCACGTCGGACACTTCCCAAGTGTCTAGGACTGTGTGATGTATCGACGAATAATGCATGCAGATCCGAGTAGGCTGACCTTTTGCAGCTGACAGATGGTAACTTTGTCAGCACTGATTGTTTTTAAGTGCAGGCCAAGGTCTTTAGGCACTGCACCCAGTATGCCGATCACCACTGGGACTACCTTTACTGGCTTGTGTCAGCGTCTTTGGAGTTCTATCTTTAAATCCTCATATTGTGTAAGCTTTTCCAGTTGCTTTTGTCAATCCTGCTATCGCCTGGGATTGCAGCGTTGACGATCCATACTTCTTTTTTTCCCCACAATCATGAGGTCAGGAGTATTTTGCTCCAAAAGTATTGTTGTTGTTGTTGTTGTTGTTGTTATTATTATTATTATTATTATTATTATTATTAAAATGCTTTCAATTCTTTTGAATAGACTACAGCTCACATTAAAAGCAGCCACTTTGATTTTTTTTCAAAGGTCTGCTAAATTTATTTCTTGTTACCAAGTATATGTTCTGTAATTTCAAAAGTAAAAAATTAGAAATGTTCTCAAGTAATACAGGTTAGAAATGTGTTTAGTCTAAGCTGAATAAATGCAGTAGAGATGATGAGGTAAGGGCACATAAGCACTCTTTTTTTTCTGTATTTTATACAAAAAATGAGAAACCAGAGTATTTCTTTATTTATTTACTTACTTGCTTACTGCCTTTATATACCACTTTTCTCACCCATGAGGTGATTCAAAGCAGTTTCCAACATAATAATGGCAAAATTCAATGCAGTCTGTACATGTGAAAACCAAAGCATAATATCTATAACGCAATTTAAACAATTATTAAAATCACGCCATCCAGAATCATAATCTGAAACCGTTCCATTGGTCCGTTCACTATTCCTTATTCTCTTGTTGGAATAAAAGAATGTCGCTATCCGAAAGCTTGGTCCCATAACATTTTTACTTTCTTCCTGAAGATTGGGGGGGGGGGGCTGCTCTTATTTTGCTAGGGAGGGAGTTCCATAGCGGAGGGGCCACCACTGAGAAGGCCCTGTCTCTCTTCTTCCCTGCCAGTCGCACTTAAGAGGGAAGTGGAATAGAGAGCAGGGCCTCCCCAGAAGGTCTTAATCTCTGAGGTGGATTATAGAGGGAGATATGTTTGGACAGGTAAGCTGGGCCTGCTCACCAGACATCAGAGTAGGGTGACATGCTGTTCCATTTATATAGTGTCTTCTAGATCTGAAAAAATTCCTGTTGTACTCCTGCTGCAGCTAATGGAAGCTTACTTCTTCATATGGATTGTAATTGTTGAGTCAGGCAGGTTCTTTTTGTTGTTGGCAAAATGTCAGCGCCAAGAAAGCTGTTTGATTTGTCAAAAGCCCACATCTGAATTGCTCTCTTCTCCCATCTCAAGAGATGACAGTTTGGACAGAAGAAGAATGTAGAAGCTTTGAACATGCAATTCTGATTTATGGGAAGGATTTTCATCTCATCCAAAAAAATAAGGTAAATAAATGCAGTAAATGAAACAAATGCTGTTTAGTCTGAGAAGAAGCCTGTTAAAACAAATATCGCAAGTAGAGTAACTAAAATTGTGAACCTGCTCAAGTAATTAAGGCAGCCTATTTGTGCCTGAAATAGCTTCCTGAGAGATGTCATTGCTGTTTTGCTCCTTTAGTGTTCTGGTGTTTCCCTATTCCATACAAATACTAAACAGGGGAATGTCCAATTTAGTGCAGTCCTGGTATGTGTCACATATTAAGTCAATTCTACTTCTGTTATGAAATCCAGTAGTTGATTGATACTGATATCAGCAGCCCAGTGAAATGTACCTAACACAGTCGGATGTAGCCTATGAAGATTTATACATTACATTCATTCATTTTAAGACTACACTAGACCTAGGAGAATTGCGTCTCCCAACAATTTCTGATTTGGAAAAGCACGCCATGCCCTCTAGGGGGTGATGATGTGCCATTAGCCAGATTTTTTCTCTCTCCCTCCAGCTGTATGAGGCCTTCAACATTTTCAAGCTGTGACTTCCATTACAAGGAGAGGAGGAATCAACATAAATTACTCCTCTCCATTCTACTAGTCTGGTGCTATAGACAGAAGGGGCTCTAATCATCTATTCTACAGGAAGCCAGTTTTGTACCCAGCTCTGTGTCTAAGTAGAAATCTACGGTCTTAACATTTGATTTATTGTCGAAGGCTTTCATGGCCAGAATCACTGGGTTGCTGTGAGTTTTCCGGGCTGTATGGCCATGTCCCAGAATCATTCTCTCCTGACATTTCATCTGCATCTGTGGCAGGCATCCTCAGATGTTGTGAGATCTGTTGGGAATTGGGCAAGTGGGATTTATATATCTGGAATGTCTAGGGTGGGAGAAAGAACTCTTGTCTGTTTGAGGCAAATGTGAATGTTGCAAATGGCCACTTTGATTACTATTGAATAGCCTTTCAGCTCCAAGATCTGACTGCTTACTGCTTGGGGGAATCCTTTGTTAGGAGGTGTTAGCTGGCCATGATTGATTCATGTCTGGAATTCCTCTGGTTCTTTTTTTTAGTGTTCTTTATTTACTGTCCTGATTTTAGAGGTTTTTTTTAAATACTGATAGCCAGATTTGGTTCATTTTCATGGTTTCCTCTTTCCTGTTGAAATTGTCCTCATGATTGTGGATTTTAATGGCTTCTCTGTGTAGTCTGACATGGTAGATGTTCGAATGGTCCAGCATTTCTGTGTTCTCAAATAATATGTTGTGTCCAGGTTGGTTCATCAGGTGCTCAGCTGTGACTGACCTCTCAGGGCCCTTCCAAACAGCTCTATATCCCAGAATATCAAGGCAGAAAATGCGTCATGGCACATTATCTGAGGCCCTTCCGCACAGCCCTAAATCCCAGAATATCAAGGCGCAAAATCCCACATTATCTGAGTGTGGACTTAGATAACCCAGTTCAAAGCAGATATTATGGGATTTTCTGCCTTGATTTTCTGGGATATAGGGCTGTGTGGAAGGGCCCTCAGGCTGAATTAGTCTGCAGTACCTTGATTCGTGTTTGGGCAATGCTGCATTTGGTGGTCCCTATGTAGACTTGTCCACATGCACAGTATACAGTAGACTTCTTCAGAGATGAGAGGATACCTCTTGTCCTTTGCTGAACAAGATCTGTTTTTTCAGGAGTAAATTTCCCTTCCGAGGGATAGATTTCTCTAATTTCTTGATGTCTCACCTCCATTCTTAACTATGAGTTGTTTGTAAGTCAGATGTTTGTAACTCAGGGACTGCCTGTACTCTGAGTTATATAGACATGTAACTTTTCATGTCTTCACCACAGTCTAGTAAAGAAGATTATGGCTTCTTTGGGTATGCTAACGGGCAAACCAAATTGAATTCTATGGAAGAGTTGCATTTCAAATAATAATCCATCTCTTCTGTTCCTTTAGAGAGGGTTTACATAGTGGGGTTTACACAGTGGCTTTGCATCTTTAACCTGGAAATAATTCAATTATCTCTAGTGATAGTTTTGAACTGATAGTTTTCCAGAAAGAATTTATTACAGAGACTAATATCAAGCTGTGTGTGTGTGTTCTGTTCCTTCATTTTTTCAAGGTGAGGACTAAAACAGTTGCTGAATGTGTAGCATTTTATTATATATGGAAGAAATCAGAACGATACGACTACTTTGCTCAGCAAACAAGATTTGGAAAGAAGAGGTACAACCACCATCCTGGAGTAACGTAAGTTTGAATGCCTTGGAAGTTCTTTTCTCTGTGGCTCATTAATTTCCATTCTAGAATTTCCATTACCTACATTATAATGATATTACTTTGAAGAAGGGAGCCCCTGGTGGTGCAGTGGGTTAAATCCTTGTGCCAGCTGAACTACTGACCAAAAGGTTGGTGGCTTTAATCAGAGGAGCAGGGTTTATTTATTTAATTATTTATCATGTCAGGGGCAGACCAGACAGTTGCACTGCATTTTTAACAAACAGACAAACAAAACACAAAGCTTGCAAGCTTGGTAGTTGATTAAATGTCCTTTGACCAGTATCTGGCCACTTGGAGTGCCTCTGGTGTTGCTGCAAGAAGGTCCTCCATTGTGCATGTGGCAGGGCTCAGGTTGCATTGCAGCAGGTGGTCTGTAGTTTGCTCTTCTCCACACTCGCATGTCGTGGATTCCACTTTATAGCCCCATTTCTTAAGGTTGACTCTCCATCTTGTGGTGCCAGAGCGCAGTGTGTTCAGCACGTTCCAAGTCGCCCAGTTTTCTGTGTGCCCAGGGGGGAGTCTCTCATTTGGTATCAGCCATTGATTGATGTTCTGGGTTTGAGCCTGCCACTTTTGGACTCTCGCTTGCTGAGGAGCGGGGTGAAATCCCCTCTGTCAGCTCCAGCTTTCCATACAGGGACATGAGAGAAGCCTCCCACAGGATGGTAAAACATCTGAGCGTCCCCTGGGCAACGTCCTTGCAGACTGCCAATTCTTTCACACCAGAAGTTACTTGCAGTTTCTCAAGTTGCTCCTGACACAGAAAAAGAAACTTTGAAGATATGTTTTCCAAATAGAGGCAGTTCACTCTTCAAATTATTATGTTCTTACAGGGACTATATGGATAGATTGGTAGATGAAGCAGAAGCTCTTGGTGGAGCTGTACATTCTTCAGCCATAACCTCAAATAGCAGATCGGAGCCTATTCCTGACCAACAGCTAAGCATCCTGAATTCTATCACTGCCAATGATTTGACGGGTGAGTTGAAATATATAGGAAATGTGTCATGGTCAGCTTGCTTCTTCCATGTATGAGGATAATGGCGACTCCTTGGGTAAAAACCTTTCTCTTTCTTCCAGCGCTGACCAACAGTGTTGCCACCGTCTGCCACTCTACAGATGTGAACTGCTTAGATGATGCCTTCCCACCTCTGGAGAGCTTGCCCCGAGCAGCAGTTAATCATGTGCCTGTTGTAACAGAAGATTTGCTGAACCTGCCCAGTAATGGCGAAAGTGATTGTTTTAATTTATTTGAGACTGGATTTTATCACTCGGAGTTAAACCCAATGAACATGTGCAACCAGGAGTCTGAAAGGCCTGCCAAGAGACTAAAAATGGGAATTGCAGTCCCAGAATCCTTCATGAATGACGTCTCTGTAAACAACTTGGGGGTTGACTTTGAGAATCACACGCATCACATTACCAGTGCCAAAATGGCAGTCTCAGTGGCTGACTTCAGTTTATCTGCAAACGAGACCAACGGCTTTATCAGTGCCCATGCGTTACACCAGCACACTGCCCTCCACTCAGAATAAGTCTATCTGGGAAGAAGAGATGGTGGACCTTGTTGGCAGTTTATAGTAAACTTGACGGTTGTGGTCGGGTTTACTTAGTCTTTCACTGGAAGTTTGAACTATATGACATCAGTGATGTCTTTATGTACAGAACTATATCTTGATTTATCAAGAGTAATTTCACTTTTTTCCCAATCCATAAATGTGGAAACTTCATACATGTTTAGCAGAGTTTGGGGACTAAAAAACTCTGTGATGCAGCTTTAAGCTCTGCTTCCTCTTCCTTTCTAAACCTGTAGACAGAGACTGCTGTCTCAAAACCAGCACAGAAGTTCAGAACTGATTGGAGTGGCTTTTTAGTCTAAGTTGCTTCTGCTTAATGGATGCAGTGGAATAGTGATTGTTTACAGGTACCAGTCCTGATCCCTGCTCAATGTAGCATTTTTTAAAAAGCAGGGAAAGGTTTCCTTAATTTAAACTGCACAAACACACAAGGATATTTTTAAACGGAACCTTCTCTCATCCAGTATTAAACCAGAGCACTTCAGTTTACAAAACCACAAGTTGACGATGGCACAAGGGAATGTAGGAGCAAAGTCTGAAGACACACATGGATGCTCTTACCAAATTACAGGCCATGGCTACCTTTCACAGAAAACACTGTCCAAAGGTTTTTGTGTGTGTGTGTGTGTGTGTACTTCAATCTGTCGGCTCAAATGGTGTGAGGTATTGTTCCGGGGCCAGGGACAGGTTTGTCTGTATTTCTGAGGAGTGCAATGTGGGAACAAAACCATCAAACATAATGTAACTTATTCGTAAGGCCACTAAAAGATAATGGTACAGTCTGCACAGTGTAGGATTTACCACTGATGACTTCCACCTGGGGACTCGCCTTAAGTTCAGAGCACTGCAGTTCAAAATATTGATGGTATGAGTGACACAGTAGACTCACAGATGGTGATAACGTAGTAGGGTTTTGAAGCTATAATTGCATTTTAAAGCGTGGACATATATTTACATATATGCACACATATATGTAGGTATATACACATATTTTCTTCCTGAATAGATAAAGAGCCAAATGCATTTTATATTCCAGAAAGACTTGGCTAAGGATATTTTTGTGCTTAGGAAACCTTCACAGACAAAGATTTGGGAAAGGCCACTAGAGCATTGGCTCTCAGTTACAGTATGAATCAAAAGGTATTAGTTATCTGTCCTGGATGGGCCATATTTATATAAAAATGCTAAACATTCTTACAGTACAGTTGAAATGCAGTAAAACTTGTCTAGTTTTGCACTTGGCATTATACAGAAATAATTTTCTTTAAATAGATTGCTTTTTTAAAAAAAAAGAAAGAAAAAGGGTAAACTTCTCAGTGTTTCTAGTAGTGATTTTGTGGCTGCACAGCATTACTAGAAAGCAGATGCCTTAGTTAATACTTCACGGGAGGGTATTTATTCGATATACTGTGAACTGCATTGTCATCCTGAGTTTGAGATGCAGCGTTTAGTGCCGTGAGCTCCTTTCAGCATTGGAAGACGGCTTGGGAGAGTTCCACACAAGAAGAGCACATTTCACCGTTTTGGCCACAGCATTTAGCCTAGCGGGCAAAAGTTGTTGTCGGTGATCTTTTCCAAAACCATTCAGCTCAATCTGTCCTGATAAGTACACAGTCAATAATGTGTAGCCTTGGCCCTGTGTCAGATTCTGGCACTTTTAGCCAAATTGTCAGCTTCTTTTCTCGTTGCTGTGATTTGTGCTGAACTCTGTACTTTTTACATTTTTGTTCTTGAATCAACACATCTGCCATTTTGTAAGATAACTGGCCATATTTCCTTTCAATTTTTTGTTGATACATTCAAGTTATGGGTTTACAGTGGCTGGTCTGTATAAAAATCATTACACAAAAATGTCTGAATGCTTCTAATGCCAGTTGCACTTAAATGAACTCACCCATTCTCATTAGCTGATGCAGTACTATGTTCAGTTTATCTATGCATTGCTGGGGTCTTAATGAAGACCGAGACAGTCTAGTTTCTCGTCTAAAGTTTTGATTGTCAGCAAGTTGAATGGACACTTTAGTTATTTAATAAAGACTTTTGACCAAAATTCTGAAAATGGTATGAGAGAACAATGAATTCTGGCTAGTTTTAATAGATTTTTAATTGCTGATCTAATTTAGCCTTTGGGCTAGCTAGCTGGTAATGTTTACTTTTAATTCCTTGTTAAAATGAGGCAATAATTTGCAAGATTATGTAAATATGTACATTCTGCATATCTTTTTAGATATCTATTTCAATATTTTCTGACTACTTCTGTGTATAGTAACATTTTGTGCATGCTTGATGTGACATTCATCAATTTGTACCACTATGACTTTATTCATGTAAAATAGCTATTTATTGAATTTCTTTTCTTTTAAAAGCTGGACTTAACCTGTTCTTTTCCTCTACTTTAAACATTTTATGGAGAAATTGTTACTGTTTATTAAAAGAATTGAGTTTGAGGGTCGGTATGAAGGTGACCGAATTGAAAGTATGTGAAGGAATCTGAATTGCCTTGATTCTTAGTGGGTAAAGCACAATTCTTCTAACAAACTGTGATGACTTCTTTGTTCATTGCTTATATTCCTCCCCGCCTCCCATACAAACAAACCAAAAATTCATCGTGGGCAAATGCAGTTTTGTAGGTGTATCACTTTACTACAGGGACTCTGAAAAAGATCGCTAATTCACTTAGAAATGTATCCGGTGCTGTGCTTAGAACAATACTTCTACTTTTGTTAGCCATTTATCCTCTCACTGGTAGCTTTTAAAGTGTTCATTTTTCCTCTTGATGTGTTTCTTCTTGCTAAATTTACTTGAAGGCTGTACAATACCGTCTGAAGTATACTGAATTGTGTACAAGTAGGTTAATTTCTGCAGTTTTCCTCTTTCAAACGGAGTCAAAGCCTATGTTAATTTCAGATCCAATAGTGTATTAGTGATGCTATTTAATTTAACCAAAGTCTTTAGTGAATATTTCAAGTTTGAATGTAAGCTAGTGGATAAACCGGCCATTAGAAAACTGTTTGCCCAGTGTTATAAGCACATTGTCTATAAATGGGAACTAAATTGACACGGTATCATGGCTATGATTTTTCCATGGAAGAATGTTCCAGTTATTGTTTGAGGTCCTGCGGAGGATTGCAACCCTCCCGGAAGTAACCAGTAATTCCTTCCAGTCATTCCTAGGTTCAGTTTGGTATCTCCTGTGCATAACGACCGAAATTAGTGACAATCGCAACATTTTAGTATTTGACACCCAAAAGGAAGTTGCTATTGTTGCATTGGTTTTAATATTTGTACATAAAACACTGATTTTTTTGAACATTATTTTGTATTTGTTGTATTTTAATACCTGGTGTACAGTTCCAGAAATAAATGTCTGGAAACCTTTTTCCCCTTCTGTGAAAGTTTCCATGCTTCTGCCATATTAACTCCACTATTTTAGAGTGCTGCTAGGTGAAGCTTTTGTTGTGTATTCCTCCTATTTTACCAACTTTTAGCCGTGGTGCAGATGATAGTATTTGCCATCTGTAACCTCTTTAAGATCTGTTAAGAAGGAAAAGCAAAATCGTGTTTGTAGATTGATAGAACTAGAAGCTATCCATCTGGAAGCAGTATTGGGGTGCATCTACATCAGTGTTTTCCAATCTTTTTTTGACCAGGGACCACTTGACCAGGGCCATTTTATCCAGGGACCACTCTCCAACATTAGTACCAAAAGGGTTACAAATCAATTTTTGGTCAACTTTAGATTCGGTTTGGTTATTTGGGGTGCAGATTCAGAAAATTTCATTGGCTAGACCATATCAGCTCTAGTTTCTGATACAGAACGTATGCCATTCAGTAGTTGCCATCTGCTTGCCCACAGAAAATCATATTTCGTAAGCCTCGGTACTATAAGAGGGTTTCGGTTGCTTTCATTGCAATGGTGTAGTAAAGGTGAGGCTGCGGACCATATTTTAGTTCTTACTAGATGTGCCCTGCCACGCGTTGCTGTGGCCTATAGTTAAACTTATCAAAGTTGAGTTAGATATCTGGACTATTATGAAAGAGAGGTACCTACCTATTCCTTCCCCCTTTTCCTCCCCCTTTCTCTCCTTTCTTCCTTCTCTACCTCTTTCTTTCTTTCCTTCTTTCACTACTTGGTTTCATCCTTCTCTCTTTCCTTCATTCCCTCCCCCTTTCTTCCTTTGCCTTTCTTCCCTCCCTGTTTGCTTCCTTCTTTCACTTTTTAATTCCCTTTATTTCACCACCATCATAACAATAACAATAATGCAATGCATTGCCTCTGGGACCTGACACCTCTCCCATTCCCCCTAAAAGGGTCTCATAGGAATAATAGCATAATAATAATAGAAATAACAACCTTTACCCGCCACGCGTTGCTGTGGCCAACCTTCCCTCTTTCTCTCCTTCTTTCCCTCCTTCCTTCCTTCCTTCCTTCCTTCCCTCCCATCTTTCCTTCTCTTCCTTCTCTATCTCTTTCCTTCCTTCCCCCTTTTTCTTTCTCTTCTGGTCTCTTTTCTTCCTTCTCTCTTTCCTTCTTTCCTTCCCTCCCTCTTTCTCTACATCTTCCCCCTTCCTTCACTCCCTCTTTCCTTCCTTCATTCCCTTTTTTCTTTCCTTCTCTCCTTCCTTCCTTCCCCCTTTTTCTTTCTCTTCTGGTCTCTTTTCTTCCTTCTCTCTTTCCTTCTTTCCTTCCCTCCCTCTTTCTCTACATCTTCCCTCTTCCTTCACTCCCTCTTTCCTTCCTTCATTCCCTTTTTTCTTTCCTTCTCTCCTTCCTTCCTTCCCCCTTTTTCTTTCTCTTCTGGTCTCTTTTCTTCCTTCTCTCTTTCCTTCTTTCCTTCCCTTCCTCTTTCTCTACATCTTCGCCCTTCCTTCACTCCCTCTTTCCTTCCTTCATTCCCTTTTTTCTTTCCTTCTCTCCTTCCTTCCTTCCCCCTTTTTCTTTCCCTTCCTCTGTCTCTCATTTCTTCCTTCTCTACCTCTTTCCTTCCTTCCCCCCTTTTCTTTCTCTTCTGCTGTCTCTTTTCTTTCCTTCCATCTTTCCTTTTCTTCTTCCTTCTTTCTCTAACTTTCCTTCCTTCCCCCTTTTTCTTTACCTCCCTTTCTCTTTCTTCCTTCTTTCCTTCCTGTCTTTCCTGGATTTTGACAGGGCGGGAAGGGGCGGGGGTTTGGAGGTGGCGTGAAGTAAAAGAAGGTAAGATTGGGGCAGGGGAGTGATGGAGCATGGGGTTGTGTGTGTGTGTGCGGTGGCGGGGGAGTGATGGAGCGTGGGGTTGCGTGTGTGTGTGCGGCGGTGGGGGGAGTGATGGAGCGTGGGGTTGTGTATGTGTGTGCGGCGGCGGGGGAGTGATGGAGCGTGGGGTTGCGTGTGTGTGTGCGGCGGCGGGGGGAGTGGGGGTGCGTGTGGGTGTGCGGCGGTGGGGGGAGTGGGGTTGCGTGTGTGTGTGCAGCAGCGGGGGGGAGTGATGGAGCGTGGGGTTGCGTGTGTGTGCGGCGGCGGGGGGGTGATGGAGCGTGGGGTTGTGTGTGTGTGTGGGGCGGGGGGATGGGGTTGCGTGTGTGTGCGGCGGGGGAGTGATGGAGCGTGGGGTTGCGTGTGTGTGTGCGGCGGCGGGGGGAGTGATGGAGCATGGGGTTGCGTGTGTGTGTGCGGCGGGGGGAGTGGGGTTGCGTGTGTGTGCGGCGGCGGGGGGAGTGATGGAGCATGGGGTTGCGTGTGTGTGTGCGGCGGCGGGGGAGTGATGGAGCATGGGGTTGCGTGTGTGCGGTGGTGGGGGGAGTGGGGTTGCGTGTGTGTGCAGCGGCGGGGGGAGTGATGGAGCGTGGGGTTGCGTGTGTGTGTGGCGGCGGGGGGAGTGATGGAGCGTGGGGTTGCGTGTGTGTGTGTGCGGCGGCGGGGGGAGTGATGGAGCGCGGGGTTGCGTGTGTGTGTGCGGCGGCGGGGGGTGATGGAGGGTGGGGTTGCGTGTGTGCGGCGGCGGCGGGGAATGATGGAGCGTGGGGTTGCGTGTGTGTGTGCGGGGTGGGAGTGGGGTTGCGTGTGTGTGCGTGGCGGGGGAGTGATGGAGCATGGGGTTGCGTGTGTGTGTGCGGTGGCGGGGGAGTGGGAGTGGGGTTGCGTGTGTGTGTGCGGCGGCGGGGGGAGTGATGGAGCATGGGGTTGCGTGTGTGTGTGCGGCGGCGGGGGGAGTGGGGGTGCGTGTGTGCGTGCGGCGGCGGGGGGAGTGATGGAGCGTGGGGTTGCGTGTGTGTGTGCGGCGGGGGGAGTGATGGAGCGTGGGGTTGCGTGTGTGTGTGCGCGGGGGGAGTGGGGTTGCGTGTGTGTGTGCGGCGGCGGGGGAGTGATGGAGCGTGGGGTTGCATGTGTGTGTGCGGCGGCGGGGGATGATGGAGCGTGGGGTTGCGTGTGTGTGTGCGGCGGCGGGGGAGTGATGGAGCGTGGGGTTGCGTGTGTGTGTGCGGCGGCGGGGGGAGTGATGGGTGGGGTTGCGTGTGTGCGGGGGGGGGAGTGGGGTGCGTGTGTGTGCGGCGGGGGAGTGATGGAGCGTGGGGTTGCGTGTGTGTGTGCGGGCGGGGGGGGGGTGGAGGGTGGGGTTGCGTGTGTGTGTGTGGCGGTGGGGGGAGTGATGGAGCGTGGGGTTGCGTGTGTGTGTGCGGCGGTGGGGGGGAGTGATGGAGCGTGGGGTTGCGTGTGTGTGTGCGGCGGTGGGGGGGAGTGATGGAGCGTGGGGTTGCGTGTGTGTGTGCGGCGGTGGGGGGGAGTGATGGAGCGTGGGGTTGCGTGTGTGTGTGCGGCGGCGGGGGGAGTGATGGAGCGTGGGGTTGCGTGTGTGTGCGCGGCGGCGGGGGGAGTGATGGAGCGTGGGGTTGCGTGTGTGTGTGCAGCGGCGGGGGGAGTGGGGTTGCGTGTGTGTGTGCGGCGGCGGGGGAGTGATGGAGCGTGGGGTTGCATGTGTGTGTGCGGCGGCGGGGGAGTGATGGAGCGTGGGGTTGCATGTGTGTGTGGCGGCGGGGGAGTGGGGTTGCGTGTGTGTGTGCGGCGGCGGGGGGAGTGATGGAGCGTGGGGTTGCGTGTGTGTGTGCGGTGGCGGGGGGAGTGATGGAGCGTGGGGTTGCGTGTGTGTGTGCGGCGGCGGGGGGAGTGATGGAGCGTGGGGTTGCGTGTGTGTGTGCGGCGGGGGGGGAGTGATGGAGCGTGGGGTTGCGTGTGTGTGTGCGGCGGCGGGGGGAGTGGGGTTGCGTGTGTGTGTGCGGCAGCGGGGGAGTGATGGAGCGTGGGGTTGCGTGTGTGTGTGCGGCGGCGGGGGGAGTGGGGTTGGGTTGCGTGTGTGTGCGGCGGCGGGGTGATGGAGCGTGGGCTTGCGTGTGTGTGTGCGGCGGCAGGGGGAGTGGGGTTGCGTGTGTGTGCGGCGGGGGGAGTGATGGAGCGTGGGGTTGCGTGTGTGTGTGCGGCGGCGGGGGGAGTGATGGAGCGGGGGGTTGCGTGTGTGTGCGGCGGGGGGAGTGGGGTTGCGTGTGTGTGCGCGGCGGCGGGGGGAGTGATGGAGTGGGGTTGCGTGTGTGTGTGTGGCGGGGGGAGTGATGGAGCATGGGGTTGCGTGTGTGCGGTGGTGGGGGGAGTGGGGTTGCGTGTGTGTGCAGCGGCGGGGGGAGTGATGGAGCGTGGGGTTGCGTGTGTGTGTGCGGCGGCGGGGGGAGTGATGGAGCGTGGGGTTGTCTGTGTGTGTGTGGCGGTGGGGGGAGTGAGAGCGTGGGGTTGCGTGTGTGTGCGGCGGCGGGGGGATGGAGCGTGGGGTTGCGTGTGTGTGTGGGCGGCGGGGGGTGATGGAGTGGGGTTGCGTGTGTGTGTGCGGCGGTGGAGGGAGTGGGGTTGCGTGTGTGCGGCGGCGGGGGAGTGATGGAGCTGGGGTTGCGTGTGTGTGTGCGGCGGCGGGGGGAGTGATGGAGCTGGGGTTGTGTGCGTGTGGCGGGGGGGAGTGGGGTTGCGTGTGTGTGCAGCGGCGGGGAGTGATGGAGCGTGGGGTTGCGTGTGTGTGTGCGGCGGCGGGGGAGTGATGGAGCGTGGGGGTTGCGTGTGTGTGTGTGGCGGTGGGGGGAGTGATGGAGCGTGGGGTTGCGTGTGTGTGTGAGGCGGCGGGGGGATGATGGAGCGTGGGGTTGTGTGTGTGTGCGGCGGGGGGTGATGGAGCGTGGGGTTGTGTGTGTGTGCGGCGGGGGGGAGTGGGGTTGCGTGTGTGTGTGCGGTGGTGGGGGGAGTGATGGAGCGTGGGGTTGCGTGTGTGTGCAGCGGCGGGAGGGAGTGATGGAGCGTGGGGTTGCGTGTGTGTGTGCGGGGGCGGGGGGAGATGGAGCGTGGGGTTGCGTGTGTGTGTGCGGTGGCGGGGGGAGTGGGGGGTTGCGTGTGTGTGCGGCGGCGGGGGAGTGAGGGAGCGTGGGGTTGCGTGTGTGTGTGCGGCAGCGGGGGGGTTGCGTGTGTGTGTGGCGGCGGGATGATGGAGCGTGGGGTTGCCTGTGTGTGTGCGGTGGTGGGAGTGGGGTTGCGTGTGTGTGCGGTGGCGGGGGGAGTGATGGAGCGTGGGGTTGCGTGTGTGTGTGCGGTGGCGGGGGGAGTGATGGAGCGTGGGGTTGCGTGTGTGTGCGGCGGCGGGGGGGGAGTGATGGAGCGTGGGGTTGCGTGTGTGTGTGCGGCGGGGGCGTGGGGTTGCGTGTGTGTGTGCGGCGGCGGGGGAGTGATGGAGCGTGGGGTTGCGTGTGTGTGTGCGGCGGCGGGGGAATGATGGAGCGTGGGGTTGCGTGTGTGTGTGCGGCGGCGGGGGGAGTGGGGTTGCGTGTGTGTGTGCGGCGGCGGGGGAGTGATGGAGCGTGGGGTTGCATGTGTGTGTGCGGCGGCGGGGGGAATGGAGCGTGGGGTTGCGTGTGTGTGTGCGGCGGCGGGGGAGTGATGCAGGGGGTTGCGTGTGTGTGTGCGGGGGGGGGAGTGATGGAGCGGGGTTGCGTGTGTGTGTGCGGCGGCGGGGGAGCGTGGGGTTGCGTGTGTGTGTGCGGTGGCGGGGGGAGTGATGGAGCGTGGGGTTGCGTGTGTGTGCGGTGGCGGGGGGAGTGATGGAGCGTGGGGTTGCGTGTGTGTGTGCGGCGGGGTGAGATGGAGCGTGGGGTGGGTGTGTGTGTGCGCGGGGCGAGTGGGGTTGGTGTGTGTGTGTGCGGCGGCGGGGGGAGTGGGGTTGCGTGTGTGTGTGCGGCAGCGGGGGAAGTGATGGAGTGTGGGGTTGTGTGTGTGTGTGCGGCGGTGGAGGGAGTGGGGTTGCGTGTGTGCGTGCGGGGGGAGTGATGGAGTGTGGGGTTGTGTGTGTGTGTGCGGGTGGCGGGGGGAGTGATGGAGCATGGGGTTGGTGTGTGTGTGCGGGCGGGGGGAGTGGGGTTGCGTGTGTGTGCAGCGGGGGGGAGTGATGGAGCGTGGGGGTGCGTGTGTGTGTGCGGCGGCGGGGGGATGATGGAGCGTGGGGTTGCGTGTGTGTGTGTGGCATGCACAAGTATTTAAAGGCATTTTCAAGTGCCTGTTTTTCAATAAGATGTGCAAACACAATGGTGAGACAAGACTTGCGTTACCAGCAAGGCACCTGAGAGGACATGACCTGGAGTAAAAGCACAGATAACAACTACTTCGTCCTCAGAAGTGACTCATTGCACAGCACAAACTTCCAGGTGACATGTATCTAAATAGACTGATGTAGTTGTAAGCATAAATGTAGTTTGCATCAAAATGAAAACATGGATACTGTTTTGGCCAATTTAGTTTTCTTTTTTCTTAGTTACTTGTTGACTGTTTCAGCTGTACCAGCTTTTCCATTACTTCAGTCTCCTTTCCATGTCTTGCGACTGTTCACAGTCTCACACCACTAAACCTGGCAGTTGAGAATGGATAAAGATTCTCAGGCATGTTAATCCTTGTATCCCATCTCATAGTCAGTGGTTTCCATTTGCTAGAATAAAGGGCACAGAATCCCTGTGAAAGTGAGGAATGGTGCATTTTTTTTTTACCTGAACATCTTTCTAGGCATTTCTGCCTTCCAGTGTGACTCTTCAGTTAAGTTCCACAGAAGCTAAGCACAGAATTACACTAGAGGACCTGGAGATTCCCAGAAAGAGCCTTTTTATCAAAACTGCAAAAGTCAAACCCTGAGAGCTGAGCATACTTAATTTTTTGTAGAAGCCTTAATAGATATGGCGTTCATTTGACATGTTTGACTACTTAGTAAAAGGCAAGCATCAATGACAAAGTGATCATTTTCTAAATCTATGCTAGTAATTGACAAAATCAAGTCCTCAAGTTATTGTACTGCAACTAGCAACCTTAAATGTATACTACTGGTGAGGAATGCCAACCTTCAAGTTACTTGTTGACTTATGGCAACCTCATGACTTTCATAGGGCTTAGAACAGGTATGGGCAAACCCAGGCCTGAGGCTGGATGTGGCCCCTTGGGCTCCTTTCTCATGCCCTCCTCTAACTATCCTAACCTCCCTCCCTTCCCTTCCCTCCCTCTTTCTTCCTCCCTCGTCTTCCTTTCTTCCTTCCATCCTTTACTTTTTCCTTCCTCCTGGGGGAGGTTTAGCTAGGAGAAGAGAAGGTAGAGGAGGAACATAGGAACCATGTTTCAATATTTAAAAGGGTGTCCCATCGAGGAGGAGTGGGGAAACTGACTTTCTTCTGCTCTAGAGACCAGTGCACAAGGGAGCAATGGGTTCAAATGGCAGGGAAAGAGATTCGGCTGAATCTCTTTCCCATCTGATACATTTTTTGGGGACAGCAATTTTAAACTTCAAGAGGAGGGGGTTTTCAACCGTAGTATAACAACAACTGTATCTAATGACTGAACTGAGAATTTAAGAACTAACCGCTGCACTGTTAAGAAGTACTGTGTGTAATTACCTGGTGTGACTCTAGCACTTTACTTTACTCTACCAGCACTTTAATTTACTACCTCTGTGGTCCATTGACCTCATTAAGCCTCAGCACTTTAATCGACTTAACCATCTAGCGTTGAATTTAAGCCCTCCATGACGCACTTCATTTAGCACTTTCATCTTAGCACTTTAGAGCCAATTGACAAGTTATTGCACTTTATTATTTATACCGTTGTGAATGCCGATACAATCATCTACCTCCACTTTAAGAATCCCAGGGAAACTCCTCTGATAGTGTTCAACAGCTATCATTCATGACACTACCCAGTCCCTGGCATTTGTTAATCTTGCTGCTAATTGTTTATGGTAGAGAGAGGGAACGGAGTAGATTAGGAAGATCTGAGTATAACATAACAGGAGTGGGAAATGAACGTAAGGCAAGACTACGGCAATCCGAAGCTGTAATATATCAAACAGTCAATGATGAACTATGGGCTGATACTATGGCTACTGAATGCATCATGGAGGAGGGAGAGGGTTCCGTTAACCGGGGAGCCCCCACAGAAGTCGTGGTGGGGAGGGGGAGATACGGGAAAGGGAGACCTTTAATTCGGCCTAGGGAACGTGGAACAATATTAGTAATTCCAAATCGGTCTCCTGATACGGTAAGCTGGTGTAACCAGGATGGCGGTCCCTCCGAATTGAAAGTGGTGCTGTTGAACGCCAGATCTGTCAATGGTAAAACAGGGGAGATGACTAGGGCAATAGACACGATCGCTCCAGAACGTCCCCTCTCAAGTAGCCGAGCTAAACCAGCTCCTTGGTTCACCGAGGGGCTGGCAGCGTTGAAGCGAAAGAAGAGGGAACTAGAGAGCGTGTGGCGTTCGGATCCGAGCGAGCCAAATCGAACACGGTTTGTGTCCTTTTTAAGGGCATATGCCGCGGCAATAAAAGCCGCAAAGAAGGCTTTCTTTGCGGCCACTATTGCGTCTGCAAAGAACCGTCCGGCTGAACTGTTCCGAGTTGTCAGAGGCCTGTTAAAACCCACCACTCAGGATGGGTGCCCTGATGACTCGGCAGCTCGCTGTGAAGCTTTTGCTCAGTTCTTTGCAGACAAAGTCGCTTTGATCCGCTCTGGTCTGGATACCATATTAACGGCAGTCTCTGAGGATGTAACACGAGCATCTGCTTGTCCAGTTTTGATGGATTCATTTCAATTGGTGAAACCCGAGGATGTGGACAAGGTGCTTGGAGGAATGAGGCTACCACATGCATCCTAGACCCCTGCCCATCCTGGCTTCTGAAGGAGGCCAGAGGGGGATTGGCCGAGTGGGTGAAGGTGGTGGTTAATGCCTCCCTTCGGGAGGGCAAAATTCCAGCCAGCTTAAAGCAAGCTGTGATAAAACCGCTGTTGAAGAAACCATCACTGGACCCCACTCAATTCGTCAACTATCGGCCTGTTTCCAATCTCCCCTTTTTGGGCAAAGTCATGGAACGTGTGGTGGCCTCACAACTCCAGGCATTCTTGGTAGACACGGATTATCTAGACCCGGCACAGTCTGGCTTTAGGCCGGGGCATGGTACCGAGACAGCCTTGGTCGCCTTAGTGGATGATCTGCGCCGGGAGCTCGACAGGGGGAGTGTGTCCCTGTTGGTGCTGCTGGACCTCTCAGCGGCCTTCGATACCGTCGACCACGGTATCCTTCTGGGACGCCTCGCGGGGATGGGTCTTGGAGGTACTGTTCTGCAGTGGCTCCGCTCATTCCTCGAGGGTCGGTCTCAGAAGGTGTTACTGGGAGACTCCTGTTCAACCCCACAACCTTTGTCTTGTGGGGTTCCTCAGGGTTCAATACTGTCTCCCATGTTGTTTAACATCTACATGAAGCCGCTGGGTGAGATCATCCGGAGTTTCGGTGCGATGTCATCTGTACGCAGATGATGTCCAACTCTGTCACTCCTTTCCACCTGCTACTAAGGAGGCTGTCGAGGTCCTGAACCGGTGCTTGGCCGCTGTGACGGTCTGGATGGGGGCGAACAAATTGAAATTGAATCCAGACAAGACAGAGGTACTCCTGGTTAGTCGTAAGGCCGAACAGGGTATAGGGTTACAGCCTGTGTTGGATGGGGTCGCACTCCCCCTGAAGACGCAGGTTCGCAGTCTGGGTGTGATCCTGGACTCATCGCTGAGCCTGGAACCCCAGGTTTCGGCGGTGACCAGGGGAGCATTCGCACAGTTAAAACTTGTGCGCCAACTGCGACCGTACCTTGGGAAGCCTGACTTGGCCACGGTAGTCCACGCTCTGGTTACATCCCGTCTTGACTACTGCAACGCTCTCTACGTGGGGTTGCCTTTGAAGACGGCTCGGAAGCTCCAATTAGTCCAACGGGCGGCAGCCATGATACTAACGGGAGCGGAGCGCAGGGAGCATACAACTCCTCTGCTGCACCAGCTCCACTGGCTGCCGATCTGCTACCGGGCCCAATTCAAGGTGCTGGCGTTGGCCTTTAAAGCCCTAAACCAGTGGTTCTCAACCTTCGTAATGCCGCGACCCCTTAATACAGTGCCTCACGTTGTGGTGACCCCCAACCATAAAATTATTATTATTGCTACTTCCTAATTATAATTGTGTTACTGTTATGAATCACAATGTAAAAAATCTGAAATGCAGGATGTATTTTCATTCACTGGACCAAATTTGGCACAAATACCCAAAAACAGCACTCCATGCCGTCATGTCAGCTACATGACCTTGGAGGTGTCTGTGAACAACACCGGCTCTTTGGCCTAGAAATTGAGCACCAACTCCCAGAGTTGGACACAACTGGACTTAATGTCAGGGGAAAACTTTTACCTTACGTTATCCAATACACCCAAATTTGAATACTGGTGGGGTTGGAGGGAAAATTGATTATGTCATTTGGAAGTTGTCGTTGCTGGGATTTATAGTTCACCTACAATTAAAGAGCATTTTGAACTCCACCAATGATGGAATTGGACCAAACTTGGCACACAGAACTCCCACAACCAACGAAAAATACTGGAATGGTCTGGTGAGCACTGACCTTGAGTTTGGGAGATGTAGTTCACCTGCATCCAGAGAGCATTGCAGACTCACACAATGATGGATCTGGTCCACACTTGGCACAGATACTCAATATGCCCCAATGTGAACACTGGTGGAGTTTGTTGAAAATAGACCTTGACATTTGGGATATGCAGTTGCTGGGATTTATAGTTCACCTGCAACGAAGAGCCCTCGCTTGCTCCGCACCCCTGCCGGCCGGCGGGAGAGCGGAGCAGCCGAGGGCGCCTGGAGAAGGCCTTGCTCCCAAGGCCCTCGCCTGCCCCGCCCCCCCGCCGGCTGGCGGGAGAGCGGAGCAGCCGAGGGCGCCTGGAGAAGGCCTTGCTCCCAAGGCCCTCGCCTGCTCCGCTCCCCCCCGCCGGCTGGCGGGAGAGCGGAGCAGCCGAGGGCGCCTGGAGAAGGCCTTGCTCCCAAGGCCCTCGCCTGCTCCGCCCCCCCCGCCGGCCGGCGGGAGAGCGGAGCAGCCAAGGGGGCCTGGAGAAGGCCTTGCTCCCAAGGCCCTCGCCTGCTCCGCCCCCCCGCCGGCGGGCGGGAGAGCGGAGCAGCCGAGGGCGCCTGGAGAAGGCCTTGCTCCCAAGGCCCTCGCCTGCTCCGCCCCCCCGCCGGCTGGCGGGAGAGCGGAGCAGCCGAGGGCGCCTGGAGAAGGCCTTGCTCCCAAGGCCCTCGCCTGCTCCGCCCCCCCGCCGGCTGGCGGGAGAGCGGAGCAGCCGAGGGCGCCTGGAGAAGGCCTTGCTCCCAAGGCCCTCGCCTGCTCCGCCCCCCCCGCCATCAGAAGGAGATGAGGGACAGGCGGATGGCTTCGCGCGGGGGAATGCCAGTGGCGCAGGGGGTCGGCCGCCATTTTGGAGGGGGCGTGGCCAGCCAATGCAGCTTCGCGACCCCCAGAAAATGGCCAAACGACCCCCTGAGGGGTCGCGACCCCCAGGTTGAGAACCGCTGCCCTAAACGGTTCTGGCCCAACTTACCTATCCGAACGTATCTCGGCCTATCAGCCCACCAGGACCCTAAGATCTTCTGGGGAGGCTCTGCTCTCCATCCCGCCTGCTTCACAGGTGCGGCTTGCGGGAACGAGAGACAGGGCCTTTTCTGTGGTGGCCCCTCGGCTTTGGAACGCCCTCCCCATAGAGGTAAGATCAGCCCCCTCGCTGATGGTGTTTCGGAAAAGATTGAAGACATGGATGTTCAAACAAGCATTCGGTTAATCCGGTGCAAAGAAATTGATGATTAAGGACTGGTAATCATGGACGATGAAATTGGACTACGATTCTAGTTAAGAGATGCATTGGATTGTATTGGTGGCCCAATACTATGTATTGTATGTTGTTTTTATGCTTTTTAAACTGAATATTGTTGATTGTTTGTAGAGTTGTAAACCGCGTTGAGTCGCCAATTTTGGCTGAGAAACGGCGGTATACAAGCGCAGTAATAATAATAATAATAAGAAGAATAGGAAGAACTTCCTGGAGAGTGGCATAGGTTGCCTCGGAGTCTTTTATGCAGAGGCGGTCTATTGGGAGTGTTTTGATTGTGTGTTCCTACATGGCAGGGAGTTGGGCTGGATGGCCCTTGAAGGTTTCTTACAACTCTAGGATTCTATATCAGGAGTAGGCAATATGGGATCTAATGGATACACTTTTTCTCTCCTGTCTAACATGTCATCCTGACCAAGGCCAGCCCTTTCAGGATACAAACATTTCTAGTCATTTCTTCACTTTCTGCCTCCAAGAGGGAAAGGGAAGGGGAGGAAAGGGCAACAAGGGGACTTGGGGAGAACCTCCCTCCCAGCCTGCACACCCACCATGTCGCCCTCAAGTTAGAAAGTATGTCCATGCCTGGTTCAGAACTTTTAATTGCTTCAACTACTGTAAATAAGTTGTTTCATTCACCCATCTGGGACAGAAAAGGCTATTTTGTCTGACAGGCCAAACACATAGGAATGCTACACATGCCAGCTCAAAATGAAGCCTCACTGGACTCAATAGGACATAGCTCTTGGATAATGGAGAATTGGACTGCAGCTTAAAAGTACTAAAATCCACTAGAATATATTTTTTTGAAAATGTGATTGTAGCTTAAAAGCTCATATTCTAAGCTCCAAAAATATCGCACAAAGCTGAAACCTAACAGAATGGGAACTTTGTGCAATTAAGTTAAATCCCATTGAACAGATATATATTGTGACCATTATAAAGTTGTAATACACATCTACTTAATAACTGATGCTAGGCAATGTCCAAGTATCTTTGTATTAGTCCTATCTAGAATCTCTTATGATCAAACATTAGAACTAGCTTATGCAGCAAGAGTACTAAAATAGTATTATTTGTGATTGACATTGCAAATTAATGTTTCCTATATGGATTTTTTAAAAAGTAGGCAGTATGGGAGATGGAAAGGCAAATCTGTAGAAAGTAAACTCAATGATTTCTACACAATTAACAATTCACTCTTGCCTTGAGCAATTCAGCCTTTTTATTTCAATCGCTTAACAGTTCAGTACTGGGAAACAACAAAAATAACCTTAAATAATGATTGCCCCACTCCCACCATAAGCACATCTGAAAAATAAAGACAGGAAAAAAAATTCCTTTGCAAATCATTTTTCAAAATGACAATGGCATCTCAGGCCAATAAATACAATAAGGTTTACAAAAGTTTGTAGAATTGTGTGATTTTGCATAATAATAAATCTTGCTTAGGACATAGTAAGCAAGCGCTAAGTATTACTACTCTTGCTATAGCGTACTATAGTTTGCACACTTTTGAAAATGATTTTTATTTTGGCCACAGTTTTGTCTTCTCATTGCCTTGTGAGGTTATGTATTGTTGTGTTCAGCTGAATTTAATCAGATCATGGCCATTACGAGAAGAAACCTGCTGCCACTCAGAGGCTCAGACTCCTGAAGTTAACCACTTCTTATTTCTTGGTGGGTTAGCCATTTGTTTATGGAAGTTCTCTCCCATTGGAAACCATATACCAAAGTCAAGAGTTCAGGTGCATGGAACGCCATACAAGAGGAAACTGCATAGAAACAAAAAGGTGAATAACATCTATAGAGTTTCTTATTAATGTATATTTAATTCTCAAACTGCAAGCCATGTAGTTAATAGCTGGATATAAATGTATAAACAGAAGAGTAAAACCTTAGACACAGCAGCAAAAAAATATAGGATGAAGATCACTGGTAAGTCCAACACAGCAGAAATAAATGACACACATTTAGAAGGCACAGTTAAGGAGTTGCACTAAACATCCCCAACCGCAACCAAGGACAGTTAATGCAAATACCTTAGGTTACCAAAGTTCTTCATGTGAGTTCCTTGGGCTCAGCTGATAATTGTGTAGTAGTTTGAAAAAAGTTCTTCTCCCAGCCCAATATTTCGTAGAGCCACAAGAACTACACATCTCAAGGGCCTGCAGAATATGCATGAGAGAGAGGTGGATTTTGGAGAGATTAGGACACACATTTGCCTTTTGTTATTCAAATTCTGAAAAAATAATAATGTTTAAATGCTTTAACTATTTGATCACATCGACTGAATTCTCAATCATAGCACGCTCCTGACACAGAAAGAAAAATTAAAATCCTTACCTCTGTACTTCATGACTGTACTTGATGTTTGGGAGATACTGCTTAAATTCTATAGGAAAATATTCAGGTACATCAAACTCCTGGTAACATACGTTTGCTGATTTGTCTAATGAAAAACAGAAGAAAAATCTTAAATGTAGACTACATTAACTAAGAGTTACATTCATATTAATATTTTGCTTGGAATCTAAATTACTGAGGTACATTGTGATTTTACTGTATCAAAAGCCTTAAATGCTCTAAAGCATTCACTGTGGAATATCCTCACTAGTGTTCTGCCTGATCTGATACTATGAAAATGTTATGAATAACTTTTTCATAACTTTACAGCATAGGTTCTTTTTACTGCAATTTTCCAATAAGAGAAAGGGTATCAGAACGTTTACAGAACAACATTTAGACATACAGACTCTATGTAACTACACTGGATTCACAAACAACCTACAGTTACATTGGCTAACAAAAAACAAAGGGGGATTATATTTTCTCTTAGCATTCATATTATATAAACACATTCATCCATCAGCACGAATACATCACCATTTCCTCCTGCTGTCTCCAGGAGAAGAACATCTTAGGCCAAACTGCTTCCTTGCAAATTTGCCAATGCATAGTTCAAAAACTTCTAAAATGCCAGAATGCATACTCTTTCCCTTAGAATATAGACTCTAAAATATGACTCTAAAATCACACTCCTTTCTCTTTCTTTGAGAAAAGGAGCAAGTGATCAGACTCCTTTCCACTGCAGATCTGCCACTCCCAAATACACCATCTCTCTCCTTCCCAAGGAACAGAGCATGGTGGGTGAACAGCACCGCTGACTCTCACACTTGTTGGATTGTTATGTCTCTTATATAGCAATATTTCTGCTGATGTTGTTCCAAAGTTGTAAATGAATGACAGATAGTTTTTCCATCCTGAAACACCCTAGCTTCATCTCGGTTTCCTGGCAGATGTTGACTTTGCATAATTGGTGTTGGTAAATGTAAGTAGCTTCGTGTTGACTTCCTTCTTAACATAAGAAACCTTGTAAACATTTCCTTAACTTAAACAGTCATTGTCTTTGACTAATGTAAACACGATGTTTCCCCCCAAAAGGTCAACAGTTAATTGTCACAGTTCTTATCAATGTCAGGAGTTGATCGGCAACTTTTAATTAGTTTATAAGTATAGTTGTTTTCCAGGCCTCGATTTTCAGAATGGTATCTCCAAAATTATTAGCTCTCATTCATTAATCTTTCATACAATTCAATTCAAACCATACATTATATTTCATCATGATAGATAGGGTCCATGAACAGAAATGAGGCCAAACACTGAGAATCTGCTGCACAGCAGCCTTGTCTGCCACGGTGGCACTGAGTCCAAAGTCCGTTTTTCACACTGACATGGTTGGATGAATGGAGACTTTGCCAAGCCAATCTTGCAAAGGGTGGTGGTGGGGTGTGTGTGTGTTCTATTTACCTGTTGAACAATTGTTGACATACTGCCCCACAGCCAGTGGATTCTGCATACTATTTGTAAGCCAAAAGGAATCACTCATCTGTAAAGGACCAAATTGGTCTCTTTTACTGCATGACCTGGAGAGAGAGAAAAGTGTGGAATGCACATCCATAGTTTGATTGCAATTGATTTGATGCAGATATTCTTCTCTAAACTGAGTTTATTTGCAAAAATTGTATTATTCAGCACTCACAAATCCTATTAAATACTGCAAAATAACATATAGGAACTGAGGTACATCGACTGAAATAGTGTTCCCTCACTACTTCGTAGTTCACTTTTCGCGGACTCGCTGTTTTGCAGGTTTTTGCCTCCCAGTTTATGAATGGTTGCCATTGCCCATAGCGGCGTTCTAATCTCGCCTCCTGGCAATGATGGAGTGTGGAAGGGGGTTTCACCCTCCTCCTGGGGAGAGAGGCAGCCAAGCAAGAGAGATTGCAAAGCAAAGCATAGCTAGCGAAAAAAAAGGTGTGCGGTGCTGTTAAATCTCTCCTTGGTCCTGCCTAACCCTCAGAACTCAATATACATATATAACATCCCTACTTCGTGGATTTTCACTTTTCACAATTGTATGTATCTGTAACTTCCCCACCCCTTTTCTGCAACCACATATCAAGTCGCATTGAGGAATCTCCAGTGTCTTTGAGCATAAAACCTTAGCATTTACCCTTTTTTTTAGATTGCAAGATCAAGGGCAGGAATTGGTCTCATTTGTTACTGGATCTTATATGTCAGCAATCCTGGGAGCTTTATTAGTGGAAGCATTATATAAATCAGGAGCCAGGTAAGTAGGTAAAATGTAACCTGCTGACGAATGAAGTGCATTTTATGTTATAGCCATGAATCTGTGGAGTTCTCATCAAAGTATGGAATTCATCATGGATGAGCACATCAACAACACTGCATTGTTTACATTTGATTCTCGAATCTGCAAATACTTGTTTATGTCCTCAAGTTGACTGTTGATTTATGGTTTTCTTAGGTAAAGAGGGATTTGCCATGGCTTTCACTGAAGTATAGATAGCAGAGCCTGGTGTTCCTCGGTGGTCCCCCATCCAAGTACTAATCAGGCCTGACTATGCTTAGCTTCCAAAATCTGATAAGATCAGCTGTTTTTGGGGAATTTAGACTTCCTCCAACTAACACCAAACTATATGTTAATCTTGAATTTATACGTTATCAGGCTTTGTCAACTACTAGTTTCTATCACCTTCACATTAGCCTATGCTGAACCCTTCTAAAAAAACATTAAAAATATTTTCATGCATTTGCAGTTCTAAAGCAGTCTAGCTACAAAGCACATGTTCTAAATTTCCGGTAGGAGCCGCAGTGACTCAATGGGTTAAACCCTTGTGCCAGCTAAACTGCTGACCTGAAGGTCGGTGGTTCAAATCCACGAGATGGGGTGAGCTCCCATCTGTCAGCTCCAGCTTCCCATTCAAGGACATGAGAGAAGCCTTCCACAGAATGGTAATATATCCGGGCATCCCCTGGGAAATGTCTCTGCAGATGGCCAATTCTCTCACACCAAAAGTGACTTGCAGTTTCTCAAGTCGCTTCTGATATGATTTTTAAAAGTTTCCAGTATTCTTTGAGTAAAAAACATAATACACACAAAAATCAAAGAGAAGATAGACTCATCTCCAAATCTGCCACTAAAATGTTATTCCAAACTGAAAAGTTGAAATAAATTACTTCCAAGTTTAGTTGGTTCCAGATAACAAAACCATTAGCGAATCAATTGATTTTCACAAAACATAAAACCTTTGGATTGATTTTTTTTCCTGTCAAGTACTTACCTGTATATAGCCTTTGAGATTCCTTTGTCATTCCCATCAATAAGCACCCCATCTATACATCTAAATATAAATGGGTTGCCAATGGACTGGAAAAATATGGGTTCATACTTTTCATAGACTGTACCTATTCACGATAATAAAAAAGCTATGTTAGGTTTCAGTGGTAAGGTGACAAGTTATGAAGAAAAGATTTCAACATTTTCTTATTCTGGAGACACATAGGCATCAAATTTATTTAATCTGATGTAATGATGGATTTGCTGTAAATTCATTTACTGTATTGTCTCCCGCCTTTCTCACCCCGAAGGGGACCCAGAGTGGCCTTACAATGGGCAATAATTTAATGCCATGTAAAACAAACATATAATAAAATAAACCTATACATTAAAATACAGAATTAATAAACACATAAACATTAAAACCAATTATTAAAATCACACCATCCAAAATCATATTTCACTAGTTACTGCATATATTCCAACTACGCTTATTGCACTCTGTAGCTATCCAAAGGCTTGGTCCCATAGCCGTGTTTTTAATTTCTTCCTAAAGGTCAGGAGGGAGCTGGCCCGATTTCACTAGGGAGGGAGTTCCATAACCAAGGGGGTACCACTGAGAAGGCTCTGTCCCCCATTCTCACCAATGGTGGCTGCGAAGGAGGTGGGACCGAGAGCAGGGCCTCCCCAGACGATCTTAATCTCCGAGGTGGTTCATAAGAGAAGATATGTTCAGACAGGTACGTTGCTTGGAGCATCTCCTTAGAATTTAAAGTGCGTTCGGGGGGGTGGCATTTGCAATCATGGCAGTTGCACTACAATTGTGAATACATATGAATTTGTATCATTAGATTATAAATCCATAACTAGAATGCAGGACACCAGTTTGACTCAGCCTAAGACAGATTCATACATTCAACTATTTGAAAATACAATGATTTTCCATACCAGGATACATAGATACAACAGTTCCTTTTGGAACAAAACCTTTGGTTACAAAGACTCCTGTGCCAGCAGAAACCAATGAACTGCAGCTTCGCGTAATACTGAATCCTAACGTATTGAATAGAATTTCTTCTGGATTGATGATGATTTCACTTTGCTGGTTGTCATCGACTTCTTTGGATATTGAAGCATGAGCTGTCTCTAGCTCTGGATATTTCGATTTAAGTTTTGGAAGGAAGTTAAGAAGAAACATTTGCTTTCTCAAGTCATTTATAAATAAGGCTCTAAAGGTTTTCAGTAGTGTTTTAAGGACATCTTCATCAGGAACTATTTTGTCTTTTGATTCTTCTGGTACAAACCGCAGGGTTCTACAATGAGGGGGGAAAAGCAGTGAAACAGATTTTTTAAAAACATTAAAATTGGGTGCAGTCTCAATAACAAATAGTAGTTATTAGCTTCTGAAATAAGAGTTATTAGGACGGTAAAGATTATCACAACCTCAAAAATATGGTCAGTGCTTCTTAAAAAATATAACTGATTGGCATTTTGTTAGTGAATTATGAGTGTGAAATCATATTTATGCCATTGCAACTTACTTTTTCATCTCTCAATAATAATAATAATAATAATAATAATAATAATAATAATAATAATAGAGTTGTAAGAGACCTCGTGGGTCATCCAGTTCAACCCTCTGCCAAGAAACAGGAAAATCACATTCAAAGCACCCCTGACAGATGGCCATCCAATCTCTGCCTAAACGTCTCCAAAGAAGGAGCCTCCACCTAATATCTTTACTCTTATATCTCACCACCATCTCCCCGAAGGGACTCGGGGTGGCTTACATATGGGACAGAATGTTCACAAGACATAAAAGCAAAACAATCCATTAAAACAAGAACACAATAAAATAAAAACATAGTAAAATAAACAATCCAGATGAAAACACAATTAAACAAAACATAAGACTATAAAATAGCTGCATTGAAATCCCATCAAAACAATGCTCTCTCAACCCTACCAAGGATGCAGAATTTTGTTTCAGTCATGGAATAATCAACACACACACACCCTCAAAACACTCAGTTTGTAAACTACACAGCCCACTCCCATTGCCATTTCCATGTTGTTGTAGAACAGAGAAATCAGTGGTAAAGCATCCAGCTGCCTTCCTCTAGCTCATTGGTTCCCAACCTGTGGTCCATGAACCACCAGTGATCCACAAGAAGAAAAATATGGTCCGCGGCCTCACCATTACTACACCGTTGCCTCAAAACCACGCCACAATAAGAGTGACTGGTCTTGCAAAACCTTCTTATAGTGCTGAGCCAATGAGGTAGTCAGGGGGGGAGAGGCTAACTAACTATAAACCACTGAATCATCTGAGCAACAGTATTATGCCTCTGCTTGTAGTCTGTCTGTGTGATCTTCTTGCAGCAGCTGAGGATATGATCTATCATTTCATCTGCTTCCTTGCAGAGTTTACACCTGGTATCTGTCATCAATTTTTCAATTTTGGCTTTGATGGCATTGGTTCTAATGGCTTCTTCTTGGGCTGCCAGAATCAGGCCCTCCGTCTCCTTTTTCAAAGTTCCATTTGTGAGCCACAGCCATGTTTTTTCTTTGTCAATTTTGCTCTCAGTTTTTCCTAGGAACTGTCCATGGAGAGCCTTCTTTTGCCAGTTTTCTCTTCTGTTCTGGATTGTGTTTTTTTACACTATTCACTCTTTGTCTTTTGCACTTGAAGCAGTTTTCTACTATTGACTTCCATCCATGTTGGTTCTTGACCGCCTTTCACATAATATGCAAGTTCATATTTCTCTTCTTCTACCATTTGCATTATTATTATTATTATTATTATTATTATTATTATTATTATTATATTTTACTGACAAAAAAACACAGCAAATGAGATATATATGCTGGATGTGATATCACAAAATCACAAGTCAATCACTTGTGTTTAGGACTGTGTAATGTATTTTTGAATGATGCACGCAGTTCCAAGTAAAGTGGCCTTTTGCAGTTGACACATTGTGATTTTGTCAATGTTTATTGTTTTCAAATGCCAGGTGGCACGGTACCCAGTGTGCCGAATACCACTGGGACCACCTGTACTGGTTTATGCCAGAACCTTTGCTGTTCAATTATTCAATATGATGATGATGAAGAAGAACAAGAAGAAATTGTTGTCTGCATGTCCATGTTCACCCAAGAAGCCTGGTTGGCACGAAAGCTACAATTATTTATTTATTTACCTCATTTATATCCTGCCTTTCTCCCCCTCCGGGGACTCAAGGTGGCCTACAACTCCAGTACTATTAAATACCAGTACAATTAAATACCAGTACAATTAAATACTGTTGATTAAAAAAAATCAACAGTAAAAACAATAACAAACTCCCTCCATTAAAAGAGATAATAATTAGTCAATAAACACATCAAAGGAGTAAACAGATTTAAACGTATAAAGTGCACAGGATTCAAATGCAAGCATTTGCATTTGAACCAGATTATTGCAGGAACACCTCAGCAAGTGAGAGTCCAAAAGTGGCAGGCTAAAACCCAGAACCTCAAGCCATGGCTGATACCGAATAAGAGACTCCCCCTGGGCACACAGAAGACTTGGCAACTTGGAAGGCACTGAACAGACTGCGCTCTGGCACCACGAGATGCAGATCAAACCTTGAGAAATGGGGCCACAAAGTGGAATCCATGACATGTGAGTGTGGAGAAGAGCAAACCACAGACCACCTACTACAATGCAATCTGAGCCCTGCCACATGCACAATGGATGACCTTCTTCCAACAACACCAGAGGCAGTCCAAGTGGCCAACTACTGGTCAAAGGACATTTAATACAATGCCAAGTTTTTAAACTTTGTGTTTTTTAAATATGATACAATAAATAAATAAATTTTAATCGGAGGCTTCTTGACTAAGGAAAGTAATATCAAAAATCACCGATCCTGCTAACTACAACCGAAATGGATTGAGAGAAAGGAAACTGACTTCTTAATTCTTACTTCTATGACTCTATGGAGGCCTGGATGAAGGGACAGATTGTGCAGACAAACACTCCGACTATAATGAGTCACCAGCAGGTTTTTTTTTCTAATGCAAAAGATGAAATCTCTTCCAAATTAAGACAAGCAGCATAAACATAGTAACTGAGAGTAATACATGATCCTTGAGAGAATATGCGGCTGTAATTGATTAGAGAAACTATGCTGAGATCATTAGCCCAAAAGTATACAGCTTGAGATATTTATTAGCTCTCTCGGAGAACCAAGAATCAATTTAAACTTTTATTCATTCCAGGCATCTGCTTATTGTTACAGAAATTAGAGATGGAGAAAAGGCCAATTAGACATAATGCGCACTGCAGCCAATGCCAAACTGTCCCCTTTACAATGCATTCGGAAATACCTCACGGCTGACTTTAATTATTTGGGCCTCTGGAGAAGACATTTCGTAATCTCTTTCAAAGTATTTATTTATTGTATCAGGAGCAAACCAAGGGTACAGTTGTAGTGTATTTTTTTAAACCCCACAACATTTAAAATCTTGATATTATATTAAATGTCCTTTGGCCACTTGGAGAGCCTCTGGTGTTGCTATAGGAAGGTCCTCCATTGTGCATGTGGCAGGGCTCAGGCTGCATTGTCATAGGTGGTCTGGGGTTTGCTCTTCTCCACACTCGCATGTCACAGATTCCACTTTGTGGCCCATTTCTTAAGGTTGGCTCTGCACCTCGTGGTGCCAGAGTGCAGTCTGTTCAGTGCCTTCCAAGCTGCCCAATTTTCTGTGTGACCAGGAGGGAATCTCTCATTTGGTATCAGCCACAGATTGAGGTTCCAGGTTTTAGCCTGCCACTTTTGGACTCTCACTTGCTGAGGTCTTCCTGCAAGTATCTCTGTAGATCTTAGAAAACTATTTCTTGATTTAAGGCATTGGTGTGCTGGCTGATATCTGAACAGGGGATGTCACCTCCTTGGTCATTTCATTATAAGCTGCTAATTCCTGGCGAATGTCAGGTGGTGCGATACCAGCTAACCAGCGGTTCTTAACCTTCCTAATAATACAGTTCTTCACGTTGTGGTGACTCCCAACCATAACATTATTTTCATTGCTCCTTCATAACTGTAATTGTGCTACTGTTATAAATTGTAATGTAAATATCTGATATGCAGGTTGTATTTTCATTCACTGGACCAAATTTGGCACTAATACCCAATATGCCCAATTTTGAATACTGGTGGGGTCGGGAGGGGGGACCGATTTTGTGATTTGGGAGTTGTAGTTGCTGGGTGGCCATAACATCAAACTCCAATTGTGCCAGATCATAGCAATGCAATGTATAGGTTTGGCAAGAGCAGGCCTGGGCAAACTTTGGCCCTTCATGTGTTTTGGACTTCAACTCCCACAATTACTAACAGTTGGTAGGCTGTTAGTGTCAGAAATATTAAATATTAGCTAGATATTTTTAATTATAAAAATGTGAGTCAAGCACTGAAAGGATTAAATAGAAGCTCTCAGTCTGTGAGAGGTCTCAGTGGGAAATAAGCCTCAGTAGACCTCAGTATGAGAAGGCCTCAATGTTAGTTCGCTTCAGTGTTAGTAGGCCTCAGTATGAGAAGGCCTCAATGTTAGTTTGCTTCAGTGTGTTAATAGGCCTCAGTATGAGAAAGCCTCAAAGTCAGTTTGCCTCAGTGTGTTACTAGGCCTGGTTTGTGAGAAGCTTTGGTGAGAAGCCCCAGGTTAAAGACCATCGTGTTAGAAGACTGCTGTGTATAAAAAGCTACTGTGTGAAGTTCTTGTGTAACTTTGATGTGAGAAGAGGCTCTGTGAGAACGAAGCTATTTATCTGCATAAGAAAGAAGCCCAGTGTGGAAGCAAAGAAGGAAGTATAAAGTACTTTGTGTTATGGAAACTTTGTTCTTGTAAACAGTACAACCATATTATTTTACTACAAAGAAAAGCCTCCTATGGAAGATATAATATGACATTGATCTGTGTGCTTTTGTTCTTTTTGTTACTTTGGACTACTGGTGCTTGGTTACGTTGCTGCTAATACGTTACTCTGCTGTACATTTATGAGGAGGGTCTGTTGTTAATAAGCCTACTCGCCGAACAGTTAGGAATTTTGGGACTTGAAGTCCAAATTAAGGGGGCACTGATGTAGGGGCACTCCAAATGCACAATCTTAGGAATCCCCTCAACGGCCCAATGTAGCTATGCAAGGAGGAAGCCTTAAGTTGGATTTTTACTACAAAAGCTTTATTGCATGGCCATAGCAATATTGACAAACATTCACATAGAAATGCAATCAAAGGGTTTGTTTTTATAATTTTTGGCAGTAAAATGAATACACATCCTCATTGGTTTCTGAAGACAAATCATTTCATTGTATACACATATAATATTGATAATAATATCAGAATGCAATACAATATAATACTAATAATAATACAATGTAAGAATTATATATTTTATATTACATGTAATATTACTAATAACCTTACAGTATAGTGGTGTAGTACAATATAGTAATATATAATACTAATATTGTGCTGTGCTAATGATATAATATATTGTATACACATGCTGATATTATAATGCAATACAATATAATACTAATAATACATTATAAGATTTATATATTTCATATTACATGTAATATTACTAATAATATTACAGTATAGTGGTATAGTACAATATGGGGATGTATGGTACTAATTTTGTGTTATCTATGCTAATAATTTAATATATAGTATTTACATATGACTTGTAAGCCACTCGGAGTCTCCTTCAGGTGAAAAAGGTGGCATATAAATATCGTAAAAAAATAAATATGCTAGCTATACAGTTGCTCATTGGTTGTTTATGATTTTGATTGACATAATCAAACACATGGGACCCTAACAATGGCACAAGTATTTATTGTGTGGCCGTAGCAATAAGAGAAACGTGCATACAGAAATGCAATCGAAGGGTTTGTCAAAAACCCCAATGGGACTGCCAAGTTTTTATCATTTTTGGCAGTGAATTGAATACACACTCTCATTGGTTTCCAAAGACAAATCATTTCATTGGTCTAAGCTAGCTATACAGTTGCTCATTGGTTGTTTATGATTTCGATTGACATGTGGGATCCTAACAATGGCACAACTATAGCCTACTGTTCTCTGACCACGGCTGTCTTGATGAATCAATCTTATATGTTAGTCCGTTTCAAACATAACTCCAGAGCGACTGGGAAACTTGGGAGTTCTAACTAGCCGCTAACTAGCCGGTTTTGTCCAGATGTACTGTTATCTTTGAATAGTAACTTCCTCTCGGCAGCAACGTTTTCTCAAACCATCAGCATTTTATGCACACTGCAGAAACAGGCCAATATGGCAGTAAATCAGGACGTATGAGCATTGAGAAGACCTCTGAAAATTCCCTTTTAAAACTACGTCTCCATTACAAAACACCTGGAATCATAGAATCAAAGAGTTGGAAGAGACCTCATGGGCCGTCCCGTCCAACCCCCTGCCAAGAAGCAGGAAAATCGCATTCAAAGCACCCCTGACAGATGGCCATCCAGCCTCTGTTTAAAAGCTTCCAAAGAAGGAGCCTCCACCACACTCCGGGGCAGAGAGTTCCACTGCTGAACAGCTCTCACAGTCATGAAGTTCTTCCTCATGTTCAGATGGAATCTCTCTTGTAGTTTGAAGCCATTGTTCCGCGTCCTAGTCTCCAAGGAAACAGAAAACAAGCTTGCTCCCTCCTCCCTGTGGCTTCCTCTCACATATTTATACATGGCTATCAATGTCTCCTCTCAGCCTTCTCTTCTTCAGGCTAAACATGCCCAGCTCCTTAAGCCGCTCCTCATAGGGCTTGTTCTCCAGACCCTTGATCATTTTAGTCGCCCTCCTCTGAGCACATTCCTGCTTGTCAATATCTCTCTTGAATTGTGGTGCCCAGATAATGTGGGATTTTATCCAGCTGTGTGGAAGGGGTCTAACCAAAGCAGAATAGAGCATGGGTAGCATGACTTCCCTAGATCTAGACACTATGCTCCTATTGATGCAGGACAAAATCCCATTGGCTTTTTTTGCCGCCACATCATAGGAGGTCAGAAGTTAGCCCAGGTTTATTCTATGGCAGATTGTGATTGATGCAGCACTCACTGTCTCCAAGCGCCACAGACACTAGATGGCGCTATGCATCCAAACAAGCGACGATGATGCTCACAATCCTTGCAGAAGGGGAAGAAGTAGGAACCAAGCTCTCCCTCCCTCCCTCTTTCCCTCCCCAACCCTTGCCTCGTTCCCCGAGTGCGGCCCCTCTCCTTCCTCCTTCCCAGGAAGAGGCGCAGGAGGGGCTTGGGGCCCGGGGCTGCTTCACCTGCGCTTGTGGCGGAGATTGAAGGCGATCCAGGGCACGAAGCGGTACTTGTAGGACTCCCAGCGCCTCCGCAGAGCCCTCCAGAGCATGGCTGCCGCCCCGGAAAAGGAGGAGGAGGAGGAAACGCCAGCCTCCTCTTTCGCTCCTCCCATTTATTGGGACGCTCTCGAGGTGGGTCACAATAACAAGTCTCTTTACCAGGGAGGCTGCAATTTGGTACCCTTAAGCCAGGCATGGGCAAACTTTCTAACTTGGGGGCCTCCCTGCCAGGAGGAATGGCTGCTGCCCGGTGATAGAAGGAAGGGAAGGAGGAAGGAAAGAGAGAAAGGAGGAAAGGGAGGAAGTGGAGGATGGAAGGGGAAAGAGGGAGGAAAGAGGGAAGGATGGAAGGGGAAAGAGGAAGGGAAGGAGATGAAGGAAAGACAACACAGAGGGATAGAGTGTTACAAGGTTAGGAAGGGAAAGAAAGTGAAAGAGGAGTGAAGGATAGAAGGATGAAAGTGTATAAGAGAAGAGCATCCCCAGAAGATCTTAGGGACTGTGTGGGCTCATAGGGGAGAGGCGGTCATGAAGATAGGCAGGTCCTGCCTATTAAGCACCGGGATTGTGGCGCAGCTGGCTGAGTGTCAGCTGCATTAAGATCACTCTGACCAAAAGGTCATGAGTTCGAAGCCAGCCCGGTTGGAGTGGGTTTCCAACCAATTGTGTGTAGCCTGTTGTCGACCTTTGCAACCCGAAAGACAGTTGCATCTGTCAAGTAAGAAAATTAGGTACCACCTTAAAAAGTGTGGGGAGCTAAATTAACTGATTTATGAGGCCATAAAGACTCCAGCAAAGCATTCCAGCAGGAAGCATGCGGGGAATGTGGAAGTGCTTCTCAGCGTCGCAGATGGATGATGAAAGTGACAGCTCCCCTGGCGGCCAGAAAAAGTTAAATAGCCTCTGTGTATGTCTGGATATGTTTGTATGTCAAAAATTGGCATTGAATGTTTGCCATATATGTGTACACTGTAATCTGCCCTGAGTCCCCTGCGGGGTGAGAAGGAATATAAAAGCTGTAAATAAATAAATAATAATAAATAAAACGAAAAGAAGGAAAGGAAGGAGAAAGAAAGATGCCAGAGGCCGTGGCTACATTTTCCCATGAAGGCTGGATATTCTACGGGGTGAGGCAGCATAACTTCCTTTTTTCAAAACTTAATAAAACCCATTGTATGAATCAGATTTTTAAAATTTTATTATATAATGTAGGCGCATACCTAAAGTTTTGTTTTACGTAGTTTTGAAGATAAAATTAAGTAGGTGACGTCACCCATTCTCCATACACTTGAGTACTGATTTCTGGCGTTTGTCATGACTCTTGATAGCATAGCAGGCCTTATGTTGGCAATTTCTTCCTGAATGTTGGGCTTCAAATCTTGTAGGGTCCTTGGATGGTTCACATAAACACAAGATTTTTAAAAAAAAACCGTAGAAAAAAATCACAAGGGGCCAAATCTGGAGAGCGGGCCGGGCACTCCAAATCCGCTCGAAAAGTAGGCCTCAACGGCAAAAGCACGCTCCTCACTGTTCCAACGCATGATGGCGACTGAACTGTGTCAGGACAAAACTTTATACTCCCTCCTCTCGAACGAGACCACTAGCGCTCCGCTACATCTTCAACCGACTGAATGCGCATTTTAAAAAAGGAAGTTATGCTGCCTCACCCTGTACTAAATAATGCCAACATGAGGTCCTGCAAGAGCTCTCCCTAAACCACCATAATCACACTGCTGAGAAATGGGATTACAGATGGGTTTAGCCTCCATATCCCATGACCTAAAGTCCCATTTGAAACATTTTTTAGTGGAAAATCAAGTTGAAATTAAATCAAGGAGAAACAGACAGACATACAAACTGAAAACACATCTGTGGCCACTTGTATTAGCCACATATATCATCTAGATCAGTGGTTCTCAACCTGTGGGTCCCCAACTACAACTCCCAGAAATTCCAGCCAATTTATGAGCTGTTAGAATTCCTGGGAGTTGAAGGCCAAAACATCTGGGGATCCACAGGTTGAGAACCACTGATCTAGATGTAAACTTCAAGGAAAGAACGACTAAATATCCAAATAGATGTCCATAGAGTTTATGGGACAAATGCTGAGGGAGTTGTGAGGCTTTCAGTTCAGTGATTAATAGACATTAAGCTTCCAGTTCTGTTTTGATTTTTAAAAATCCAATAAGGCGGCAACCCATAATATAATTGTAACAGGCAATTAGGCACTAAGAGGTGCTGTTATGTAGTAGTATGGACCTTTAGTGAGGCACAATTGCAGAGAGATGTGTTTTGTTTTGCCTTTTTTGGAGAAAAATGAGCAGTCAATTGTCTTCTTTTGAGAAAAAAATGTAGTGGTTCTAATTATTACTACCTTGGAGATCACTTGTAAGCAGGAAGAACTCATTTATATTTGCCTATTCTCTCAGGAAATCTCTATTAAGCTCAGACACCAGGGAATTTGATGATGGTATTAGAGTGCAATAAAAATACATTACGTACCACATTTCATTGTTGTAAGACGCACCCCAATTTCAGTACAGCCACCACCAACAAAAATACCTGTAATTCTAACATGCACCCCATTTTAAGAGATGTTTCTCTAGGGAAAAAGTGAGTCTTGGAATTGAAGTAATAAAGTATGGCTTTGCATACATGTAGATTAGGCATGAGCTTACCTCAGACCCTTCTTATTTTCCTTGTTCTCTTGGCATATGGACATGGTGACCTATCACATCCTTATGCCAAAAATGTAGAAGGAGGCACGCAGTAGCTGAGGGAGGGAGGCGTGAACCATGTGTCTCGCCCTCCTCCTGGCATAAGGATGAGCAGCCCCATCCTTATGCCAGGACGGCTTTAGGAAGGCAGGTGGCGGCTGAGAGACCTCCAGAGCACTCTCAGCCACTGCCTGCCTCGCTCTCCTCCTGGCATAATGCCAAGAGGACAACCCAAGGATGAGGGGAGGAGGATCAGGGCAGTTGTCACATGTCTTGCCTTTCTCCCAGCATAAGGTTGAGGTGAGCAGCCCCATCTTTATGCTGGGAGAATAACCTGATGACTTCTGCCCTGCCCTTTCCTAGCCCTCCCCACCCTGCATGTGCCTGGCCCCCCTTCCTCCTGGCCCAGCCCGCAATGTGGTCCCAAGGTAAAAAAAACCTGCCCATACCTGATGTAGATGAACAAGCCATCATAGAAGAAAGATCTTTGCAATTTTGGTGGCAAATCACTCCTGAAGCAAGATTGGGCAACGTGTTCTCCAGCCATTGTGAAACTGAAAGTCTCATGATCATTCACACTGGACATGCTGACTGGAGCTGATGGGAACTGCAGTCCAACATCTCAAAGCCATGGGTCGTCTCATGACAACTAAGGATCCCGGAGGTTGGACTGAATATACTTATTAAATTGTTTATATAACTAATGGCCACCACTTTTGTCACAGTGTTCTCCAGGAAGAATAGAGAACATGCCATGGTCTTGTTTGCTCTTCAAGTACCTGTGTCTTGATTATTCCCAAGCTGTAAGTTCTTCAAACTGTGTGTATGGGGTTTTCGCAAATACAGATAGTATGTCACACAATCCCTGTGAACATCACTTCCAAGGATTTAAGTATGCAACTAAATACTATGAAACAAATAGTGTTCTAGTCTAACAAACAGTTACTTCTTAATCTATAGCAGGGGTCCTCAAACGTTTTAAACAGAGGGCCAGGTCACAGACCCTCAAACTGTTGGAGGGCCGGATTATAATTTGAAAAAAACATGAATGAATTCCTATGCGCACTGCACATATCTCTTTGTAGTGCAAAAAACACTTAAAAACAATACAATAATTAAAATGAAGAACAATTTTAAAAAATAAACTTATTAGTATTTCAATGGAAAGTGTGGCTGATGAGATAAGATTGTTGTTGTTATTGTGTGCTTTCAAGTAGTTTCAGACTTAGATTGACCCTGAGCAAGGGCCGGGTAAATGACCTTGGAGGGCCATATCCAGCCCTCAGGCCTTAGTTTGAGGACCCCTGATCTATAGGTTAATTTGATAAAATTTTATTAGGGTAAGATGACAGTAACCATTGGAATGTACTACTGTTACTGACAAATATGGCATCATGGATAAATCTACAGCAATGATAAAACTGGGGAAGAAGGATCATAATCTTTACCTAATTATAGTTCAGAAGTGTTTATGCATCTAAGAAATCAAACAAAGAGAAACATTCAAAGACTATTATCATTGGAGCCACAGTATCGTCATGGGTTAAACCCTTGTGTTGTTGAAGTGCAGATGAATTTCCACCTGTCAGTTCCAGCTCCTGCCAACCAGCAGTTTGAAAACATGTAATGTGAGTAGATAAATAGGTACCACTTTGGTGGAAAAAGGCAAAGAGATGCTCCAAACAATATTGCCAGCCACATAATCGGGAGATGTCAACGCAGGCTCCTTGGCTTGAAAAATGGAGGAGAGCACCTCCTCAGAGACAGAGATGAAGCACTGCCTACAGAAGCCAGAAATGAAATTTGCTTTTGTTTGTGTTACATGTGTCTCATTGTATATGACTGTAAAGGCATTGAATGTTTGCCTATGTATATAAATACTGTAATCTGCTCTGAGTCCCCTAGGGAAGAAGGACAGGATATAAATAAAGTGTATTATTATTAATATTGTTGTTGTTGTTTCATACTGCGTAAATAGCTCACAAGAGCGGTTTCTCAAATCTTTTGTTTGTTGCTGATTTCAGTTGTCTTATATCAAAAATACAAAAACACCAAGAAGTGTTAAATGCAGTTCACTGTCATAAAGTAAGATCAACTTTTGTCCAAAATCTTTTATTTACTATAAAGACAAAACCACCAAAATAGGTACAAATTATACTATAAAATTGGTTCAAAGGGGTAAAAACTTTTAATTAAAATATCTTGATATATTTAAAACAACAAGGATATAATGAAGCCAAATTTTCTTAACCCAGAGATCTTTAAAATTTACTTGCACAGTAAGGTGCTAATAGAAGTTAGCCCTTAAGCCCTGGAAGTCTTAGGAATCAGTCACATAGCAAATATAATTTCAATGTGAACGTGAACTTTGGTAGAAGAAAATCTATAGGACACCTGAGGTAGTAGAAACTGGAATAAACAGCAGTAGACGTTATTTACAACTTAGGTACCAAATAACATTAAGAACACAAAAATAATTACACAATACAATTTTCAGTCCAGCTTTGATCCAAAGAGAATAAGATTACATCACATCTGCATTTAAAAAAAAACACCACAATTACAGCAAGCTGAGGGAAATGCGGACAAACTCAAACAATGCTTTTAGGCATCTAGAGGCATTCTTGAGTTTGATATGTGGTAGACATGGCCATCTAAAAAGGTAATACTGATTAGCTGAGGTTCATCAGTTTATACATTTGACTTTTTCTCTTCTTTTCAGAAACAGGCATTAATTCAACAACAGTTCTTCCAGTACATAAACAGGCAAGAGTGCATCCTTTAAAGCTTGCACACAAAGAGACTTAAAAACAATTTGATTAGAATAATGAGAAATTCTAAATTGCCAAGAAACTGAAGTCAAATACAAAAACAGAGCTACCAAACTTCACATTTCGATTGTTTAACTCTTCAAAGTCTGCCAATCTTCAAAAAGCAATGGAATGTAACATTTCGAAAAGAAATACACATCTACATTTTATGACATTGCTTTTAGTTAATGCTAGCATCATCATTGCTGTAAACCCTTACCTATTTTGTTTCCAATTTGTGAGTTGTACATTGCTTAAAAATGTACAGTATAATAGCTTATTTAGTTTGTCCTGAGTCTTTTGAGCATAACCAATTTCCGGTCACTGGCTTCTGAAGAGTTAAAACTTGGAACAGTTATTTAACAGAAGTTGATTAAACACAATCATTACTTTATTTCAAAAAGACTCAGCAAAAAAGCAAAAGAACTGCCATTTTCCTTCACTATACCATTCATCAAGCTCTAAAATAGTGGTTCTCAACCTTCCTAAAGCCGAGACCCCTTAATGCACTTCCTCCTGTTGTGGTGGCCCCAACCATAAAATTATTTTTATTTTGCTACTGTTATGAATTTTATAACGTAAATATGCAGGATGTATTTTCATTTACTGAACCAAATTTGGCACAAATACCTAGTATGTCCAAATTTGAATACTGGAGGGCTTGGGGGGGGGGGGTTGATTTTGTCATTGGGAGTTGTAGTTCTGGGATTTATAGTTACTACAATCAAAGAGCATTCTGAACTCCACCAATGATGGTATTGAACCAAACTTGGCACACAGAACTCCCATGACCAACAGAAAATAACAGAAGGGTTTGGTGGGCATTGACCTTGAGTTTTACAGTTGTAGTTCACCTAAATCCAGAGAGTGCTGTGGACTCAAACAATTATAGATCTGGACCAAACTTGGCACTGGTGGAGTTTGGGGAATCTAGACCTTGACATTTGGGAGTTGTAGTTGCTGGGATTTATAGGTCACCTAAAAATCAAAAAGAATTTGGAACCCCACCAACAATAGAATTGGGTCGAACTTCTCACACAGAATCCCCATGCCTTGAATGGAATCGCTGGTGCGTGTCTCCCTCCAGCCTCACCTGCTCTCCCTTGCCCACACATGCACACCACACTGACATGTGCAGAGCACACCTACTCTCCCCTCCCTGCTTGGAGTCTTAGAAACAACCCTCCCCTTGGCTGAGGGGCTGGCTGAGAGGCCGGCCAATCACAGCGGAGGAGGGCTTTTGGTGGGAGGATTTGCCATCTATTTCCAAAAAGGAAGAGAAGAACAGGCAGAGAGATCTTCAGCCTTCTCTGCCAAAGGGGTTCCAACAACCATCTAGGTTTTCTGATGGTCTTTGACGACCTGTCTGAAACCCCTTCGCAACCCCCCCCCCAGGAGTCCCGACCTCCAGGTTGAGAAACACTGCTTTAAAAGGCTGTCCTTAAAAGCATGAAGCAACTGAACATTTGCTTAAAAAGTAGTCTTGCACTCTTTGTGAAGCACTTCTTCACATTATGTTTAAGGGTTGCTGTTTTTTCGAGTTCATTTTTTTCCATAAAACATCTTGAAAGAGATGAAATGGTTCTCTTTTCCTTTTGAAAATATACTACCCCCAATAGTTGAGTGATCAATTATAATCGTAAACAGATGATGTATGGCAGAAGGAAAACAGCAGGTACAAAACAACAGTGAACATGAATACAGTGCTAAATGGAGGGTAAGACAGGATTTAAAGCTTTGGCTCCCATCAAAGGCTGACTAGAATGGAAGCTGGGTGGCAGCAAGTATGATACATTAACATGTTTCTACACAGTTTTACCATGAAAATGTTGACAATAAAAAGGCTCCAAACCCTAACAGTTCATTTGATCCTTGGTTACAGAGGTTTTGCTGTTCAAAACAACTGAGCGTTCTCTCCTCCAACACGTCTTCAAAACACTGTCTCGAGGGCAGCATTTTATTCCAGATTTCAAACCGTTCTGTATCACAGTCTCATACAGTGTATCAAGCTATCCAGCAACATTTAGCTTGAACCTAGTTCTAGCTATTCTGGGTGTGTTTTTAAAAATATTTTCCCTGAATATGAAAGAAAAGATTAAATGAAAATACAGATTGGTCACTTCCAACGGGAAGCTGCAAGAATAGCAATTATATGCACAGTGAACCACAACTGCCATGGTCTGCGACTCTTAGGAAGGCAAAATGTGGTCTTAAAACTACCCATGATTTCTTTCTCCACTTAAAGAACAAGCTTCGTGAAAATACAATGCACAGACACCGATTTCTTTTTTCTATGACAAGTGAGGAAAACAAAACTGGGTTGTAGAGCCCAAACTGCTGATGTTTTGCATGGCATGAAATGGAACAGTGATTGCAGTTTTAAATGGCTCCTGAGCCCCTCAGCTGCTAATATTGCTGAAAAAGTGCTCCAAAATAATAAAAAAATTAAAAAATCACTTCTTCCACTAAATAATCATGCAGATTTAAAAGAGGAATTGCTTTTCTGTTCACAAAGAACCAGATCTTTGAGAAAGGCACAGTTTACATATTTCTGCACAATTTGTGAAATGTTGCATACTGAGCTTAGGTAAAGATCTCGATTTGTCAGTCACATACTTTTAAGTACAGGTCCTCTACTGACCTCAGGTCCTCCAAATGTATCATTAAGGCCAGCAGAGCAGTTAACACATATTGCCGTGCAAACTTGCACAGGAAGACTGGTACTGTTCTCTATTCAGTAGCATCGTGTTCAGTGTCTCTTCACTTTTACAGTATTACCACGTGGTGCGGAAGATGGGGTGTTTCAGCAACTCCCTTGCGGGGGGCCTGTCCTGAGGTTGAAGCTCCAAGCATCGAAGCGCCACATCCCTTAAGCCCGGAGTCAGATGTGGTGGGATCGAAGGAGCTGTAGTTGCACTGGCAATCTAGACACAGAACAGAAAAGACCAATTCACCATGAGTTTCTCTCTACCAGGGACCCCGCACCCAAGACAAAGCACAACACAACACATCAACACCTGATTGAGACCAAAGCAAAATGCTTTTCTGAGACTTTGTAAAATTGTGGAGCATCTTAGTTATATTAGATACAGGTTGGTTTGCACTGCTGTCATACATTTTAATATGTGTAGCTTTTACACCTAATTATTAATTAACAGCAAGCACATCTCTGGATGTGCTTGTTTTCTCAGATGAATTTTGCAACAGTTAACATTTTATGATGCACAGAAACAATGTTGCAAGCGTATGCTGAAAGAAGGAAGCAAAACGAAAAGTGCTCAGCTCAAAATACTTTGTAATCTGATTAGTGAGATCCCTACACATGTTTGTGGTTTGTTTGATTCAAGGCATTTGTCCCTTCAAACTGGTGTAATTGGTGCTCACTGTGACTATTCTTTGTCCAATGCCCTATCACTGTCCCCCAAAGCAGTTACTATACTCCAAATTCAAGAACGGAAAATTGAATGTTGGTGGACAAGAAAAGAGATTTAAAGATAGGCTTAAAGCTAACCTTAAAAACTGTGGCATACACACTAAGAACTGGGAAGCCCTGGCCCTTGAGCGCTCTAACTGGAGGTCAGCTGTGACCAGCAGTTCTGCAGAATTCAAAGAGGCACAAATGGAGGATGAAAAGGAGAAACGTGCCTAGAGGAAGGCGTGCAAAACCAACCCTGACCAGGACCATCTTCCACCTGAAAACCGATGCCTTCACTGTGGAAGAACATGCAGATCAAGAATAGCGCTCCACAGTCACCTACGATTCCATTGCCAAGACACTACACTTGGAAGACAATCATGCTCGGACAACGAGGGATCACCTAAGTAAGTAAGAAAGAATGAGTATTCATTCTTGGGCATGCAGAGGAGAAATTCGTGAAGAACTGGGTTTTATACTGATATGTGAAGATACAACACAGTTCTTTGTAGATTTCTCCTCTAAACATAGAGAATAGTGTCTTTATTTTAATTGAAGAAAATGATTCACTACGAAGGACTTGACTCTCCACAAAGATCAGTCACAGAAAGGAGGAGCTAAATCAGAAATACTTTGAGTGCCTCTGAGTATATATAGATTTTTTTTTCACCACAACTGCATCCTCTCTGCCTCCCAATCAAGAAGTGTGCTCTGCAAAGATGAGTGTTAGAGCATACAGTGGTTTTGCATTCAGGAATCAGAAATCCCAAATTTCATCTGTGGTACATTCAGGTTTTTTTTTTAAACCAAGTATCTAATAAACCTAATATTCTAAGCATCCATCTTACCTTGACATTGTTTAAAGCTCTCAAATCTGCACACTAGGGCTAATGAAAGAAAGGCATAAGCCTATTTACTTGACATGTGAACTATGGTATTTGCTGCAAACAGTTAGGGACCTGACCTTTAAACAGTCCTAAATAGCTACTTTGACAGCCTGACCTTGTTGCTGCTCTGTAACAAAGCCCTAGAATCTCTTTCTCTCAATCCAGTTCTATCTAAATGCCCCAGCCTGTGAATAAGGTGGAGAGCAGAATTAGAGGAAGAAGCCTAGGGAGGAGGAAGCAGACTTAGTCTACGCAAGGCTGTGATACCAATTTCCTTCTCTCTGCTAGTCTTCAAGATGCTGCAAGATTGCTTTGCCTACTGATATTTCACTTATTGTTGAAGTGCCCAACACTGCATTAATAATAAAAACATGAAAAAAGCACAAAGGGTTCATTACAGCTTACCTCAAATAGCAATACTCAAAAACAGAAAATAACATCAATACCAATTTAAGGAAAATCTGAAGAGCAAAGTCTTCTTGCTCGCCATCTAAAAGACACCAGAGACTTCTACACAAGCCAACAGAAGAGACAACTGGGTTTAGCTCTGAAGAGCCTGACATTCTGAAAAGGCCATGACTGATTCCTCCTGCTGAGCAAATAAATCACCCACCACATTCCATTCACCCATTTCATTCCCCTTCTCATGCTTCTAACATTCACTGGATAGCAGGCAGCTTAGAACAACAAATCATTCTGAACAGAGCTATGTCATGTATTTTCTCAATGCTATTCATTTTTCCCATGGCCGAATCTGGAAGAATGAAAACTACTCCACTTCATTCTCAAATGAATGATAGTGAACTAAAATGTCTAATTAATGAAAGTGCAAGAACAACTTTAGGGAGACCCTGGTGGGCGCGATGGGTTAAACTGCTGAGTTGCTGAGCTTGTTGACCGAAAGGTCACAGGTGTGGCGTGAGCTTCCACTGTCAACCCCAGTTTCTGCCAACCTAGCAGTTCAAAAACATGCAAATGTGAGTAGATCAATAGATACCGCTCTGGCGGGAAGGTAATGTCCATTATGGAGCAAATGGTTTAGAAATGGAGATGAGCCCCAACCCCCAGAGTCAGACACGACTGGACTTAAATGTCAGGTGACAACCTTTACCTTTACCTTTGAATATCTTTAGGTGTAATTGGTATCGAAGCTGGAACTCTTTTGGTTGTCTGTCTTAATTTTAAAGGGTCAATCTTCACGGCTTGATTTTTACCAGCGAAACACTATTGCCTGGGATTTTTGTGAAGTGTATGTAAAGACTGTACTGTGTCCTCATGATTATCAGATATAGGATAGGACAGAATTACTTTTAAATACAAGAAAACTTAAAAGTCTAGCTTTTGAAAAAACACAGGGTGCAATGCTGAAAAGAGTGCTATAGCTTGTGAGCATGTTAATCTCACAAGTTGCTGAATAATAATAATAATAATCTTTATTTGTATTCTGCCCTATCTCCCCAGGGCGGATTCCAACAAAACATGGCAAACATTCAATGCATACATAAGTACAAATAACGTACTAACCAGAACCCAAAATCTTGTGTTGTGGAAGCTCCTACTGGAGTGTTCCAGTCACAGGTCTGGAGATGTTCACTGACATTTAATCTTACCTTAAATATCAAAGCAAGATGATTGGAATGTTTCTCTGCGTTCCAGGGGGGTTTAGCACAAGCCATTTCTATAATCGCACAACCAACACTCCACACATCACAGCTCCTGCCATACTGCTGGCCTCTCAACACCTGAATAAGAAAATATCAAACATGTTTAACTTCTTTTAATCTTTTATCACTAGCACAGCATGCATTTTATGATGCATTCCCTATTAACAATTATTTTATTTATGAGATGCATTCAAAATGTCAAATCATGTTCATCAAAATTCTGCATGAAAATGACATTGCCAAGGGCGAGTACATCTTTACATATACACACAGCAAAAATAAACCACATATAAGATGCCTATGAATAGTATCATTAAATTGCATTTGTCAAACATGCACTGGGTTTTTAAGTAAACATTTAAGAAATGCTTAAAACTAGACAGTGCTGTTTCCCCTATGCAAATTTAAACTTATGTTCACATTTCAGAAAATTAAATGATTTGTATTATAAAAGTTGAAATTTTAAAGATACTAGTAAAAAATTCTTGAAGCCCTATTGTGCTTCAGACTCAAAACACATCAAAGTATTTTAGAAGTAAAATGCTAGCTAACCAATTTAATATACATCTAGACTGTATCAGTATGTAATGTAATAGCATGAAAACTGCTTATAGTTTAAACTGTGTGGTTACAGTAATGCATGAGTTACAACATAGAGATGTGAAGTATTGGTAGAGTCTCACTTTTGGAGGTTCCTGTACTGGCCGGCTAACAGATAGTTGGCTGGCTAAGCTAATATTAAGGGTGGGGTGCGAGTGGACTAAATGCACTATTGGAAGCAGAGGGAACAAAGCATTAGATTTGGGCCATTTCATTAAACAATCAAAACAAGTTGGTAAAGCAGCATGAGAAAAATATGTAGAGAATAGACTTATCAATGGCTGTAATGCTATGTTTGCTCTGACACCTGTTGCTAAGGAATAACAGTCAGAAACAGCTGATTAGTTTATTTTTTGGTGGTGCAATTCTCAGGTTGCCTGACTGAGGCAGTAAAAAAGATACTGAACTTTGGTCTGATCCAGCAGGGCCCTTCTCATATCCACATTTGCCATCTGATTAATCTCGCAAGGAAATGAACAATCTTTTTGAAAAGGCAGATAAGACAAGGCTATACACACGTTTTGTTTGCACTGCACAGAATGCCACTTTATGTGCTGCAGCTGAGCAAGTCATTAAAGCCAAGGATATAAATGACGTTGTGAGTACTTTCACAATGAATTCATACCTCAGGTGCCATAAATGCAATGGTCCCCAACAACTGTCCTTGAAACTCTCCAGCACCAGTTCCTTTCGATGCCAACCTAGCTGCAGCTCCAAAATCAGCAATTCTTAGTCTATGGCCTGTACTGTCAATGAGTAAGTTGGCACCTAGCAACATCATAAGAAAACATACATGTACATACATTTGAATGACTGGAATAGTCAACATTTTGATATTTTCCTTCAAGTTATATAAATGATTTGCATTAAATATTATATATTACAAAAATTAAAGTCAGGTAAACAGAAACTAAGCTTTCAAAGAGAAAGGAATGTTGGCCACTTGCTGTTACGTTTCATTCTAATGTTGTGTGAAGGAAACATCAAAGAGTGGATTAAGTCTTCTTTCTGCCCAGAGATTACACTATCAATATTTTTTTCTCATTTGGCCCTACCCAAGCTCAAGACAGAATAGTGTTTAAAAAGAGAAAAAATTGTAGGACAAAAAACTCTTTGGAAAAAAGCAACCTCTCCACTGTTTTAAGATGCAGGACTCAGCAACGATAGTGCAGTGGTCTGAATGCTTCATCATAGTTGAATGAAAATTCAGTTAGGTGATCAGTGATCATTCCCTTCTTTGTGTGGGGCTGTATCTAAGAACAGGATATCCATAAGCCTTACAAAGATAGTATGTGTATGTGCCTTCAAGTCACCTGTTGAATTGTTGGAAATAGCAACCTTCTGAAGCCTCCACTAGTTGTTTATTATGTATATAATTGCTTACTGTGGTGTATGTGTGCATTGGTTTGCAAATTTACCTAACTCTTTGTTGTGGGAAGGGTTGCAGACCATGTGATCAGGTCTGGACATGTTCAGGACCAGAGACTTCATTTTTAGATCAGTGTTTGATTTGAGAAGCCATGTAGAGAAGTGTGTGTTTGCTTTAGACTTCAGTGGATACAGGCCATTAGACTCTTAGAGAGAGAGAGAGTAGAAGCCATCTGGATGCTTTCAGAAGACTGCAGGAACAGTACAGTTTAGACTTCAGTAAGATGTATGCTTAAAGACTCCATTGGACTATGGACTATTGTTTCTAAGGAAGATGCTCTGTGTTACCTACAGAGAGAAACTACTTAAAATCCTATTGTAACTGGATATCATAAGCAAAGTGCCTGTATGCTGTATACATGAGGTTTTGTGAGCAAACCTACTCTGTTACTTTTAAAGAAAACTATTTATTTTGTTTCTTGAGAGCATGTTTTAAAGGAAATATATTTTAAGGGAGAGTAGATGTTTTTGGACAACTTCACAGAACACTTTTGAGACTGCTAAATATATATGTTTTTGTGCACTGGCACATCTTTGTCTCTGACGGTTCAAAGACATACCTAGGTATATCAGTTTAACAGCTGAGAGACCTTGTTGCCTTGCATGAATGCTGGTGAGCATCACTTTTCAAAAGGTTGTAACTTCTAACAAGGTCATGTCTTTCCAGTGACCAGTGGTTTTCCGAAAAGGTTATGAATCCCATTTCCCAAATGCTTATGGAGATTCACATTTTCCAAAATGAATTTTCTTAAGCAAGGAATAAGAAGTGGCTTTACCACTCTCTTCCTCTGAAATATAGCATACAGCACCTGGTATTCATTGGATGTCTCTCATTCAACTCCTAACCAAGGAATGACCCAGCTTAGTTTCCCTACTCATATCAAAAATGCAAATGCATTTCTCCCCAAATGGAGAAAAAAACAGAAAAAGACTTATGGTCCTTAAAACAAAACAAAAAATATTGTAGCCTTTTAAACAAGCCTTTCTTATTTCATATACACAACAATGTTACTTCAATGTTCTTTTCAACCATTTTCATTTCTATTTATTCGAAGATTTGTGAAACAGGCAGCTTCAGACTTATGTAGGTAGCTGCACAAGACAGTTTTAGGCTTGCTCAATTAAGCTGGGTGAACTGAATTCTTTTTTCTCATGAGGGCTTATTACAAGACAAACATGTATCATACACAGGGTCTATAGTAGCACTGTTCTTACCTTTAACATCTCTGTGAATGATCTGATTCTCATGAAGGTAAGCAAGGCCACGAAGCAACTGCTCTGTGTAGTTTGCAACCACAGATTCTTTAAAGGCTCCATATTTACTTAACAAATGAGCAACAGATCCCCCTGGAAGACAAGAGTATACTTTAGCTAATACGCCCAATAAAGAGAAACTAATTGATTGCTACTAGAAAAAGTTGCAAAATCTGATATACAATGAAGACAGGTACATTCAAAGTAGATTAGAGTCTCGTTTATTCAACCTTCGCTCATCCAATATTCTGTATTATCCAACACAGCCTGCCTCCCACCCGGATGCACTACTGATTTAATACATTGCAATGTTTTGGTGCTAAATTCATAAATACAGTAATTACTGCATAACGTTACCATGTATTGAACTGCTTTTTCTGTCAATTTGTTGTAAAACATGATGTTTTGGTGCCCAGTTTGTAAAATCACAACGTAATTTGACATTTAATAGGCTTTTCATTAATCTCCCCTTATTATCCAAGATTTTTGCTTAGCCAACGTTCTGCCGGCCCGTTTATTTTGGATAAGCGAGACTCTACTATATGTGAATTCAAATTTAGTGTAGATCTTTTTATATGTTTCATTCATCATGTGGATATGGAGGTCACAATGTAATGTTGATCATCAATTAGAGAGATAAAAAAGAGCTGTTTTAGTATCTTCTCTACTGACTATTTTTACACATAAACATCTTACTATCTTAGAACATTCACCATAGATGTCTCATTTGTGTTGCTAATTTCAATTAGCATCAGAACAATAGCTAATTAAAAGCTATTAAAGGAAGATGACAGATTTTGCCTGGTACACTAAAAGTAACAAGCAGAGGGGCAACTATTTGGTGCCAGAATACATGCTTTGCATGCTGAAGATTCCAGGTTCAATCCCAGCATCTCTAAAGCAGATCTAAATTGGTAGGAAGTCAGGGTCATGTGGGAAGAGGTCATCTTTGAACAATTCCAGTCCCAGTGATTTAAGTCTTTAATGGCTAAAAACAGTACACTCAAACAAATCCCAAAATAGCAAACAAATAGAAAAGTTGCTTTTATTACTAGTATGTGTTTACTGCAGAGGATCCCATTTAGCAATCTGTCTTATTCTGTACAGACGTCTGTTTTAAATAGCACTTCAAAAAGGTATGTTTCATATTCTATCAATCCATATTATATGCTTGCAGTAAGAACAAGTGCTTCTAATTAAGTAAATCTATGTGAGAAGAGGCAGATGACTGAATTATCTGTTAATGCAACTGATTCACTGAAATATTCTGTTATCATCCTTTCTTCCTTTTAGGATTTGTGGCAGTACACCAAACTTTAACAAGTTTTCAGAAGTTATGAAAATGTGGGAGCTAGGATGCTTTGAGAAATCATCTTACACCAATTATGAATGACCTGTAGTGTTTCCCAATTATTTTTGGGACTCAAATCAACATGACCTTTGGGACTCAAACCAACATCCTTGGATATGTCTATTCAAGGCAATGTCTCCCTCATTATGAATCTGTTTAATTACTAGGATCTGCAGAAGAGGCTCTCCTAAGGACACTGTCAGCTACAAGGACTGTTTCTCAGACACAAAGGAATTTTCCCCTGTGCTATATTCCTACATTATAAATAATGTTAAGACAGATCTTTTTAACTTAGTGTTTAAATTATTACATGAATAATCCATGATTACACACACAGGTTCAAAAGATCAGTGAAAAGATATATGAAGAGACAGCCTTATAAAGAGAGAGTTTGGAGGAAAACATACCTGCCATCCATTCTATAAAAAGATTGTAGTTGCTCTTTTCACATGTAGCTCCCAGCATTCGAATGATATTGGGATGATTCAAATGATTCATCATCCTTATCTCTTCCCTCAATGCTTCTACCACCTCTTCCTGTTCAGATGATGTATTCCTCACATATGTCACCTGTTTCATGCACAAAAAAATGGATCAGACTTTGCATCACCATTGTTCAAATTGAGATAGTTGGTCATACTAAGGACACATGCACAATCTTCCTGTTGCAATAGCTCCAGATGCTGCCAAATAATTTCCAGGCACAATTAAGAGTGCTGGATTTGACCTATAAAGCCCTATATGGCTTCGGTCCAGATGATTTGAAGGACCATGCTTCTTTTTAGGAGTCTGTTAGAACACTACAATCACCTGGGAAGGGCCTTCTCTCTGCCTCACCATCCTCTCAAGTGCATTTGGTGGGAATACGGGAGAGGAGCTTTTTCGGTGACTGCTCCCAGACTCTAGAAGAGAACAGGATGACCCATTCATGCTTGTCTTTTGCAGGCAGGTGAAAACATTCCTCTGCTATTTGGTATTTATGGGTTGATGAGGTGTGGGCTGCTAGAGATGGTGTGAGTGGGATTTTGGGGTAGATATGGAGTTTTAATGCATTTTATTATTTTAATGTTTAATGATTTTAATGACACAAATGTTTTAATTGCTTTTAAAACATGTATTTGTACTTTAATGAATTTACATTACTTTAATTTGTATTGTGTCATATTTATTTTTAACCACTTTGTGTCTCTATATTGAGAGAAAGATAGAATAAAAATGAAGTACATAAATAAAAAATAGCAGACTCTCAGGTGGAAAAAAAAGAAACAGTGAAGCCGGATTCCCTTTCGCTTTTTGCCAATAGCAGAACTCTGTTTAGGGGACATTCAGGCCAATAAAATGAAATAAGACCCAATGGTAGGTCTCCCACCAGAAATGAGTCACTTTTGTTCATACCTTTCTTCTACAGTCCACAGTACCTTTACATATAAAGATGAACAGAATTTGCTAGGTAATACACGTGCATGTTGTGAACAATTTTTAAAGGATGGATATACACAACAAATGCATTAAGTGCATAAAATAGGTAGTACAGTCACATTAGAATCCTCTTTTCCGAAGAGAAAGGAGAAACTGGGGTGAACAACCATGTTCACTAAGAAAGCCATAACTTTTAACATGTATTTCACAACAATTCTCCAGAAAGGAGAGCAAAGAGTGTTTTGAGAAGAACGTCTTTGCCTTCCTCAAGAAATCCACTCCAGAAATTGAAGATCAACATTAACTGAGGTCACATGTAGACTTCAGCACTATGCTTCCAAATGATGATAATATTTTCCAGTCAATGTTTTTCAAATGGTTCACCAAAATAGACCATTTACCTGTTTCACTGCCATTAATGTCCCAGTTCCAACATCCTGAGCTTGATAACATGAAGAAAATGCACCAAGGCCAATCTGTTGACCTTTAAGCCATTCTACATCTTCCCTGTAATGGTGTTTTGCTTTGGTATGCCCAGGCAGGGTCTCTGGTGTCTGCAAATTAAGCAATTAGTGGTCATTGATTTTCATCATCACCAACATCTTGTATTTATATAGGTCTTTCAGTGTAAAAGTTATTTCATTCTTCATACTGATCTTCAATGTCTGTGTTCAGAAGCAATATAATACATTTTTATGTTTAGCATAGCTATACCTCAAAAAATTTGCAAGCATAAACTAATTTCCAGAAAAAATCAATTTAAAGTAAGAACGTAACAACCCTGCAAGATCAGGACTTGTCTAGCTCCTTACTAAGTCCTATAGTGGGAAAAGAGCAGGATATAAATCTAACAATAGTATAGCATTTTGCTCCCACAGTATTCAACCAAATAGGTATAGACAATTCACAAATTTGATATATGTCCAGTAGCACTGGCACTGAATTGAATATACAGCGATCATTACTAATTGCCACAAATTATAATACCCTAAGAAAAGATCATTTAAAAATTCAAACAATGCATCTGCAATTAGCCTGTCAGTGTGCAGTTTAGAATTGAAACCATATACACAGATGTGATTGTTTTGCAGTTGTGGTATTACCAGTCATCATTAGACATTTCCAGTGGTAAATCTTTGCACTTTGCCAATTTATGGATGTTGGCTTTGAGGAAAGTCTTGTCAGGAAACTATACAGAAACATGAACTTTCTTGTCTTTTGCCAAATTCAATACCACCAAATATTATGTACAGTGCCATCTAGTGACCAAATCAAATCACATAATCCACACAGATAACTAATCAAAAGGTACTGTCTAAATGCCCTAAAAGCACCAGATCCCATCTAATCCTGGAAACTATGTAGGGCCAGCCATAACTAGTTCTTGGATGAGTTACACCAATGAAGACTACCTGGTGCCGTATAATATACTACAGAGCAACTAGCATAACCAATTTTAAATTCCCCTTGCCTAAGAAAACCCTACAAAATTCATGAGGCCACTATAAGTCGTTTTATAATTGTAATTGCAATGTTTTATATGTTTAATCTTGTTTAATGCTCTTAATCTTGTTTACATTTTAAATTGAAATGTTTATTTAATTGTATATTGAGTGTATATTGTTTTTAAAGCATTGAATTATTGCCTATGCTGTAAGCTGCCTTGAGTCCCCCTCGGGGTCAAGAAAGGCGGGATATAAATATAGTAAATAAATAAATACGTTGGCAGGTGTCTTGAAGCACATTCACATATACACTCCATTCATGTACTTAAGCAGTTTAATTCCATGGGGTGGAAAGTAAGAACAGGAATATAAACTGAAGTGTTTAACACTTCTAGATATAATAGTTTCAACCAAACTGACTTGAGTCCTCCATACATACCATTTATTGTTTGCACCCAAAGAATCTACTTTTCCCATGGTCCTCTTCATTTTTTAAATTATTTCATTATATCAATTATAATTAATGACTCATCAAGGCCTGGGGTTATTGCTTAACTCTCCCTTCCATATTTGTATGCAGGTAACAAATTATCACATGCTATTTTCTATGCCTGTTTTCCAATTCTTCTATGAAGGTAAAATGATGTGCCTGTTGAATTTTGCCATGTGGTTTCAACAAACATGACTTTTCTTTCTAATGAGAAGAGAAAACATGATATTCATTTTTTCTCCAGTTTTTCAATGACCCTTGTATTTTAATAATAATAATAATAATAATAATAATAATAATAATAATCTTTATTTATACCCCACCACCATCTCTTTCTTCTGACTTAACAATATTACCATTGAAGCTAAATCAGAAATACATATTTTAACTATGTATGTAATGACTAACGTACGTAACTGAAGAAAGCACAAAAGTCAATGTACTCACATCCTGCTGAATAATGATGATATCTTCGCCATTCTCAACCTGTAGTTGAGGAACAGTTGGTAGGGCATCCTGAGATGCTGACATTGCCATGGCAATAGCTAACGCTTCTTCTTCCTCCGCTTCCATCTTTTCCTTGCATTTCTGATTGTGATTGACATCATCTTTGTACGTGTTGTCATTTTCTGCACGTTCAGGTGACAGAACCGCCACTTCAGACTTGAATGTGACTGTTCCATCACTGGTTGGCATTGATGCCTCAAGTAAATCCTCCATACTGGAATTAAGCTCAGGATTAATATCCAGTTGATCACGTTTTTCTTCCACAGGTGTGAAAACAGTCTCTCCACTTGGTATTACTGCATTACCACTACCACTACTACCACCACCATCACAATGTGATATATCATTTAAATTGAGTGTCATGCTGTTTTTAGAGGTTTCTCCCTGTTTATTCATGTCACAAGGATTAGGTCGAGATGGCTTTGGCCGGTGTATATGACTGAACGGCAGGTGTCTGGCCTGTGTAAAGACCAGGGAAAGTTTTTCTGATTCTTTATGTTCAGCACAGTTTCTTTGAATTTGGAGGGAAAGCTTTCGCTGCGTTTGAGGAGAAGCAGAGGGTATTTTGCAGGGAACAAATCCCTGAGGTCTGTGTTTAGCAATATCTGCTCCTGCAGGTGTAGAAGGAGTAGGAGGGGAAGGCGAAATCGGGAAGACCGAATGGGAATGACAAGGTGAGAGGGAAGAGTTCAAGCATTGACCATGGGATCTGCTTTTTGTTTGAGCAGCTGGCTTTGGTTGCTCCGTTGACCCTGAAGAAACAGGAAGTCCCAAGGAAATACCGGCCACTGTGTCGGAAATGTCTTCGGGACTGGCAGTTAGTTTTTTATCACCCACATCTTTCCCATTTCTCCCTGATAACTGGATAGTGTTATTTGGAGTATTGCTCTCTGTTGACTCTGGAGAGTTATCAGGAACCGTAGGCTGTACAAATCCATGCCTGCATTCACTGGAATGCATCTCCTCCATCCCTAACTGGATGGCCTCTGCAATTTCCATTTCATCTGCTATTGCCATCAGCCGTCGACGCATCCTTGTATGATGTGTTGAACTTGTAATGCTCAACATTTCTAACAGCTTTACAAACACATGGGGCACTCTTGCAACCATTCTGGCAGCACTTAAAAATACCCTCCGGGACAGTTTGCCAACCATTGAATGCGAGTTGTCAATTGACTGCAGAGCAAAGCTCAACAGGGACAGCAGCTTTTTGTACCTACAAATAAATAAAACAAAAGTGTATGTTGGTTTATCTTTGAAAGCATGTTCTAAAAAAATCAAGTCAACATTGCACTTAAAGTATATCCAAGCACAATTTCTAAACTAGTGAGTCCCAACCTTTTTTTGACCAGGGAACACTTTGACTAGGGACCACTCTCCAACATTAGTACCAAAAGGTTACGATTCAGTTTTTACTTTAGATTTGGTTTGGTTATTTGGGGTGCTGATTCAGAAAACTGCACTGGACAGACCACATCAGCTCTAGTTACAGAACATATGCCATCCAGTAGTAGACCTCATGTGCTGATGTGGTCTACCCAAAGCAATTTTCAGAATCAGCACCCCCAAATAACCCCAGGAATAGGCCTAAAAATGAGAACACCAAGACACCCCCACTTCCAGACTCCACATGGAACGGCTCCATTTAGGGGGAGGGAGAAGGAGAAGCCGTTGGGAGGCTTGTTGTCGTGCCTTTCATGGATAATCTGCCTCTCCCCTCCTGACATCCCCGTTGCCCCTGCATTATAAGAGGGTTTTGTGAAACCAATCGCTCTCATTGCAACAGTGTAGTAACAGTGAGGCTGCAGACCATATCTGAATTCTTGGGAACCACTAGTGGTCCACGGACCACAGGTTGGGGACCACTGTTCTAAACAAATTAAATATTGCTATTGGAATTTAAAAATATTCAACCAGGAGTGAGGTATTTTAAAGTAAAGCAGTACCTGTCTACAACAGAGTCAGCCTGTAAAACATCCCCACTGACAATGTGTGGATAAAATTCACCCGGAAACTCCAACAGCAGTCTATCTATAAGACAAAGACGTCCAAGCAGTGCCTGCCAGTTGTTCGATTCATGTTGTGTTCCAAGGATGCAATTTAAGACAAAATCAATGCCACCAATGCCAATAGATCCTACAAAAAGCAGAATTAAACACATGTGACCAAAACAGGTTCTAGGTGTTTTTCAATCATCCAACTTCCTATAGTAAAATCATTACTTTTGGCATTGCAAATTCTTCCTTATTTAAAATGCCCAACTACCCCAGCATTTCACCAGTGCTTATTTCTAACTATTTCCACCTGCCACTGAAGTGAATCTGTGCCATAAGATCCTTTGAAAATTCCTAAAAGTGTTATGAACAAAATTCCCACAATGAATTTACCTTAGATATGACATTCAGCTACACTTTCATTCCTTCTGTTTAGAGCAAAAAGTGAACACTTTATATTAGAAATATGAAGATTAGGGGGGTGTCCCTTAAAAAAAACCCCTTTCCCTAGAAAAAAAACTACGATCAAAGTACACATAATTAATTTATATGTTCCTAAAGTAACAAAGTTGCTCAATGCATAAGGAGTGCTGAAATTGCAGTTTCCTATTTTTCTAAAAAATTCTGCCTTTTATTCCAGAAAAAGGGAGAGATCTTCTCTTCTATGTCTTAAAAATGTGAATAACTTTTACATCTTTATTTCACACATAAACATTAAAATTTCTTTCTAAAAGTTAATGTTTTCATAACTTCTTAAAGGCAGACAAGCATTCTATGTTTTAAATCTTTTCATAATCTTCTTATTCAAATATAGTTAACTGGATCAGAATTCTAACATTTATTTATTTGTCTGCATTCCCCAAAGGACCACAGCTATTTTAAGAAATTGTTTTAATGTCTCACTAACTTTTAGTCTCCCACTACATTTTTTTTACTTGCACTCTGAACTCTTCTCTTATATAATCTATTTCAGCCAGTGTCATTATTGTGGCAACAAGTATTTGATTCTCCAGTGATTAACCAAAATGGCCCTAATGTGTATTTCCTCTCTTCCACCTATGCTCTATTGTTCATTCGATATGAAACCCATTTACTTCTAACTAAATTTGTTGGCGATATCAGCAATTCTACTTACTTACATTCCATGGCTGAAATTTCCTTCCAGCCCCCTGTGCTGCCTGGATTCTGGTTTTGGGGCTAGACATACACCTCTCATCCCTTCTGATTCTCCTGCTAGAAGCCATTCCATTAGTGAAATGATAGTGAGTTTTAGATATACAATTCTAAATATTCAGTTGGATCCTTGCATTTCTAATCTTAAAAACATCTCATCTCAATATTTAGTTCTTCTTCTTCTCTTCATTTATCTCCTATACCCATTATGTCAGCTTAGTAATAAATATACTTCCTGTTATATCTTATGTTTATATTTATTTATTTATTTATTTACTTTACTTTACTTGTATACCGCAGTTTCTCAGCCTAACTGGCGACTCAACGTGGTTTACAACAAGATAAAATCAATCAATGATATACAATTTAAAACCATAGAAGCACAATATACAATATTAACACAGCAATAACAACACAATGCATCGCATAGCTAGAGTCGTGATCCAAATTCGTCGTCCATATTTCCATTCCTGTGATCGTCACATTCATTGCACTGATTAACCAAATGCCTGTTCAAACATCCAAGTTCTTAATCTTTTTCGAAACACCATTAGCGAGGTGGCTGATCTTACCTCCATGGGAAGGGCGTTCCACAGCCGAGGGGCCACCACAGAAAAGGCCCTGTCTCTCGTCCCCGCCAGCCGCACCTGTGAAGCAGGCGGGATAGAGAGCAGGGCCTCCCCAGAAGATCTTAGGGTCCTGGCGAGCTGATAGGCAGAGATACGTTCGGATAGGTAACTTGGGCCAGAACCGTTTAGGGCTTTAAAGGCCAACGCCAGCACTTTGAATTGAGCCCGGTAGCAGATCGGCAGCCAGTGGAGCTGGCACAGCAGAAGAGTGGTATGCTCCCTGCGCTCCGCTCCTGTTAGTATCATGGCTGCCGAGCGTTGGACTAGTTGAAGCTTCCGAGCCATCTTCAAAGGCAACCCCACGTAGAGAGCGTTGCAGTAGTCTAAACGGGATGTAACCAGAGCGTGGACTACCGTGGCCAAGTCAGACTTCCCAAGGTACGGGCAGTTGGCGCACGAGTTTTAACTGTGCGAATGCTCCCCTGGTCACCGCCGAAACCTGGGTTCCAGGCTCAGCGATGAGTCCAGGATCACACCCAAACTGCGAACCTGCGTCTTCAGGGGGAGTGCGACCCCATCCAACACAGGCTGTAACCCTATACCCTGTTCGGCCTTACGACTAACCAGGAGTACCTCTGTCTTGTCTGGATTCAGTTTCAATTTGTTCGCCCTCATCCAGACCATCACAGCGGCCAAGCACCGGTTCAGGACCTCGACAGCCTCCTTAGTAGCAGGTGGAAAGGAGTGACAGAGTTGGACATCATCTGCGTACAGATGACATCGCACTCCGAAACTCCGGATGATTATATTGAATGATAACTTTGAGCTGGGCCTTGTTGACATTTTTAATATGTGACCAAATGTATATTGGGCACTTAATACATCGTAGTTGAGATTTAAATAGAAAATGCATATATATCTATGATGAAAAATGACTAAATTGAAATATAAGGTCCCGTGTTTGCAAAATGGATTTCTAAAGAAAAAGAAATAAACACTATATACAAATGAGATAAATCAACGGTGGCTGTTTATGTAATTTCATTCAGAATCATATTAAGGCAGTCTCTTAAGAGACTGTTTCCAAAGAATTTTTTTACTTCGGTTCTTTTTCTCTTCCATCTCTTCAAATTCTTTGTCAAAGCCTAAGGTTGGCCTTATCTACAGTTATATCAAATATGAAGTATGTGTAAATGCACTTGGTCACATTAATTCCTTGCTACCACTGTAACATTTCAACAGAGCGAGCAAAAAGATACTTGGAAGTAACAGGAACACTGATTATTTATGTTAATAAATAAGTATAAAATTAAATTTTACCAGATTTAAGTATTTCTCTGCCAACCGCTAGCTCTCCTGCCTGGCCTTTGCACATCTCCAGCAGTGTTGAAACAGATAGTTGGCTTGTACGGCTATAAAATATCAAAAGGACATCTTCATTAACTGAAATTTGTAAAAGCAGTATATGTAGTTTTATCATTTACAAGCAGAAAAATATTTTATCCATTTTAAAAAAAGCATCACTAATGTTAGAAACAATTTTCATAAGTTTCTACCTTTTGTTTCATGTTTAGTTGTATCTTTTAATAGACAGTTGAGAATGAAAAACAAGACTATACCTTGCAAGATGTATTCATGCTAATAATAAACCAGAAGACATTATCGTACCAAGTATGTAGTAGTCCCTAATCTTAATTTGTTAGAATCAGCTTTGGACTCCGAGTCCAACATGATCAATTTTTCCACAGTTAGCTACGCTATGATCATGCTATCAAATATGCATCCCCATCCCTAAAGAAGCTATGGCCTATGGCCATATCTTGGGGTTTTCTTGACAAGGCTTCTTCAGAGAGGGGTTACCCTCATCTTCTGAAGCTGAGAGAATGTGACTTGCCCAAGATCATCCAGTTTCTATGGATGAACAGGGATTAAATCATAGCTCCACACACAAACCACTGCACCTTTCTGGTTCTTAAAATATTACTTCTATCACCACTATCAGTATTATTTTGAGGTTTCTCATTGCCGAGGCTGAAAAATAGTTTCAATGATGTTTTGAAACTTCTGCAGAAAAAAAAACTCATGTAATACTGTGTGTGATGGCACTTATCTGCCTCATCCAGTGAAAATTTTGTCCCGTGGTACATTGGTTATATAATCTCTACTACAGTGTTTTGGCCTTCAACTCCCAGAAATCCTAACAGCTGGTAAACTGGCTGGGGAACCACAGGTTGAGAACCACTGCTCTAGTACTTTGTTTGTGCTACTAATTCAACCAAAGTCTTTCTCAACTAACGAGATATGGAAATTCTGAGCATTCACACCATTTTCTTGGGACAGAAATATTCTAATGTATTATCTAAGCGAATGTTGATTAAGATTTATTAGTAATTATCCTGCTTTGTTATCCATTTCTTACTTCCAATGCAAACATTATTCCATCTACAGATCAACATGTAATTTATTGAAATCTACTTTCATATGAATTGATCTCTAACACACGTGCATTCAAAGATTTAAGTTTGGAAAGACTCTAAACAGATTGAATATCATACCTGTTGGCATCTGCACACTTCACCAATATAGTCTCCACAACTGGCTTTAGAAGTTGTTGCAATTTTGTCCTCTCTGCTAGGCTATGGCAGGGTGTGTATACCAGCATGGCTCTTAGGGTTTTCTAAAAGAAATGAGGGGTTTTCTTTTATAAAGAAAAATCTACTAATCAAAACGCTATACATTCTGGAAAGATAGCAGCAACTTGTCTATTTTAGCAAAACTAAAGCCTTATTTCAACCAAGTTTAATAAATGTATTATAGGATATACTTTCATAGAAAAGATGCTGTTTTTGAATGCAAATATATTGATGAAGCTCTTATTATACAAATCTCCAAGTTTGCATATTGAACATTATTCTAATTCACTGATCAAGCAGTAATATATCATAAAGAGGAAGACCACTCGATACCTCTACTTTATATCATAGATCTTTTATTGATATTGCAAAGAAAAAATTCAAGTGGTCTCCAATTGAAAAAAACAATAAACTCAGTAAAGAAAAGAGTTATCAAGTTCTGTTAAAAAGATCTTGGGGACTGGGAAAAGTAGAACCTTTTCCCAGGACCTCATCATATTCTCTCACATGTCTCCCTCCATCCCCCATCACATGGGGGCATTGGGACAAGGTGTGTTGGCGCCCTGATCCTGCCCCTATCAGATGGGGGAAAGGGTCAAAGCTGCAGGTAGCTCCATCAGAGCTACCCAAGACACCTTACATTTCATTGTTGACGATGAAGTGTCTTGTGATGCTTCCTCGCCACTTCGGCAATGAATGGTGTTGGGCTACAGCCTGCGCTATGCGATGGCGCTTGGCAGGCCCTGTGGCTGAAGAGGAGCAAGGAGCCCAAATCCCCCAGTGTGATGAGGTGGCCAAAGTCTACTTTATGGGGCTGCTATATGTTGTTAGGGGACTTATTTTTAGTACTGTTCCCCCACTGGCCACTCTAAGAAATATCCAATAAAGGGACCAGATAATACAATTAATTGCATATTGTATTGGATTGCACTTTGAGTAATCTTCTAAGATTTCCCAGATTTGGAGACCAGATCATACCAGTACTGTAAAGCATAAAATCTTTGAAATAGTACAAAAATAATCATAATCAGAGAACCCATGATCCATTTTTTAAAACAAAAATCTAACTACAATCATTGATAGAATGAAATGGGATAGACTGAACCTGTAGCTCGGACATAAAGCTCTTACATGTGCCAAGACTTCCATGCAGAGGTTCACACAATTTATCTCCCACAAAATCACATGGTATATAAATTTGTCTTGGTTATAGTCACATTGTGAGAAGATTTGGCCCATATGTTTTTTGGAATGAAGCCAACAACCTTGAGTCAAAAATTTATTTATTTATTTATATACTTACTTACTATATTTATATCCCACTCTTCTCAACCCCGAAGGGGACTCAAGGCGGGTAACAGCAGAGGCAAAATTCAATGCCATTCAAATGCCCGATTTGATTTCTTCAACCTGGTTGCTTCCCAGGCAGTTGAACTCCCAATTGCCTAGGAATGATGGGATTCCAACCCGTCGGGAGGGTACCAGATTGCAGAAGATGACTCTAGATATCTTGTGACTGCTTAAATGGCATTTTCCCTCTCAAAACTTTAAGAAAATCAGCATTAGAAAATCATAAACTACTTACTAAAGCAGCAACATACACTTTGTAGACAGGATCAGCGCAAACCATGGAAAGTACACTGCAACAGGACTCCACAACAATTTCTCCTGAGATAATGGTCTGTGACGACCCACTAGCTGCTCCTAGTGTTCCAGCACTTGTGGTATTGCCACCGTTGCTTCCAGAATTTCCAGTGCTTTCACCATTGGCCAGTAACAGAGCACCACTAACATCATGGGAGAGACGTCGAAGGGCCATCTCACGTATATTCCAGTTTCGTGAAAACAAGCAGCCAACTAATTCCATTCCAAATACCTAAAAGACAGACATTACAACACTCAAGCTTATTGTATCTCTCTGATACACTCATATAGTGCAATTAAAATATACAGTGCCATGTTTAAATTATGGTACAGTCTAGAAAATTGGATTGAAGGAGAATGTGTTTTGATCTTTTGACAAATCCAGAACCAAATGAGCTTTTTTTTTTTTTTGGTCATGTCAGGAGCGACCTGAGAAACTGCAAGTCATTCCAAATGAGCTGATAATGACAGATTTATGTGATTTTCAAATGAAAGCATGATTATTTTGAAGATGACTACTTTTGAATTGTTTTCCCACATACTGTGTCTTCAAAAATGGATAACTATCCCCACAAACTCTCAATCTAATGCTAAACACAAGAGTTGTGACTGGCAGTACTGTTTTCTCAGGGATTTAACCAGGACTCTCCAATCACAATGCTTTGGAAAAGGAATAGTGAAATAACATAAGATTGTGCTTCGTATATTCAGGATACTTATTCAAAATATAAAAGTCTTTCTTCCAGGAGCAAGAATATTAAGAGCTCTCTGAGACTATAAGAGTATAACATTGGATACTTATTTTTATCATGTTGATTGGCTCAAATCCCTACTCTGTATGCCATTGTATACTAAAGATGTGTGTGAAATTCGTTCCTACCATTTCTTTCGAGTTTTCGGTTTAATCAGAAGTCCGAAATTGAAAGCCCCCTCCCCACATGAAAATCTGCCTACAGCCTGCTTTCATGTGCATCTGAACTTGCCTCCTTGCCTTGGAAAGAGAGTGTATGTGGGGTTGGGTGTGCAAGCAGGCAGGCCCAGAGCTTGGCTGCAGGTGCACTCCGGACCTGCCTGCACAACCCGCCACATGCGCACTGAGAGTGTGGCGGCGGGGCATGTGTGGTGGGCTGTGTAGGCAGGCCTGGAGCCAGCCTGCAGCTCAATGCCTCTTATTCTAGAGTAAGAGGTGCTCGGCAGCAGGCACAGGCAGGTGTGTGTGGTGGGGCATGTAGGCCTGGAAAGCACATGTCTGTCATTGCCTACAGCCGAGCACCTCTTACTCTAGAGTAGAAACAGTAGGTGCCAGGTAAGAAGGGTAGCCCCCCCMCCGCCSCCCCCCCCAATAATGGACCAATTTTCGGGCCCTGAAACTACAGAAACAAAAGCAACCCTCCTAATTTCGGGAGGTTTACCCCCCCCCCCCCAAAAAAACGGATCAGGGTCCCCAACGAAAGCCAGGACACAAAACACAATGAGGTTTTCCCCAAATGCACATGACTACTGCACACTCTATATCCATCATTTTTATATGTCTAGTTTTGCATACTTCACATTTGGCAAAAATCACTATGAAATAGGCCAATTTTAATTTATACTGATTAAACCGAGGCATTTCATGATTGAAGTGAACTATATCAATCTATTCCAAAATCTGAACATTTCTCTTCCAAGAACCCATCCCCTCAACAACAACCAAAAAACCCCAACAACCAAATGACAATAAATGCAAAATGTTTCTATACAACCAAAAGCTAGCAATATAGCAATCTGAGAAAGGTGGCTGTATATGTATCATCAAAGTCTGAATACTGCTGTCTAGTTAATGACACTGCCACCCTGATTGCCAGATGTACTCAGAACAGGACTTCAGTGGAGGATTTTTAAAAGATCTTAATGGCATTAACATCTTCCATATCGCAAATATACTGATTATGCCTCAGGTGGAATTGAAGAATACTTGGTGTGCACCAGAAGAATGATAGTCAACAAAGCACCTTGTGGGCACAGAATACAACTTGATACACATGCCCCTAATTATTGGCAAGGTGATAGCATGCAACATACCTAGTAGATGTGCATTTCTATTTGTGTTGTTTAAATAAAACAGAAATAAAAAATACAAATAAAGACAGATAGTGTCACTATTAACATACCTGAATCCATGGCTCAGCTAAATCTTTGTAGGCTGGTGGGATTTGCTGAACCCCATAATGAGGAAGGTTAAAATTACTATCTTGGCTCCTCCTTGGTGAGCTAGGTGTCGGCTGCTGAGTTTGCTGCTGGACCACACGAAGGACAGAAGGAGAATCAACTGGGCTTGGCAACTCATGGCTGTAATCAAAGATATGAACATTTTTTTCATGAATATAAACATACATTAGAGACTGAAGCCAACTCAAATATTTCAACAATTACATTGATTGGAATAGTTATCACTCAGTTTTTGCACTTCAGAAAGCTTCATAATACAGTCTATAGCTCAAAATCCATTTATGATGTGTATTTTAGGTTCAAATGGAGGCAGATATTCATATTTTACACATGGGATGAAGCAAACCAGTGAGCAATTAATGTGCCTTGTTGGTTTTGCTATCTGATTAACCATCTCCAAGAATATTTTAGGATGAAATACTGAATAAATGGATTACAAATTATCTATATTTTCAATAATTTAATCAGAGTAGCACACTGTGGCAATGTGATTTAAACATTCAAATATTAATTCAATCAGTTTCCTCTTTTTTGGAACTACCAGAAGAATCCAAAATGTAAATTGGGATGTAATGTTGTATGAAGAAAAATGTGCTAAATTAACAGAAACAGACCAATCAATTCTCCTTAGTAGAAAAGAAGTCATTATAAAGGGCAACAAACAGCAATAAAATACATTTCACCATATGCCAACAAATGGAAACATCAATATAATGAAATGAAACAAATTCTTACCTATAAAAATCATGAGATCGCCACTTAGATCTACAAAGGGGGCATATAAGAGGTTCCCTGTTTCTTCTACATTCCTCCGCCCCTAAAAGTGAAGCAATGCAGTAACAACAAGAAAAAGTTAAGTTTACAACAAATAGAAACTACAGAAAAGATAAAATAGTTAAATTTGTGGGGAAACTATAAATGTATGATGAAGGCACGTAGAAAGCGATTAATATATTATATCTTACTAAATTCTGTAATGAATGTGGCAATTTGAGACACTAGCACTGTCAGTTTTCCACATAAACTAAATTTTTTAGCATGCTTCATGCACAATACAGCTATATCAACAGTCCATTTAGAGAAAAATACTTTATATATTTTGGGCATCTACAAACTCATGGTCAGGACAAAAAAATCAAAAGGTCTTTCATATTTGCACATTATATATTATACCATGGCAAGATTTCTGGACTAGGATAAAAAATATCTGGATTGTACTATGATCTATGGACCTGTTCAATTAAAGGCACATGTAAAAATATTAGCCTTGGCAAATGACTTCCTTCAAACTTGTGGCTTATTATTTAGCCAGTATCTTAGAGGGCATCACTCCTACATTGTAATTCGCATAATATCACCGGCGACTTACATATTGACATGCAGTGGTGGTGAAGTTTATTTCTACAGCCATCTTCACACACAGTCAAGCTCTCTTCATCCAACATGCCCAGCAAACAAATGGGGCACATCTGTTCTTCTTCATCCTTGATACTATTAAGAAAAATATTATAAGAGTAATACTTCTGAATTATTTTACATTTTTACCCTTTTACCAAGCCAAAACATTGCCCGCCCAGTGTATTTCATTGACACATTTTATTATGTCTTATTATACTGAATGTTTGTTTATACATTTTCGTTACCATTGATTTCAGCTAGAAATGACCTTTGAACATGGACCATAATGCTGATTAAATAGATTGGGGGGGGGGGTTCATCTTATTCTTCTTCATACCAATCGACTTCAGCACTAGCGCAGCACTGGCATGGAACACACCATAAGCTACTTCCTACAGCAGTAGTGCAGACAAGGCACATTGCTAATGCCATCACTGTCCAGACAGCTTGGGCATTTAATGTATGCAAGCAGATATATTCAAATCTCTACTTTGAAATATAGATAAATAAAAACTTTGATGTATTTCCTTCCCAAAACAGGATTTGGCATAACACCCATCATCACATTCATAAGTTTCTGTGTTTCAAGACAATACATTATCTTTGCTATTAGAAATAAACCCCACTGTAGGCCTACATACAGCAAGCCTTCACAATAAATTGTAATGGGGCTATAGAGATTAATAGTTGCTGTTTTTGTTTTTTAAAGTATGTATTAATATTACACATTTGTATGACACAGCTATAGTGCTAGAATTGCATTTCTCTAGTTTCTCTGTTACGGTTCTTCCTTCTAAAACCTAATGGAGTTGTATGTGAAGAAATTAATAGCCTTATGGTAATATAAACTGCTATCTCAATAATATCAGGCAAAAGCTGATTTTACTAACTGGAGTGCTGTATAATGAGAGGACGACTCCCATTCTGCAGCAGTTCCACTGGCTGGCGGTCTGCTTCCGGACTAAATACAAAATGCTGGTCTTTACTTTTAAAGCCCTAAGCGACTCAGGTCCAGACTATCTGACCAAACAGGGGAAGGGCATTATGGGAAAGGCTTATTGTGGAAGTTGAAGTCTGTTCATGTGATATTAAAATTCACCTTAATAATCTTGAGGCAGAGACCTGTCTTTTGCTCACGATACTCTGTTAAGTTTAATGTACAATACAAGGGAAGCCAGTGGAGAATGGCAGCTGCCATGTAACTACTCTATTTCTTCAATTGTAAGACACAAAATTAGGGTAAGATGTACCCTAATTTCAGTACAACCAGCACCAACAAAAATACCTAAGGTACACCTGCAGGTCTCCCTTTTAGAGATGCTTATCTAGGAAAAAGTGAGCATTATGATTGAAGAAATACAGTATATGTTACAGTTCAAACATTCAACAGAAAAGTCTGTCGTATGTATTTAGTTGATATTTATTATTATTTTTATTTCATGATGTTTTCCATAAAGCCACCAAGGCGATGTACAAAATTAAAGCTCTTCACATCCAAAGAAATGAAGAACATTCAAAAACCCAGTGGTCTTCATGAGCCAGTTAGAGAGAAGCAATGCCACTCCTTTTGCAAGCAGCGAGTACCCAGGCATAGCCAAGTTCTGCATTCTCAGGATCCACTCTATCTCTAGCAAACTGTCCTGCAGCCGGAACTGTATTTCCACACAGGAAATATACAGCTCACAACTTATATGACATCAAAAGAGAGCTGGTGCTATCTAGGAATAAGCGTAACAGGAATAGCAGACAGGCACTCTGGCAGAGGATAACACATAAATATTATTCCTGTCACATATATAGTCCAAAATAGAGTTGTGTGGAATTGAATTAGATGCTTAGCATGAATGGAAAGGCATTTCTACTTGTGCCTGTCCACACCGCCACTCCCCATTTCTTCCTCAAAGCTGTGGAGAAGGGAGCATAGCAGGGCTGGGATAGGCTATTAGACTGGGCTATGGTGGGCAAGTGTTCAAGTATTTTTCTTTTACAACTGTGAACCTTTTTTTAAAGGGGGGGGGGCTTATTCTCATTTGTTTCTGTCTAATTACTAAGGTATCTTTGGAAGGTCTCCTCTAGGTGATGTTACACCAAATAGAGCATTCTTAATAGTGATGCTGTAACCCTTCACCATCAGTAAAAAGTCTTCCTAAAGGTCGCTCCCTCTCCAATGTGCGTAAAAACATGGCAAGATGGTTAACCGCTATTAGGGGGAAAATATCACACACTTCCCCCTGGCAAATTGTTAGGAGAACTCTGGGATAGCCTGCAAAAATGTCCTTGGGGCCCACATGAAGCCATAAATTGGATTTTGATCACCCATGATATAGGCAATACTTTGACTAAAATTTGTTTAGGCTGCTGGAGCCATTCAAAATTCCCCTGTAAGTCAGATGCAGCTCACAAGTAGGCAATTCCTGATGCAGATTGCTATTATGATATCACATAACCTAACATGGAAACAGTGAAAATAAAATTACACTTTAAAATGGTATATCATTTTTTTCTAGAAGTTTCATGAGAGTTCCTGGTACATTCATAGACCACTGAATATATATTTGGTTCTTTGAAGAAAACATTCCAGGAATTATCCAATAACACATGCTTAGAAATATATTGCTTTGACAGACAATCTACCCAGAAAAGAATAAAACTACAAAAAATTCATCTAATGTAATAAAAGTAAAAGCAAGCACCAAAACATTTGTAATTCAGATCACAAGCAAAAGTTGTGCTGGTTTCGCTGCAAAAATATATTAAAAAATCATAGAACATAAGAGGAATGTATCTGAAAAGGGAGGCAGGTTGAGAATAATACTATTTATTTTCTTGACAAAAATTACTAACCTGTTTTCTGAACTAGATGTAGACGTACTAGATGATGACAATGTATGAGAATTTGACATGCGTGAGACAAACTTCTGGATGGTGTTACGAGATGGGGCTTTGATCCTTGAGCTACGCCTACTGTGATATTTCTGGAACAAACTCTCAACCTAACATTGAAAGAAAATGTTAACAGTATGCTATGAATTTCTCTAAGTTGATTATTTGAAGTGAAAATTTAATTGCAGTCAGTATGGGACGTAATTGTATGTAAAATAACAAGAACATCAGCACCCATTTACATGAAAAAATCAGTACAAAAAGTTCACAGCCATGACTAGCAGTAGGTGAGGGATACATTATAAACCTTGCTCTTTTATTAATACTCCTCACATTCAAAGGTTTAAAGAAATTCACTTTAAGCAAGATGGGGTCCAGCAATGCTCTAGACGTTCAACTACAAGCTCAAGAACCCTCAACCATTGGAGATATTGACCAGATCAAGGAAATGGCAGTCTGACAATATCTGGAGGGTAATAACTGCCCACAATTGATGTATGACATGTAGACCCTCATCTTGACCAGATCAATATGGAAAACAGGGTAATGGCCAATCAATTGCAATCTGACATTAGCCAATGATTTTTTTTCCATTTATTGACACTGCTAGGAGAAAACAGCAGAAAGAACTGCTGATGTAATGGTTTTTTTTTTAAGTGTTCCTGGTCTTATATACACTAATTTCATTTGTCTACTTTTACAGTCATGGATAATAAAGAACCATGACTGGAATCCTGTTGATTAGTCTCAACTAGACTACATCAACTGAATCAACTGTAGAATGGTTAATACAATGAATTCAATGGATGTATTCTATTTGGGAATAACAACAAGATTCAGGCTCCTATAAATTAAGAGATTGTGAGATCACTTTTTTGCTCCATACCTTATCATGTTAGAGAGATAAGACACAACATATATTAATTCTCAAGACCCAATAATTTAAGAATTGGGGCATCTTGTCAGCCCTCCCCATAATGAACTAGTTAATGTAACAAGGGAGGAAATGCCTTGCTTTCTTTCCAACTCTATGGTGACCCTAAGGCAAATCACGGGATTTTCTTGGCAAGATTTGTTCGAAGGGAGGATTGCCTTTGCCTCTCCTCTGAGGCTTAGAGAATGTGTCTCACATAAGGTCACACAATAGGTTCCTTTGGCTGCGCAGGAATTGTTTAAAATAGAGAGAAATGGGAGCTCTTTAAAAACCCCATATATTCTTTTATAAATGTGTGTGTGTGTATAGTTGAAATTAGCAAAACTTTAAAAGCACTACTCATTTGAACTTCTGAGTAGTGAATTTCACAACTATGAATGCTTATCATATGCAAAAAGGTGAGACTGCATTACCTCAAAGTTCTTCAAAGTCTTTCGCCAGAGCATTGGATCTGAAGATTCAAGTTGAAACACTCGAAGCATAACAAACAGCAGATGAATGCAAAACGTTCCACGTCCACAGCTACAGGTCTATGAAAACAAAGATGTTTTAAGTATTTTTTCATGGCTATTTATACATATAAGACAAAGGTTTCCCCTTGACATTAAGTCTAGTGGTGTCTGACTCTGGGGGTGGTGCTCATCTCCATTTTTAAGCTGAAGAGCTGACATTGTTTGTAGACACTTCCTAGGTCATGTGGCCAGCATGACTGCATGGAGCATCGTTACCTTCCCACCAGAGTAGTAACTATTGATCTACTCACATTTGCATGTTTTAAAACTCCTACGTTGGCATAAGCTGGGGCTAACAACAGGAACTCAACCTGTCAGTGGATTTGAACCGCCGATCTTCCGATCAGCAAGTTCTGCAACTTACCGGTTTAACCCACTGCGCCACCACAGCCCCTATTTATACTCCTTTCAAAAACCAAAATCTACTAGAGTGATTAGGGTTATGCTTCTGTTTCTGTCCTTGAAGATTAATTTTGTAATTAGCAATGGTTTCCTTTTAATAACTTCTGTTCAAGAAATGGATGATTACTTGGGGAATACAACAGGAAACCGATACTTATATTGCCCGTTTGTCAGTGCAAATATTCATGTTGGTGGGAATTAAATAAAATATGCCAATAACTCACTGAAAGCAAGACTATTCCAGTACTTTTTTTAAAAAAAATTAAAGCATTTCACACCATAAAACTGCTCTGAACTGGATTCTTTAAAATGATTATTTAATATTTTAATCTACTCAAAATAGTCCAGTTAATAATTAAAAATAAAACTGTGTGCACTGTATGCATACCTGAGGACCAATGAATACCCTATATTTATTATCAGGGCTGTCTCCTCCTATCAGGAAAGAATTGGGTCCTATCTGCTGTAAGAGGTACAATCTGGCTCTCATGACTTTGTTGACCCGCCGACTTGTTTCCTCTGGACTATATGGTGAGAAGCCATCTGGAGATGGAGCTCTGCGTGGTGGAGTTATTCGTCCACTCTGAAACTTAAATCCATTTATTGACATTAAACTTCAGTAATGTTGGTAGTTCCCAGCTTCTTCTCCACCCCATCCATACATGTGACTTTATCCATATTGTTCACTTCTCCATCACTGAAAAGAAGCCTAACTTACTGAACTAGCATTTGTGCACTGCATTCCCATAGTATAAAATGCTTTCACCTTTCCAGTAAATAAGATTCTGTGCTTGTTTTTATCAGAATATTTCGATGACAACATATTTACAGCAAGTACTTCTTCTCCTACTTTTAAACATTCTGCCATTTTACTTCTATAACTAGAACATTTATGCATCTTTCCACTTCGAAACTGAAATCACTATAAGACTTATATTAAGAAATACTGAACAAATAAAAGCAGCACATAATATCATGTACATATAATGTGCAATACATGGTCAAGTCAAACACCCACCATACCAAAGACCTGATGGGGGAAAGGTTTTCAAAAATACAACATGTCATCCTAAGTTTAGCTCCTAGGATAAAAAAAATTGCAGTAGAGAAAGCTCTTTCAATGTGCTGCCACAATTTCAGCCTCGAAGGTGGCACCTCTGTGTGGACAGACAATTGAGGTGGAAAATGTACTTTAAATATTTATGGTAGTTGCATACCGTAAAAGCTATATAAGAGCTTCCAACTTACAGGGATGGGAGATACCCTCTTCCTTCTTACACCAGGTGATTCAGATTTAACAGTCCTAGAAGAAGATGAAGAAGTACTGCTAGGGGAAGGGCTCCGTCTCCCCTTCTGAGTAGGTGAAGTAGCACTAGGATGTCCTTCAGGAGGAGGGTCTGCTGCTAGTTTGTTTGCTTCACAGCCATCTCCTTTAATTGGTATTGGCTTTACCACCTTGTCAAGAAATATATAGACATTATTTACAATTACTTAAAGGTCATCTTAAAAGAAAATAAATAATCACAGGAACCTCTTGCCATTATTTCCACTGTAAAGTCTGTTTTTAGATTTCCTTTTCATGGTTTGTTGTTTGATTGTTTGTTTGTTTAGAGCATTTGTATTGGGGCTGCTTACAATTGGCAGTCATTAGATGCCGACAAAGAAACAGTTAAAGCACAACAATTAACATAAACAGGTCAACAGTGGTAAAAATACATTAAAATGCAATAAAATACATTAAAAATATTAGCCCTTGAAATATTAACACAACCAAGTCTGAGTCCGCAAATCTAAATCATAATCCAGAGTTCCAATCCAAGGTCTCTTAACTGACAATTAAAGAATCAAATGAGCATACACATGACCTAGACAACATAAAATTATAAAATTCCATAACAGTTGAAATCTATAAAGCTTCTTTCATGAAAACCGATCAGACCCCATAAAAATAACTAGTACTCTGGATTCTCTCATCTGAGAAGCCAAGGTCTAAGCATAAAAAAGACACCCTTTTACTCTCATGAGTTGACAAGCAAACATAAAAATAAGTCTAAATTTTGTAGCTCTGTTATTAATGGCTCCCATAAGGATGCCCATAAAACAGGGCTCTAAATTAATACTTCACAAGCTTTTAAACAAGCAAGCCTATCTGCCCACTGAAGTTTGGCTTTCTGTGGTAGTTGAGTGTAATGTTATAAAATAATGTTTTTGAAAACTGCTTTTCATACAGTAAGTATGATTGGAGCAAGTTTTTACTATATTATATTTTTTGTAAAAATATGGGGCTATTTCCTTTTCTATTCCAACTTCTAGAATCATAAAGTTGGAAGAGACCACAAGACTATACAGTCCAACTCCCTGCCATGCAAGAATCGGCTTGATTGCATTGCATTTCTGCCTTAAAACTTACAGACAGGATTATATATTTGTTTTTCTAGTTGCACAATACACTAAGTATTAAAACTGTGTTGTCTGACATTGTATTTGACCTTTTATTATTTCCTTTGAGCTATGAATATAAAGATATTTCTCTTAGAACAAGTTAAATTTAAAATGCTAACTATAGAGGGCAGTGTTGTAACATTCTGAAAAACAGAAATTTAAGTTTGGTTTTAATTTCACACTATAAATCTATACTTTATTTAGAATGTGAAGCTTCATAACAAGCAGCTCACAGAAATAAGGAAAGGAAAGGCAATGAGACAACGTACATATTAGCATTATGGTCATGTGATTTAACAATGCAAAATCTGTTATTTGAGCAACTTTTCTTTGCAAATCCCAATTTTACTATCTTTCCCTGAGTTGCTTACCACAGGGCCTCTCCTACTTCTTCTTTCAAGCCACTCATGCTTCCAGGCAGGCATACATGTTGCTTTGAGCTTCTCCCTGATCATGCGCTCTTCTGGGCGGTCGTCCATTTTCTGCAATCCCCTAAGCGTTTCTTTATTCTCCATGTCACGACTACAGTAAAAAATAAGCATAAATCATAAATGTCACTGCCAATACACACAGTAGTATGCTTAACATTTGAATGATTACACAAACCAACAAGTATTTTTCATCAGCCATAATTTTAGGCCATTCTTATAGAGTTTTTTTGCGCTGAATTCAGATCTGTATTTATTTTTTCTCTATCACTTGTAGTTTTTAAAATGAGGCTAATCAAATAATTAATGCTTTTACGCACTGATATCAATAGAATATAATTGATATCAGTGCATAAATGCATTAATTATTAGAGTAACTTCATTGCAAAAAGTACATGTGATAGAGAGAAAAATAAACACAGATCTGAATTCAGTGCAAAAAACTCTATAAGAATGATCTAAAATTATAGCTGATGAAAAATACTTGTTGGTTTGTGATTAATGAGATTCTATTGATATCAGTGTGTAAATGCATTAACTATTAATTAGCTTCATAACAAAAACTACACATGATAGAGAAAAAATAAACACAGATCTGAATTCAGTGTGAAAAACTATGGAAGTAAATGCATTAACTGGCCTAATTGCCAAAACTACACATGATAGAGAAAAAAATAAACACAGATCTGAATCCAGCACAAGAAATTCTATAAGAATGATCTAAAATTATATCTGATGAGAAATACTTGTTGGCTTGTGTTACACGAGTATGAGGTGAAATGTGCAGACCTTACAGTAGTCCACTGTAATGTACCATTCGTCATATTTTTAAAAGCTGATGTGATGGGAAAAAACAAAGATATATTTAAAATCAGCACAAAAATTGATTTAAGCTGTGCTACTCTCATTTCCGATGATTACAAAAAGTTTAATTTTGTTGGCTTGTGTTATATTTGAATATTCTGCAATACTTCATAAAGACTTATTCCAGTAACAGGGGCAAAACACTTAGGACTTTTAAATTAACAACATGTTAATTTAAAAGTCCTTAGTGTTCAAAAAAGAGAACACTGGTGTGCATGTGTGTAAGAACTAAATAAACTAAAAATAAACTCTTCAAATTGGTAATCTACCATAGCCTTTACACATAATTCGTAAGACAGGGCCCTGTGGTCACAGGGACTTTCTGAACAGACTCAACATGAGAAGCACTTGAAAGGAATATAACCACATTTGCTCAGATAAGAGACTATGAATATTGCAGTAATATGTGTTTGATCTTTCCAAAAGTTATTTCTTTAAGTTTCTATGATTAGGAAATTAGAAAGAAACACATGGAAAGGGGATCTTGTATTAAGGGCTGACTTTCAGTAATATGGATTTATGACAATTTCTAGAAAGCTAGAACTGCAAATTGTTGATTGTAACTATTCAGTTCAGACGAAAGAAAACATTTCTAAGATTAATAAATTCTACAACTGGACATATTCACAAACCTATTGTTTTCCCCCACACTGAAAACAGAATGTGAGCCACAAAGTCATACTAATTAGGTAACAGATGTAAGCATAATATTTAATTTATAATGAAATGGTTGTATGCAACAAATTATTTTTTTCCCAAAGAGAAGTCATTTCTTTGCCCATTATAGTATCAATTCATATTCTACATTGTTTAGCTGCATTACTATTATACACTACCATAATCATGATGGAAATTGCCCTCTGCATAGCCTACAACATCAGCTAAAGTAAATTACGAATGCCAATAATGAACCACAACAGCAATCATTACTGTCAACATTCATTATTATCACTGATGCTCCATAGCTTTGCTATTAATGACTCCCATAAGTCCTTTACACGGGGCTGCCTATAAAACAGGCTTGAACCTTGCCATTATCATTAATATAAAAATTTCATTAAATATGTGAACACACACTTACTTCTACCTCAGTGGCAAGAGTACAAATGTGGCATTATTGTTGTTACTTCACAACTCTGAAACTTCATTATTTTGAGTTTCTGCCAAGAGAACAGTACACTACTTTAAAGATTTAGTAGGTATTAAGTGGCTAGTAAAAACTCTTAGGTTCCTTTAGCATATAAAAAAACAGATCACCCTTTGTCTAACCAATAGATTCAGGATATTATTCTGCATATGTACTATGTCTTTTGCTTTTCCCCACTAACCTGTGTAAGTGTTTTACTTTTTACATTAATATACAGTACTCTTTAATTTAAATATTATATAAAGACCAAAAATATATATCCACAGACAGGAAACAAGAATTTTCCTCTTCTTTTTACCTTGTCTCTTGACCTCGATAAATGATGCATTACCCTTACTGAATAAAGAGATCCATGCAAAGGACAAGAAACTACAGGTATAAAAGAGCTGTGAGCTCAAATGCCACCTTAATATGAATACTGTGAGGCTCAACTATACTGCTTCTACCATTATGTATCTCTAGGAGCACAATTATGACACAATGAATGTCAATTACATTCCAAAAGTCCAGGTTAAAGAAGGTTAAATACAATCTCATGGAACGGGGACTAATCCTCTTTTTTTCAGGAAAATCTATCTTCTGACCCTATCTTTAAATCAGCCCAGAATGGATCAGTCCCACAGGTGGAAACACAAATTGCTGATGATTTCCATGGGACCAAAATAGTCTGCTGTGAACCTCCTTTGCACAAAAAAACACCAAACAACTTAAAAGTGGAATTTTGGCCTGCAGAATTAAGAGTATAGTGTCTAGAACAAGAGAAGTCATGCTACCCCTCTATTCTGCCTTAGTCAGACCACACCTGGAATACTATGCCCAATTCTGGGCACTGCAAGTGAAGGGAGATGCGGACGGACTGGGATGTTTCCAAACAAGGGTGACTAAAATGATCAAAGGTCTGGCGAACAAGCCATATGAGGAGCGGCTTAAACAGCTGGGCATGTTTATCCTACAGAAGAGAAGGCTGAGAAGAGACATGATGAGGGCCATGTATAAATAAGTGAGGAGAAGTCATAGGGAGGAGGGAGCAAGCTTGTTTTCTGCTGTCCTGGAGACTAGGACGCGGAACAATGGCTTCAAACTATAGGAAAGGAGATTCTACTTGAACATTAGGAAGAACTTCCTCACTGTGAGAGCTGTTCAGAAGTGGAACTCTCTGTCCCAGACTGTGGTGGTGGTCCCTACTTTGGAGGCTTTTAGACAGAGGCTGGATGGCCACCTGTCAAGGATGCTTTGAATGTGATTTTACTGCTTCTTGGCAGGGGATTAGACTGGATGGCCCATGAGGTTTCTTCCAACTCTGTTGTTGTTCATTCGTTCAGTCGTCTCCAACTCTTCGTGACCTCATGGACCAGCCCACGCCAGAGCTCCCTGTCCCAACTCTATGATTCTATTAATCAAGCATGCTCATTTGTTAATTATTGTATTTATTGTTAGCTTCTCATATGATTGTTTTTGTTTAAAAAAATTTCTGTAACATGTAGATAGGCATTAATTAGGGATGCAGCCCAGCAATGAAAACTTCGCAACCTTCACTTGTTCTCTAACAGGGAGAAGAAAGTGGCTTCCTGTCATGTGACAGTTTATTATTTATTTATTTATTTCAAAGTTCTCTATACTGAGCTTCTTACCTCTTAGAGGGACTCAGCCCAGTTTACAACCATAAAAACATACAATCAGTAAAATATCATAGTTCATAATTACAATAACACATTTAAAATAACAACTATATTTAAAACTACGGTGGTCAGTCGTCATATTAAAACAAGTATACCTCATCTTCCATCCACAATCCTAGGGTACAGTAAAAGCAATATGTTCTTGCTTCTAACAAAGAATCATTTAAATGCAGATTGGAATAATCAGCGGAGAGTGAAATGTATTCTGTCTCAGATAAAGAAAAAGATGCAAAATATTTCCAATTGTTTGGAACTAAAGATTAATGTCAAATTGAGTGTTGTATCTTGAATAGGTTGGTGATTCAAAGCGCAAGTCTATCAAAGATGAACACAAACTTATCTGTAATTAAAATGGTTTCTTTCAACTCAACTGTTTTGATTAAAACAGTATCCCTAATACAATGTTTATATAGCATCCTGGAATATTGAGAGAAGCCTGTACAAGTCTGCTGTACAGTAAATAATGCTGAAATTCGCATTCCTGCATAAGTTAAATACAAAAGGTATGGAGAAGCTGTCATGTTGTAAGTTTGCTTAAGTCTGGTTTATTTAGTGTGTCCCATTTTGAAACAAGACTAAAGATAATCTGTTTTAATGCCCTCTAAATAACCACTTCCTCCTACAAGAACTTGCATCCCTCCAAGACCCTTTTCTGTGTTTTCTTATTTGTAGAGTAACAAGAAAGGAAAGGGCATTCACCGGTTGTGCCCAGTTTGCGGAACACTTTCCCCAAGGAGTCTTGCCTTGCCCCAAATCCAATGTTTATCTGTATATATTTTTTCACAAGGTAATACTGGATGTGTTGGTGTTCTATCATTTTGTGATTCTGGTAGGTAGCGGCATATACGTTTTTTTTTTCTTAAAGCAAAAGAAATTAATATTTAAAACAAGACCAACTCTCAGGCAGACATTTAGCACATTCCCCAATTCCATTAAGAAGTCACTTTCCAGGATCAATTTTAAGAGTATATAAGGAGGAAACAAAAGTAAATGTTAAGCAGACAAAAGGTTCCTGCAGTCCTGTCCTCAGTTTGTTGTTGTCACACGTCCTTGGTGATCAGCTCCAATTTATAGTAACTATTAGTAGGCCTTCTTGACAAGATTTATTTAGGGAAGGTTTGTTATTGCTCTTCTCTGAAGCTAAGAAGTATGATTTCCCCAAGTGAGTTAGATGGAAAGGACAGATAGAATCAGTGTATTGGTGACACCAAACTCCAAACCTCTCCTTGAAGTTTCATGTAATAATAATAATAATAACTTTATTTATATTTTGCTCTATTTCCCCAAGGGGACTCAGGGTGGATTCCAACAAACAAAAAAGGCAAACATTCAATGCCTCAGTGAAACAATAGATACAAACATAATAACCTAAAATAACTTAAAATATAGTTTATCAAAAATTAAATAACATAAAACCTAAATATAAAACATTCACATTTATTTATAGGAACCAACGAAGATTCACTAAAATATGTGAGTTAATTGTGTGGCCAATAATGTTAACTGGGCAAACATGGTCTGACAACGCCCAAATAGAATAATAGAGTTCAATCAGAAGTCTAGTGGCTGTTTCTCATCATCTAATCCTCCTCCTCTCCATATGCTAATGAGAAAAAGTAAATTTTCAGTTGTTTTTTGAAGGGAGGGCAGCTTTATTTCTTTAGGGAGGAAGTTCCAGAAGTGGCGGGGCGGGGCGGGGCGGGGCGGGGGGGGGGGCGGGGGGGGGGGGGGGGGGGGGGGGGGGGGGGGGGGGGGATGATGACTACAGAGAAGGCCCTCTCTCTCATTTCCACCAGAATCAGTGTACTGGTGACACCAAACTCCGAACCTCTCCTTGAATTTTCATGTAACATGTTAACAGACCAAGAGCAATCCCCTCAAGTCCCATCCCAGAAAGGTGACCCAAAGGAAAGTAATTGAGATGTCAAGCAAAACCAATAGGGGCATGCGCACACTCTTTCCAGTTTCCAATTTAGGTCATCCACCAAGGTGACCAAAGTGCTCTCTGTCCCATAATCAAAACTGGCGCCTGATTCAAATGCATTTCATATGATGATCACTATGCCACTGGTTTGCATTAACTGAAGAAAGAATTCTGAAAAGTATCATTGAATCTAAAATTATGCACAAGTAATGTTATTGTCACCACTGTGCCATTTTGTTTTTCAAAAGCTTCATGGGATATGTGTTTGGTAGGTCAAGTTGTAGAATAGGATGCATTTCACAGTTCAGTCATCATTTGATAGAGAAACCCGCCATCACATCCACCTAACCTACCCTGTGGAATCTTAGATTGGAAAGATTAAAAAAAAGCAATTGCTATGGATAATCAAATAATACAAAATCAATATATGTCACTGTACTGGATTTGAATTTGGTTACTGGTTATGTTTATGTAAAACTTTTCAAAAACTGTAATAAAAATGAAATAATTGTTGTGCTTCAAAATATTAAAATACATGTATAAGTTCTTCAAATGTATCTTAATGAGACTTAAACATTACCAAAACTTCACTGAGGATTTCCTACTATAAAATTCCTCTATTCATTCCAAACATCTTGTCTGCATCGGAACGCCATTGGATAACACAGGTTCACTCCACTAATACTTCTGGCATTATTCCATACAATTTTACTTGTTAGGTCGCCTGTGGCTCTTCCACTTCAAATGCAGATAACCAGAAACAGAAAGGACGTATGTATAAGAGGTAAAAGCAGAGAAGCTGCTCAGAACTTGGAACCAGTCATATGACCAACTTTATTTTTCATCCTGTTTTTTGTTCACATCACAATTCCTCTTTAATTAATAAAACCTCAGGGAAAGCTGTTTATGAGACTTGTACCTATTTCCTAAAATTATCATTAATCCGTTTTGATCCATCTGCATCTCGTTGTACAAGTCTGCCTATGACCTGAGATCTTTGGAAGAGGCCCTTATCTCAGTCCCGCCTTCATCTCAAGCTTGATTGTTGGGAACAAGAGAGGGCCTTTTCGGTGGCTGCCCGTCAACTCTGGAACTCCCTTCCCAGGGAAGCCAGAATGGCCCCCTCCCTGCTGTCCTTCCATCAGCAGGCCAAAACCTTGTTATTCAGGCAGGCTTTTGAATAAACATTTTAAGATCAGTCGGGGGTGCTGTGGCTTTTAGCTTTGCATGTGTTTTTATGGATTTTAACTGTGATTTTTAAAATTCCATTGTTATTTAATTTTTGTTTTAATGTTTTTATATTTGTAGATTTTAAATTGTATTGCAATTCTTTTAATGCAAGCTGTTTTGAGTCTTCTTTGTGGAGAGAAAAAGTGGGGTATAAATAATCAAAATATTCTATAGCTCAATCTTTTCCACAACCACTTACTTAAAAGTTTAACATTAACTATAAATACCAGAATATTCAACAATGTAAATTCTGATAACTAAAAATAATCTTATACGTATTCAAGCAACATATTCAAGCTCAAGGAGAATATTTTTTTAAAAACCAAGGCAGATAATTGTAACAATAAACTTTTTAAAACATAGCAGACTGAAACAAAAAGAGTTTGTTCCTGGAGTACATTACTGTTACCACAGGAGGAGAAAAATATACAGGCAACCACTTGGTTGAACATTTAAGTTACATTTGAAAGTCAGTATGACCGATTTTTAATTTTGCATGATAAAAGTATTAGCATGCAACTATAAGGTCGAGAGAAAAAAATGCAGGGCTACTGAAACCCATAAGCCATCTTTACAAAGTTGTTAATCTAAATGCAAGTAATTATAATAGTGATGTTATGTTAGAGATTTTTCACACATGCCTGCAACTCCAAAGTTACACTTCCCATAGCAATAGTTCAGTCAACCTGCATAATTATATTTTCAAATAATGCATGTGTCATAGAGGCATTAAAGCTAACATAACATTTAGCAATACAAGTGGGGGCCCTTTATGGTAGCTGTGGGAACTTCCTGGTTTGAGCATACACGTAGAAATGACTGCTACAAATATTTCATCAAGAATTTCACATACCTTAATTCTTGAGCTATTTCTATTTATCGTGCCGGGGCAGACCAAACAGTTGCATTGCATTTTTTAACAAACAAACAAACAAACAAACAAAACAAAACACAAAGTGTGCAAGCTTGGACAGTACTAAAAAATTACACAATATTCTAAAGACTGGCCAGTAACCAAATTACTTCCAGGAGCCTGAGGGTCCTTTTGACTTTTTTTTTTTTTAGCACAGCAGCCCTACATGCTGTACTGCAATCTACCTTTGAACTGAGAGTAGTTGTCTAAAACACTTTGTACAACTATGTGGTAGTCAACTATTAAAGGAAATAAAAGTACAAAAAAATCCAAGGACTTGCCCTACTTTCTTCCATAATGTTAGGCCATCATTTGGATCCAGAAGCAGAGAATTTTCAGATTATAAGACATGCAAGACATTGTCAGTCTTAGAAAGCTAAAATTTAAAAACATTATGCTTTTGCCATTTCAACCTAGTCCTTGTGGTACCTTTTTGACCAACGGATTACCCCAATATAATTCTTCCTGACAAGGGCAAGCAGATGTAAAGTAAAAAAAAATATGGCTGCAGGTCAAACACCTTCTCTCTCTGATCCTGTATTTTCTCCAACAACTCATCAATATGACCTTAAACAATCGTACTACACATTTGAAGCCCAAGTAACCAACATTTTAAATAGAATGGTTTGAACAGAAACCAGAACCTGAACATTAGTATTAACTTACTGTTTTTAACAGCATTTTCCTACTGTCATTTACTATAATTTTATGGTTTAAATTATTCTCAATGAGTTTGCCACTTCTGAAAATTTGCTGTCAATGGAAATCCTTTAGTAAAAAATTCTTTAAAGAACTCACACCCACGTGCATGTGCATGTGGACAGACGCACACACAGAGGGAACCACTGGGAAAGGACAGGAAGTGAAAGTCTTCCTGTCTAAAGGGAAGCTTGTCTCTGCAATAGTGCTTGCAGCCCTCAGCAGTTTACATGGAATGTTTTAAAAGCCTGGACTTCACAGATTACCTCCTCTCAATATCTTAATTTGCAACTTTCACAGGAAAGTGCAACAAAAACGACAGAAAGAGGAAACAGAGGTATTGGTAGACATAAAAAACTTACACAAAACGCTGACTGTTGGAGTGAAAGACACAGAAAACCTGATGAGAGGTGAAACAGAGTGCCCAGAAAAGAATAAAGGAAAGATGCAGAGCCACTTCATTGTTTGGATAGGCAATTTCCTGCTTCCCATCAAGACGCTATTGTTAAATGTTCCCATGCATGGAAATGAGAGCCGTCCACAGGAGTCAATGGGAAAATGCAGGCTTTAGATGAAGCCAAGATTGGGCACCACTGGGCTCAGTGCCACCTCAAAAAACAAAAACATTAACATCCTTATTAAAGGTGAAACTTTGTTTTTAAAAAAGCCCTGGTAATGCAGACAACTAAGGACATGAGGTTCACTGTACCAGGTTGTAAGTGGTTGATTTAACAGTCTGCAGTGCAGTTCTCATTGAAAGCAACAGATCTGGCTTTGTGTTGTTGACACTATGACATTGTCTAGATTTTAGAGTACAGAGTGACTTGCAGAGTGATCTGAAGTTGAGCATACAATAACCCTACAATATTTCCCATTATTTTAATCCCGACCATTGAAAGTTGAACTGCCTTTAGTATGAAATGCCCTACAATACAGTGCAACTTTATACTCCTATTGCAGACTGGATAGGAGTATTAACACAGTAGATTTTCGTATCCCTGCAATGTAGCCCACTGTCATTATAGTAGATCAGAGGTGAAGCTGCAGTTGTTTTAAATTTCAAGTCAGCCCTTCCCCTGCCAATACCTCTAAGTTTAGCGAAGATAAATTGACCCGCAAAGACTAATCAAGAACCAATTTGCACTGCTTGGATTGCATCCGAACTGACAGAGACACAGATTAATTGTACTTTTTTGTGTTCAGTCCTATTGGTGTCACTATTGCAAGGTCCCAGTTGTCAGTTCTAATAGTAAACTCAACCAGTCAATGCTAACAGGATAATAGACAAAATGGGGACACTGAGGAAAAATAGAGATAGCAGCATGCTTAAGGGAGTTCAAATAGTTAAACTGGTTTTTCAAAAAACTGAGGAAAGAAACCCTTAATTGAACACGTTCGGTGGCCTCATAAAGTAAGTGCCTATTCTGAGGACATATAGAAAACTAGGGTATAGAACTGAATGAAGTACATCCTTTAAAAAGTGTGTTGGGATGGCTCATTGGAGAAATATTTTGCACTGCAATGTTTTGTTACTTGTCTCACTTATAACTGAATATAAAACAAAACAAGGTAAATCTAAACTAGAACATCCTTCCTGAATTTACCAAACTACAATCTAGTGCTACCAGCAGTATTCTATCTCCCCCCCCCTTAACTACTGTTACAACCATTGCAGCTTCCCATCAGTCTCCAGTTTATCATTATTACAGCAGAATAGATTATTAATGCTGCTGCTAAGATGTTTCTATTAAAAAGCTATAGTGTTGCCATTCATTATTATTCATATCCCCAGCATGTGGAAGCCATAACATACTTTAGGGCTGATATTCTCAAATCATCTGATGCAGAGGACTGGCAATTATTACTTTTTTTGTGCCAAGGGCAGACAGCATATTTGTGTCCAGTGACCATAATTGCTTTTTTTTTTCTTTTCTGGAAACTCATCAGGAACTAAGAGACAATGGTTCAGGGAACAGGATTCTTCTAGGAGTCATTGTGCAAGTTCAAAGACGTTGCTGCTGCTTTGCCTTCAGGTGGCGCCAGAACAAAAGTTTTACAAATACATAAACGTTATTTCAGTGGAATTGTAAACAGAATGTAAAAAAGCAATTTTAAATATGTTGCTTGCTTTTCAGAACATGAAAAAGGTGAAGGGGTATTCCTAGGGAGCGGGAAGAAGTATAGCTTCAAAGAAAACCAAGGGGGGGAAAACATCTGGATCTATGTCTGCTCATTTCTGGCACATGGCTGACCACCAAAATGCACAGTGGTTATCCATCCCAAAAAGGTTGCTCGCCCTGATATAGGAAATTGCTCCATTATTTCTGGTTTAATTTCAGAAGATTGATTCTTGGCACTCTCAATCTACTTTATGAATGTAGGCCATGTGGCATGAACTCCTATTCCTTTTCAACAGCCTCCAAGAACAGTCAGTCAGAAGCAAATATCAGAACATATTTTTGTTTTAGCCCAATGTAAGCTCTTCTATCTATTTTAAGCTGTACAAAGGATAAATATATATCTTCAAGAACTCTATAAATGTCTTGAGATTAATCATTTAAGAGAAAATATTTAACTCATTTGATATATTATGTCATTCTTAAATATGCCACAGTATTTCCACCTTTGAAAGTGGAATACAGAAACAAGTCTAAGGTATGTATAGCATGTACCTTCTTGCAATACATACACGTAATTGGCCAATTCTTTTGTAATGAAGTAGTTTTTCCTAATTATATTGCACTGAATCTGGATTAATCACCCAATACATTTTAATCCATCATTCTTCTGAGCAAGTCTAGCCAAAGTTTTACTATTATTTTATCACAGACACTCTGAAAGTAGATCAAGAACCACTCTGATTCCATACTGAGAGCCCAACGAGCTTTGGAGGTGCGTGTAGGAGTAAAACTGTCTCTTCTCCGTCATTGTACAGTTGTACACCATTACCTATGCCATTAGACTTGCATTTTAACTGATCTCCATAGGACTGCAATAAATAAACATGTGAGATTTTCTTTAACCATAATTATAACCGTGTGTAAGAAATGGTCTGGAAATTTTAAAGTGCAAACGGTACCCCTGCATAAATGTAATTTGCCAATTTTTCAACATGGAAAAAGAGCAGCATACTTTCGTACTGTATACTTTCATAAATTCCTATATAATAAGGTGAAAGGCAAGATAAAAAATAAAGTAAATAAAATGACAAGAACACTGTTTATCCACTACAACAAAAACAGACCTTATTCTTGTGAAATTATCTATTTTTTACTAAAATGTGAGGTCCAGTAAACTACAACAAATGTAAAATACCTTCAGATAACTGGCAAAAAGTTGAGGAACAAAGGTATCTTGGAACATTTACGAGCTTTGGAATCATTTTGTGGATGCATGTGCCTTGAAGTCCCCTGTTAAATACCCCACGGATTTCATAAGTTTTTTTTTTTTTTTTTAGAAATGGTATAATCAGAGGTGGTTTGTGAGTTCCTTTCTATGAAATGTTGCATACAATTTGTTGGCAGACTGTCATCCAAATACTAACCAGGACTAAACCCAGATACTAACCAGGACTGAACCTTCCAAGATCAGATGATATCTTGTGCCTGTAATATTTAGACATTAAGAGTCTAAATCACACCCCATATTGGGATTGCAGCAATGACATGATACAGCTTCCTTCTCTCCCTTCAATCTCCACAGTCCCAGGGTCACTAAAGTTCAGAAGGTTTTGTATCCCTCCACAACAGGTTTTTGGGGTGCAAAGTGGCAGAATAATGAAAAGATAGCATATTTCCTTACTATCTCATTGCATTTCACTGTTCTACCAGTGGTATCTGTTTATATACCACCTCTTCATCTTAGTTTTCTTATTTTTATCTGTTTAATTTTGAAGGAATGGGGCTTTTGTTTTTAAGCCACTGTAACATGGATATCCTTGTTGATTACCTACAGGTGAATCCTTGTTCTCGTTTCTATCTAAAGTTGCACTGAAGTACATTGCTTGTTTAAAAAGCCAACCAATACTTAACAGGTCACTGCAAACTTTATCACATGAACGGGTATTCTACAATCTGCAAAGTCCTAATCTGAGAAATCAGACTGGGATTGGTCTTGTTCATCTGGACTTTCTACGGACAATGCTTTTCAGTGATGCAAATATGCAACTGCCCATTTGTCATGAGCCCATGCCACGCTAAACTGATTTTAATTAACCTATATACCCATGCATAAATTAGAATTTTTAGTCATAAAATCAACCCCCAAAAACTGGGCTGATTTATCTATGGGTCAGTTGTGAGTACTGTACATTAGCTCTTGTCAAAAATAAAAAAGGAACAATTCCCTTCTCTGTGTAGAGTGGCAAAAAGTAAGAGTTCAGTCTAACCTGGGAAAACCTAAAAGAAGCACCAATCCCCTCTACCCCCTCCCCCATAGTACTGCTTCTGGCCTTTTTGAATACTTCAGTGGGAACATAGCAGTAGTGACACAAGGGACATCTGGCCGCATGAGGCAGCACTAGTGCTTTCCCCTCTCCATGGAATGACTCTCAAGTTATCCATGGGTCTTCTCAAAAACCATATTTTTTTGTCCCAAACCCTGCCCTCAACTTATCCATAAGGTCAACTTAAACACCAGCATATACAAGTTAAGGGAAAGGCAGTTGCATACGTTTCACTATAGTTCTTTGAGTAGCCATATGTGATCACAGACAAATGGATTGTATGCACTTCTGCAGTGCATCTTTTGGAAACTTTGGTTATTGAACAAGGAATTTAGTGGTAACCCCGTCTACTCTTACGAGCCTCATCTGTACTGAGGGGTGAAGGCTTTGCCTATTTGTATGTGCAGATAACCCATTTATGTGAGCCACTGAGACCATGAAGAAGAATCCAGGTTCGCTGTAGCTAGCTGTAACTAACTAGTAATATTTTTCTTTTGTAGAGTAGCCCATTACATGGCTTGATCTGATACTATATTTTAATGCCAGTTTTTCTTTTGTCTCCAATATTTACTTTTAGATAGAGGTTGTGGAACAGATGGTCACTCTAATTTCAGAGACCCCAGAAGCTACTGGTTTCCTGGAATCCTGCCAGTGTGGCTTTTGAGGAAAGGAGGAGGTATTTAACTACATGTTGATAGTAGAAATTGTTCCCTATTTATCTTTTTATATCTTTCAACATAAGACACATGAGTTTTTGATTTTGAAACATAGCTATGACAGGGTTTCCTATTTGTTAAATAATGTAATTCACAATACTCTGAATCTGCAAGATGCAGAATATATGGATGCAAGCAAACAGCTCTCGAGGTTTCTTTATATTTATCAGAGGATTAAAATATCCTGAAGATGAAAAGGGTTATACATTTATGGTTATTTATTATTTATTTAAGACATTTATGTATTACCTTTCAACACCCATCCCTGCCCTCCATTTCATATATACCAGGATCTGCCTAGAGAATGACAATATTTCCACATTCCAGTTGCTGCAAGTTCCTTCCATAAAATATTACACCAGGCTTAACAAGCTTCCATAAAAAAACAATCCAACAAAATAATGGAATTGGTAAGGTTATTTTTTTTCCATGGATATATAGCTTGAAAGGAAGCAAAGCCATAGGCTTTGACTGAACTAAAATATTGAGCACACATGAAGACAAAGAAAAGAGAATGTCTAATAAAGCAGCAGCTGAAATAAATAATTGCATCTGAAGCAATGTCAAGTTCTTTCCAAAGCAAGTTATACTCAGATCTAAGACCATCTAGCCAGTTTTAATCATGAATTTCACACTTTTGTCCTGTGTTTTAATCTCTGTTCTGTGTATTTTATATGTATTTTATAGAGGTATATTTTGGTGTGTATCTTTTGTAGAAATGCATTTTAATATTTGTATTATAGAATCACTGTGATATTTATATGTTTTAACTATGCCACAAGAAGAGGCAGGTAAGAAATAAAATTATGATTATGATTACAATTCCGAGTGTTGACCACTAGCCCTGATGACTTGGTCAAGAGAGTTAAAGACTAAAACATATGAAGATTGTCAGAGTACAGATAACTGATTTAAACGCTAATGAAACTTTTGATGGTGAATTTCATTTCTACCTTGAAATCTATAAAGAGTATTTTTTAAAAAATCAGGTAAAAGCTATCTTATGTTGGCTGATACTCAAGAGAACTAATAAACTGGAAGCTGTATCTGATGCCTTAACAGATATGCCCCATGATCAGAAATTATGTGCCAAGTCCTCAGCTGTGTTTACAATTTTTCATCCATCTATTTACAACTTTGCAAGTCTTTCAGACCCAAAGTCAGATGGGAAGTCAGAATAAATGGGTCCATTTTATCAATCCATGTTTACAAAGTATATCTGGAAGATTTCAACCATTGCATACCAATTAGCTTCTGGTTGATCAGTTCTCTTAAGATTGCAGCCAAGGTAGCCCATTTCTGTGCAGGAATAATTGCATGTGAGTGTGGGATGTTGACATAATATTTAAATTATTGCTTTATACTGTTTTATCTTATTGTATTATAAATATTTTATATTTAATACTGTATTTTATTTTATCTTACTATTGTTAAAATTATATTTTATTAAATCATATAAATGTAGTGGAACACATGTGAATCAAGAACACAACAACTATTTGATTCAAGTGGGAAAACAAGTTGTCATTAGTCATATTTCAGTGCAGAATCTTTAGTAAAGCATAGATATCAGTATCTGTGGTTTGCATCTACAGCAAAAACTAACCCTAACATAGAACTAACTGATGTAATAACTCAAGAAATAAAGTGTTCTTGTGCATGAATTCTAATCCAATCTAAAAGCAACCAAAATGCAAACACAGCATGCAACCCTAGACAATGCATGAAGAGCTGCCAGCACAAGTTAAAATCAAGGTACAAATTAGGCAATCATTTGGAAGCTACTGCAGTAATTTTTATTGTTGTCTAAATTAAGACTACTAAGTCTTAATTTCTGACAGTTCTCCAATTAACACCAACTATTTTTAGGAACATTTTTCTCTATCATCTTTTATTAAAGGCACTACCCAGGTGCAGATAGACTTTGGGTGGCAAGCATCTATCTGGGAAAGAGATGGGGAGAGGACTGAACACCCTAATACTATTTCCCTGATGAAGACAGCAATGATACATACTTGAATTTAGTAAGCAGAAACCAAAACACAGTTAAGATACTAGTCATAGATTTTCTTCTGGAACATACAATGTGTCCCATTGGATAAGTTATTATTATTATTATTATTATTATTATTATTATTATTATTATTATTTACAGCTTTTATATTCCGCCCTTCTCATCCCGCAGGGGACTCCTAGATATACAAGTTACCAGCTTGTATATCTAGGAGAATGCATCTATAAAATGTTTTGCCTTTGCAATTTAGAAATGAAAGTAATTCCTGAGTTTCTTCATACTGAGTGAGATAAATCATCATCTTGTCAATATTGTTTAACTCTGCCTGGCACTGTGTCTCCATGTTCCAAATAGGGCAGTCTACCTACTGGTTTATTCCCATCATAATGTTAAAAATGCCCAATTAGTTTTATTTTCCAAAATCTGAAAAAAATAACAGATATTTTCAAAATAGTTGTTACATCACTACATTTATGGCAAAAACTACTATGTAAGTATATGCACATTTCATAAGAGCTATAAAATGAGAATATGATAATAATGTTCAGTGACACAGAGTTCATTACTGCAAATCAAAACTGTCTGTCACAAATGGCTACAAATACTAGTAACTGAATTTTATTACTTCAGGTTTGGGTATCATAGTCCTATATGCCTGGACTTAGGTGATGCAGGACATTTTCAACCAACAGTTGGCCAAAATTTTGCAGCCTTTACTGCAGAGCAGAATAATTTGAGCACAGCATAAATAATTTGCACTATTACTTAGGTGGTGGCTTTCAACCTTTTAATCTGCCTGCTCTCTAAGCAGATGTGATCCTATGAACCAACTACAAGCAAACAGAGGAGCAAAGGGAGTGTTGCAAAAAAAGGCATTCATATAGTAACACACATAAATACTCTCAGAATGTTCCTGGTAAGGCTAGTATTTCCAAGTCACCACGCGGCTTATTGACACTCCCACATTCCCAGAAGGAAATAATACACGTGTGGCAATGCAATCCACACTTTACATTTTCTACAGTCTATACACAATCACATCCCTCCAATGCAGACAGACATGACAATAAGTCAGAAAAACAGCCACCAATACCTGTAACTACAAATTCTAAGATCTATAAATGCAATAAATACTTCCAAGCAAGTCAAGCAGCTGTAATGTTACAGCTACACTTAATTTACAATCAATTTTGCTGCTTTTATTCATTCTGACTTTGAAATGTTCACAGATTTTTTAAACACACTAACCCTCACAGCAGCTGATTAATGGTAGAATGAGCCTACTTATCCTTTACAGTGGCATGGGAATAAGCTACCCACAGATCAAAGGGATGTGCTAAATCAGTACTGTACATATTCCAAAGACACAATTTTAATTTTAATTTAATTTTAAAAGAAGTTATTAATATTTAAGAAAGTTAACTGCAATGCAAAGGATGCATGAACAAAAGGTGACTCTGATTTTCTTTATATCATGGTAAATTAAACCAACCCATCCAACCGATATTTTTATAGCTCTGTGTGTGTATATATGTGACCTCAATTATCCTGTACTCACTATTTTTATACCATCCTGTAAACCTAGTTTTACAATTAAGCAAAGCCCAAGCTTAAAACACAAACATTCAAAGTGTAAACTAGTTTGGAATGCATCCTCTGAGAGTAAGCCAGATAATCTCCCTACAAGACATTCTCTTATATGTTGTGCTGATTATGTCCTAAATTGCCATAAAGTCTACCCTCTCAGAGGATGTTAGGTTAGGCTTGTTTTGACACAGCACTTTTATCACTACTAAAAAAAAAAAAAAAACTATGGCAGAAGTGATACTAAAATGGAAACACAAAGAAATGCGACAGAATTTAAGTGGTCTACCAAAACCAGTACTAAATAAAATGATATATATCTATTAAGTGACAGGTAGATTAAGACAATATTGTTAAGTATTTTTAGCTGTACATATCATTTTATTATTTTCTATCCTTTGCTTTGTTTTTCTTCCCTTTCTGCCACTGTCCCTGCCAAAGTTTTTATAAAATCAAGTGAAGATGGGTTTTTTTGCATTTGTCAAAACTCAAATAAATATAACAACTGTCACAGCAGAATGCAGAACTTGGTTCTTGATATCGATGCAGTATTTGTACAGTACCTCAAAAATAAGAAAAGTAAAAATTGGCAGCATTAGGAATGAAATGACAACTAATACAAAGTCTGAACATTTTTAGACCAAACAAAAGTCTGTATAGAAGCTTTCAAATGCACAAATCTTCATTAGGTAAAACTATTTTTAAAAAACAGACAAGGGAAGAGAAGAAATAACTATGTTCATCAGACCACAGACTCAATAGTAAGACACTTGTGTCAATGTTTTGTAGCAGAATTTAGGAAACTGAACTCAAAATAAAAAGTCACAGTTAAAAACAAGTAACAGGTTCACATTTTAAGCTTCTTGCTGTTTATTTTAATGATTTTAATGAGGACTATTAATAAAAATCTACTACAATACTAATATAGCTGCTGTGCAAATACATCAGAAGATTTTACCACGCCTACTACAGGGAAAACCAGCTGATCTCTAATTCATCTAAAACACAGACATGTGCCTTTCACCTTAAGAACAGACAAGCATCCCGAGCTCTGAAGATTACCTGGGAAGGCATCCCACTGGAGCATTGCAGCGCACCCAAATACCTGGGAGTCACCCTGGACCGTGCTCTGACCTAAAAGAAGCACTGCCTGAATATCAAGCAAAAAGTGGGTGCTAGAAGCAATATCATATGAAAGCTGACTGGCACAATGTGGGGATCACAACCAGACACAGTGAAGACATCTGCCTTTGCGCTATGCTACTCTGCTGCAACTGGGCAACTTGGAAGGCGCTGAACAGACTGCGCTCTGGCACCACGAGATGCAGGGCCAACCTTAAGAAATGGGGCTACAAAGTGGAATCCACGACATGCGAGTGTGGAGAAGAGCAAACCACAGGCCACCTGCTGCAATGCAACCTGAGCCCTGTTACATGCACAATGGAGGACCTCCTTGCGGCAACACCAGAAATCTATTTGGGACTTGGACAAGTCATATTATCTCTGCCTTGAGAATAGGCAAGACTTTTGTCAAATAACATGCACAATGGAGGACCTCCTTGCGGCAACACCAGAAATCTATTTGGGACTTGGACGAGTCATATTATCTCTGCCTTGAGAATAGGCAAGAATTTTGTCAAATAACCCCTTCCCAAATCCACCCTAGGTTTACAAATAAATTGTAAACTACCTGAAGGATCCGAACAACAACAACAACCATAAACAACTATACAGTTCCGGCCCAGTGTATCTGTCCGAACGGATCTCCCTCTACGTCCCACCTCGGAACCTAAGATCTTCTGGGGAGGCCCTGCTCTCGACCCYGCCTTTAYCACAAGTGAGGTTGGCCGGGAYGAGGAGCAGGGCCTTCTCGGTGGTGGCCCCCCASCTGTGGAACTCCCTCCCCGGGGAAATTAGATCGGCAACRTCCCTTCTTTCATTTAGGAAAAWAATTGAAAACCTGGATATGGGACCGGGCATTTGSACACCYGGGCAGCTAAAGWAAAACCTAATGACRAGCTGGAACYTGTYRAGAYGGAATGRACTTATGAAACTTCGAACGCTGAACTCAGGATYAACCTACTGCTGTGTTATTGTATTAMTGTGTATTGATGATTTTAATTTTTAATTTGTAATTGTTTAATTTGTTTATATATGTATGTATATGTGATAAAGGCATCGAATTGTGCCTTCCTCTGTAAGCCGCCCTGAGTCCCCCCCCCCCGGGGGTGAGAAGGGCGGGGTAAAAGTGACGGAAATAATAAATAAATAAAATAAATAAAAGAAAATATTGCAGCATCGGGCCTATGTGGGGAAAGAACAGGAAACCCCTATATTTATTTTATGGGCTAATGCCCTGAAGAAATATTTCAAAAATATCAATTTGTTCATCTTAAAACTTGCAGTTCAGTTCTGAAATTCCAAAATGTTAATTACCATTCACAAGCTCTCAACACTGTAACTGAAACTTAACTAATATTTACAAAAAGCACAATTTTAAAAGTTTGTTTTTTTCCAACAAGATAAATTGCTACTTCATTGTAAAGATTAATTTTCTAACAGCATTTTTAATAATGCCGAGGAAGGGAGGGAATAAGACCAAATATCAATATTAATCTGTTTTAGGTCATAACATCTTCACAATTATGAATGCTCAGAATAAACAGAAACAAAACTGATAACCTGAGATTATTGAAAACCAATGAATCCATTAGAATATTTAGTAAAGAGCACCAGCAAGAGTTTACCTGGAATAAAGGGTCATGTAAGTTAAAGACAGGTACTCTTGAGTAACCGGCAACAATGCATATAAAAGGTCAACAGGCAAAAGGAATGCAAATTGTATTCCTTTTGCCCACAGCCCTATTTGGAATGTCTTCATCCCAAATTTTCTCAATGCTCTCTTTATGTTGAAAAGTAAACTTCTACAGGTAAGAACCTTTGCTGATCACCAAAATGCCTACATATTTTAGAACCAAGATTGTCCCCATTCTCCGACCTCCATAAGATTGACAATCTTGCAGGCCTACTGGCAAGAACGCCCAGCTTCAGAGATTTCCTGAATGCAAACACTCTTAAGATCTCTCATAACGTATAAGCTTTTTAGCAACAGAGACTTCCATTGGTTCCAAAATTCAATCTCCCTATCATCCTTAGCTTAATAAGCAAGACCCACCACGCCAAATGAGGGCCCTGCCAAATAAGGGGCTCTCAAATCCCACTGACCTCCTCCCAACTGCCATAAGAAATAGAAAAATCATGCATAGTGATGGACTTATGTTTATTCAAATCAGCATCTGATCCATAATCTTCAACAACTACTGCTTCTAACATGAAAATTAATTCTCAGTTCATGTACTGGTCTAATCCTAACATCCGTTTGTAGTTTAATTATTCTGAATGACCCTTAAGAATGCCTGTATCCAGGAATTGATCTACAAATCTTGATTCATCTTTAGAACCAATGTGGGTGAGCAAACGGAGGTAGAGTGGATTGTAAGAAACTATTTTTTATTTCTTACAATAGCTTCCAACCACTAAATAAGGACAATTCTCTGAGGATAAAAATGAAAAAGCAAAGGAGATTCACACAGGAATGTGCTCTCCTTGCTTGGATCATAAAGCTATATTCCTCAAACCATCTGTGGGGACCCAAATCCATGGATGCTCAAATCCCATTATATGCAATGGCATAGTAAAATTGTGCCCCTTATATTAAATAGCAAAATCAAGCCATGGATTGTTGAATGGATTGTTGAATTCAAGGGTTGAGAATCCATGCATTGTGAAGTCTTGGCACTGCCTTTTCCTCTCCTCTGCTTTGTTCCCCCTGTTTATAGGTTTCCCCAATAGTGCAGATACCTTCTTTGTATTAGTTTTGGGTGAATAAAAACCCCTAGAGACCAGCCTTAGTTGGTCTATTCGATTTGCCTCTTTTGCGGGACTCTTCCCTTTTTCTGCAGCAGAGCTATAATGAATAGAGGCTTGGGAATTGTCTGGTAATCCTGGGCCCAAGAAATAAAACAAAAACAAACAGGCATCCTTAGCATCTACATTCAGCAGTATTTTTATACCAGCAGTCCCAGAGACAACTGAAGCTTTTGACCAGCTTAAGCTTCACAAGAAAGAAGACTGTGACAGCTTATAAACAACAGCTTGTAAACCATCGCTTTGAACCAGAGGCAGAAGACTCTAGAGAGATGACTGCAGCCAGCAAAATCTCCTTTTGTAATGTATTGTTTTAAGTTACTTTATAATAGTCCTGAGTGGAGTTAACCCTTTATTCCTTTCTTTTCAGTAAATTCATTTGGTTATCTTTTCCCCTTGTCTAAAGTGCCTCTGTCTGCTAAGGGTCTTAATCTTCAGAAGGTATCAGATAGCCCTCGGGTAAAGCCAGACACTATAGTTTTCTCAAAGGCTCGAGAGTGCCATTATAATGTATACTGAGGGCCAACTATATGTGCAATGGACTTATTATGAGGAATAAAAATGAGGCACTCTTAACAGCAACATGTAAACCATCCACAAGGCACCAGGGTTTCATTGAATATTTGTTTGAAATCTGTGTATGTGGCAGAATACATTTGTAAACTTATTGAGAGTTACCAATAGTTAAACCAAAACATTGTATATATTTCTAGGAAATTTTACTTTTGCATAACTACTTGTAAGATTGGGATCATTCCATACAGTCCTTCATAAGGGTGAACAGCTACAGTGGAAGAATTTACTCAATGACCTTTTCAAAAGCAAGATATATCTGTGATTTCAATAAACACACCCAATAACATGTCTCAACACATGCATGGAAAACTATCCTTTTCATCCTAGGCAAAAGAAAGACAATATGCATTTCAATACATCTACTCATCCATCGGCTAAAGGCATAAACAGCTTTAAAGCATGTTGCCTTACTTTTCATCCCAATTTCTGTCCTCCAGTCTCTACAAATATTTCCCTTATTTCTTAATTACTACATTCTCTTAGTCAATATTTGGCATAATCATTTCACATTAGTTGTTACTACACAGCACCATCCATTCACGGAACTGTTTTTTGTGCCCTTGCAGAACATTTTCCCAAGAACATAATGATTCCCAGCTTTATTTCTATTAGCTAACTACTAATTCAATCCTATGTAAAAGATTGTAATGGTAGGATTTTCCCAAGAGAAAATTGTCCCAGTTGCATGAAGCCCTTGGCAGATACTCCTTTGAAGCAAAACTTGGCAGGGAAGGGGAAGTGAAAGACAAGAAGGGAAGGAGGCTTGCTATAGGGATATATCCTTGATATGTATGCCTACACAACACAAAAAGGATACAGAGCAGTCTGCATGAGCACTTGGCAACAGGCTCCTGCTGTTCATCAGCTTAACACTTCCAGAAATGTAAGCCTATGGCACTAGGGGCAGAAGGTAGCTGAGGATCTACTGCTTGATCTCCTGGTGAATGGGAGCAAATCAGCAAACATCAACTTTCAATTGTTTAATAAATTAAGAACAATACAGTAATTAGGTGGGGATCCTTTCAATGAAATGGCAATGTTCTGGGAGGAGCTCACCAGGTCTCATACTCAAAATTACATTATTTTACATTCCAGACTTCTTCAGTTTTAAGTGTATATCTTTTTACATCAGTTCCAATCAAAGCGCACAAGATTTTGTTTAAAACATATATACAGTGAAAAGATCTCATCAATATTTGATTTGTGGGAAATTGCAAGTGCCTTCCAGAAGTCAACCCCCAAACGCCAGAGATTTAGAGAATTATGTAAAGTGCTGCAACAACTGCATATGAGAGGTTCTTTCAGAGTATCTGCCTTCTTTTCAGAGATGCACAGTTTCTAAGGGCTAGAAATGAAGGTGAGGCCTTAACATGTGCAATCACCACAAAAACAGCCAAAATATTAAGGGTGTATCAACAGTTCTGTCAATCTTTCCAAAAGAAAACAGCACACTATATTAAAGCTTAGATTGAAGCAAATACATATTAGATCTATGTCTGCCAAAGTAAAGGAATGAAAAAGGTGGAGAAAAAGCATTTGCAACGGACAATCTATATCTATAAATTTCCTACTGGCGTCCTACGGGGAAGCAAAACTCTAAAACCCCTCCACAAAACTCTACCAAAATTGCCATGCCCCAAGGACAACCCACTAGGTACAAACTAATCCACTCAGAAATCAAAACCACACAACAACAACCACAAAAAACGGCAAAACAACTGAGCATGCGCACTGGCGCAAACTCCCCGGTGCGCGCGCACGCATGGCCCCTCACCCCCCCCCCGCTCAACACACATGCGCGCGCGTGCGCCCCTTCACACCCCCCGCGCGGCATTACATCCATAGAATAGAGTTGAAAGGGACACTCCAAGCCTCGCCGCATCCCCACCGGAAAGACACGCCCCCGCCCTTCGCCCCACCCCTTCCCTCCGTGATTCACTCCTGGAAGGAAAGGGGTGGGGCGAAGGGAGAGGGCATGTCTTTCCGGAGGGGGGGAGGAGGGAAGGAGTGAGTCGGGAGGGAAGGGTGGGGGAAGGGAGGGGCGTGTCTTCAAAGCCGCCCCCTCCCTTCGCCCCACCCCTTCCCTCCCTGACTTCCTCCTTCCCTCCTCTCTCCCCCTCCGGAAAGACACGCCCCCTCCCTTCGCCCCACCCCTTCCCTCCGTGCTACGAGGGGGCGTGTCTTTCCAGAGGGGCGGAGCTAAGGATGGGTGCGGGTAGAACGGGTAGAGGGAGGATAGGGAGTCTGAAGGAGATGAGTCACGGAAGGAAGTAGGTGGAAGGATGGTCGAAACAGGTGAAGGGGGGACAAGGGGTGCTTGTTGCGTTCTACTGATGGGCCTTCGCGAAGGCTAGGAAGGCCAAGAAGAGTCGATCAGGGAGGGAACGGGGTGCGCCCGGCGAACCGCGTGCAGCCATGCGGCTCACTAGACAGGACATTGCGCGGCAAGAGTGGTCAGACGTTCCCCCCTGACTCTCCTTCTCCTTCTCACCCCCACCAGAAAGACACGCCCCCTCCCTTCCTGGGATTTATAGTTCACCTACAATCAAAGAGCATTCTGGACTCCACCAATGATGGAAGTGAACCAAACTTGGCACACAGAACTCCCATGACCAACAGAAAATACTTGAAAGGTTTGGAGGGCATTGACCTTGAGTATGGGAGTTGTAGTTCACCTACATCCAGACAGCACTGTGCACTCAAACAATGATGGATCCGGAACAAATATTCCATACACCCAAATATGAACACAGATGGAGTTTGAGGGAAATAGACCTTGACATTTGGGAGTTGTAGTCACTGGGATTCAGAGTTCACCAACACTCAAAGAGCATCCTGAACCCCACCAACGACAGAATTGGGGCAAACATGCCACACTGAACCCCCATGACCAACAGAAGATACTCAAGTTTACACACAAGCATAAAGAAGGGGGAGGAAGGAGGGATGCCAGAGAGAGAGAGAGAGAAAGAGGGGAAAGGAAGGAGTGTGAGAGAGAGAAAGAGGGAAAGAGGGCGAGTGAAGGAAGGAAGAGAGGCCAGGCAGAGACTTCAAAACTCTTACTAAAGGCCACAGCAACGCGTGGCAGGGCACAGCTACTAAGCAGATAAGAAGTACAATACTTCTCTCTTTCCATTTTCTGACTGCACCATTCTACTTATTTTTAGTATCCAAGTTAGCTAAAGGAAGTGAGAGTGAAAATTGTCAGTAAATAGGTACAAGGCAGAATTGCCAAGTTATAAAGTGTTAATCTGCCATTCTTGTATTAGTGTACTCACCAATATAAACCAGCTGTCTCACAGAGTAGAGTAGATAAATAAAGCTTAATGTGTATATTCCAAACAATACACTACTGCAGCAACACACCAGAAACTAGTGGGGATCTCAATTTGATACAATATTGGCAGCAAAACAACGATTCATTCTTTGGAGGGGAAATATGAGTAGTTTATTCTGAAGGCTAATTGCACTTTTGAAAGCATTACTTTCCTTGAAAAGGGGTATGCCAGCCCCATGAGCTTAGACTCCACTAAAAATAAAAACTACTAGAAGGTTTTTTTTCCTACTTTTTAAGTTACTTTTGACACCACCATGGCAAATTCAATGAGAGGGCAAACAAAAATGGCCAGGAATACACACAGGCCATTCTCACTCTGTTGTGTTAAACAAGATGGTACACTAGAATTTGATCCATGTGTACTCTATCCCTCTTATCAGTCCCCAGCTTCAAATGATTCCACAGAATTGGGAGGAGAAAAATAGGGAATGTGTAGTTTCCATCAATCTCAAAATCTGTGTTTAAAATCAACAGCCTTCCCAATCCTATATTGTCCAACTAATATTTACTGGTGATTTTCCTGTTTTTAGTATCAATGGAGGTCTGTCTTCATGGGCCAAAATGCTACCCAACTGATTCTCCCCCCTTTTCTCATAATAAGTGTATCTTAGAAGGACTTGAAACTGTTATAGAAGTCATAAAACACTAGATGCATTGTTTCTTCAAAGTTGAACATAAAATGAACTCTTGTCTTCAAAAATATATGGAGAAATTCTCTTTTTAACATTTCAAATTAACAAAAACAGAACTTGATCATGTGAAGTCATTTGTAAACCTCAACTAAACGGATAAGGACTTGCAAAGTTAAGTCTGTCAAAATGTCAACCTACGTGTCTTGTTTCTATGAGAAAATAAAAACCCATCTTTTGCTACTAAAACAACAGAGATGGGGAAGAGATCCTTGAAGGGTCATAAAAATGTGGGACTGAAGTTTCGTACCTGATCCAAAAACTCAGAAAGCTTATATCAAATAACATGACCTGGGATCATTTATTCTACTAACAGTTAATCTCCAGATATATTCAAAGATAAAGGGCTTTCAGATTCCCTGATCCTTCTAATTCAACATATGTTAGAAATAACACCTGATAAGAACTGTATTTAAAGCATGGACCTACTACCAAGGCCTCATTCCTGAAGACACATGGTTACTAAATGGTTGGTATAACTACACCAAACTGGTTTGCAACAAAACAGGGTATACTACCTGGAAATCAAGTCAGAAACCTTTGGTCATTGCACCTAAACCCTTTTAAGTATAAAAATATGTTACGTATTTCAAGACAACTTTGACTTAAGTACGAGGGCCTGCTGATAAAGTCTTTGGCTTTACCCAGAAAGAAACAAAATAGGAAGATGAAACTTTACATTTTTTTCCACATAGTCTCCACTGATATCAACACACTTTTTACATCAGTATTCCAAGTCCTCTACGCCTGTAAAGATTTTGGTTGTGCCTCAAACCAGCAATCCATAGCAGCCACAGCATCAGAAATAGTGTGAAATTTGGTACCCTTGAGGTGTTTCTTCAGGTTTGAAAACAGGTGATAGTCGGAGGGAGCTAGATCTGGTGAATCAGGTGTGTGATCAACCAGCTGGAAGCCTAGCTCCATCAGTTTGGCCATGGTCACTTGTGCAGTGTGAGCAGAGGCGTTGATTTGCAGGAACATGATTCCTTTGGACAGTTTGCCATACCTTTTGGCCTTCAGAACTGCCTTCAATGGTCCAAAGGTTCAATGTAATACCTTGCATTGATGGTGGAACCATTTTGACAGTAGTCCACTAGCAGCATGCCCTCCTTATCCCAGAACACAGACGCCATCACCTTCGTGGCTGATTTTTGCACGCTGAACCTCATTGTATGAGGAGAACCACGGTGCCCCACTCTTCTGACTGCTCCTTGGTTTCAGGGTCATACAAATAAATCCAGGTCTCATCCATAGTGACCAGTCAATCCAGAAAGTTCTTATCAGTCCGGAAACGCTGACAAATGGACTGGGAAGTTTTCACTCGCATGCTTTTCTGATCTGTTGTCAAACATTTGGGGACCCACTTTGCAGAGAGCTTCTTCATATTCAAATGTTCATGGATAATGACACAAACACGTTCACGAGAAATCCCCATGATGCCTGCTATTCCTTTCACTGAAATTCGCCGATTTTCTAGTATGAGGTTGGGAACAGCCTCAACGATCTCTGGAACAACAACCACTCCTAGTCGTTCAGGACATTCCTCATCACTGGTGCTGAAGTGGCCCATTTTAAATTTTGCAACCCAGTTCTTAACTGTAGAATCTGAAGGGCATTGATCTCCCAATGTCTACGACATATCGCCATGAATATCCTTCACAGACTTTCTTTGCAGAAACAAGAATTTTATCACTCCTCTGCTCTCATTTGCTATGACTATCACCTTAGACTCCACCATTTTGTTTTCCCATATGCCTAGATTACTGTTTCCATACGCTGCAAACACAAAATTTTGAAAACATATAATAGACACATAAGGCTTTCACGTGATGTAACATTAATTACCATAGAAACAAAACAAGAACACAAAGCCAAAGACTTATCAGCAGCCCCTCGTAACACTAAAATTACCCTATCAATAGCTAGTTACTTGAAAGGAGGTTTGCTGTTGACTTCCTCTAAAAGTGTTTCTCAAACTGTGCTCCTCCAGGTGTTTTGGACTTCTGCTCCCAGAAATTGTGGGAGCTGAAGTCCAAAACATCTAGAGGAGCACAGTTTGAGAAACTCTGCTCTAAGGCTTGGAACGTGTGATTTAGTCAAAGCAAGCCAGTGGGGTTCTATAACTCAGTAGGGACTTTGTCATTTCCCACAACTTGAGTCCAACAATTAGCATCAAGGTATTAAATAAGGTTGTTCATCTGAAACATAAAATAACAGTACTGCTCATAGAATCATAGAGTTGTAAGAAACCACATGGGATATCTAGTACAACACCCTGACATGCAGGAAAAGCACAATCAAAACACCCACAACAGACTGCTACCCAGTCTGATCTTAAAAGCATCCAAGGAAGGAGCTTCCACCACACTCTGAGGCAGAGTGTGCCATTGCCGAACAGCTTTCACAGCCAGGAAGTTGTTCCTAATATGCAGGTGGAATCTCCTTTCCTGTAATTTGAACCCATTGCTCCAAGTCCAAGTTTCCAGAGTAGCAGAAAACAAGCATGCTCCCTCTTCCTTATGACATCCTTTCACATATTTATACATGGGTATCATGTCTCCTCTCAAACTTCTCTTCTGCAGGTTAAACATAGCTCATGCTTCTTTAAAATAAGCTCCATTGAGCAAATGGGGATGCACCTCCAACTAAACCTGTAAAGTAGCAGGCTGTAAAAAGTATCCATGGCTGCGCCTTCAAAACAGACATGGACACTGCTAGGTAAAATAAAACTCTTTATCAGGCAAATGTCCTCAAAGTGTAATGGTAATTCAAGAAAAATATATCAGAATACAGGTATCTAGGGGACATAAAATTGTACAAGTTAATCCATATAGGTTCAATAAATTATCCTGCTGTTTCTGTATTTGTTTCCTTTATATGTCTCTCAGGCTAAGTTTGATTCTGGCTTCAGCAATATAGCCCATAATAACGTGAGATGCTATTCCTTTATAAACCTTAAGTTGATGTAATGTTTCCTCCATGATTCTCTCACAAACTTGGAAAAGCAACCTGCAACTCAAAGTGCCACTTTACATATTATTATATTAAATGAGCCCCATGTTCAACTGTGCTCTTCCCCCACCTTCACTCTTGCACAGTTGTAAGTTTTTCTGCTTTCACGGAAACTACTTCTTACATCTAAAGCAGAAAATTGCAGTGTACTTAATCTCTCCAAATCAGCATTGTAACCACAGTATGATCCTGATTTGCAGAAGGTCACACAAAGTACAATTCAAATGCAAGAGCTAACCATGGTTTTCCATCCAGGCAACATTAAAACAGAGTACATGTGGGGAAAGAAGAGCCTGGATTACTTAAGACCAGGATTTAAATTTTGATCTGGCATTATATATGAAACAATAAAATCCATCCGGAAGATAACAGTGTTGTGTTTATAAATACAGACCAATGTGTTCCGCATACTATTCCCATTTTCTTTAAAGTCAGGTTAATTTTAATATCATTTCAACTCATAAAATAGTTTTTAATCCACTCAGGCTGACGTGACAGTTCATCACACTGAATTAGTTTTTTTTAATGTAATATCTCTTCTCAGTCCACTGATGCACAAAGTTTTACTGGATCTTCTATTTTATGATCTGACTTTGAAATCGGTGACATACATAACTATATGAGGCTCTGAACCACACTGATATTATTTTATTACTATTTGGCGGTAAAAATTTGTATACATAATACAAATATACACCACCTTATTCTTATGCTGATGCTCATGGACCACCTTTTCCCTCCAGTGCAACTTCTGTTCCTACCACCACAACTTAAATTAGTAAAATAATTAATAGAAAAATAGAATCCTTAGTAGTGGTTATAATGTGCCACTATTACTGGAAGTCAAGCTGCATCATAGTTTTGCAGGAACACTCCTAATGTACGGTAACTCCATTAAGTTACAATCTGTGGAAGCTGTACAAATATTAAAGAGCATGTGGGCTTGGATTTGCTGGTTGAAAAAAGTCAATGGTTGAGCTGAACTAGGTGTATTTTTATCATTAATTAAGAACACTATGTTCCTATACTTATCTGCTCAGAAGAAATCTGTTTACTGGACCTTAGTCTCACATGTGTCTAGAACTGCAGGCTACACCTCACCACCTTTTCTCTTTTGCTTTAAAGAGACCCAGGATCTGATTTGATTTAGACTACTCGAATTAGGCACAAAGATTTACAGGGAAAAGGACTAGGCTATTGCTTCTTCAAATAAGCAGCTTATCTGATACTATGCAACCAAAGCAAAAATTTGAAAACCTAAGCATGCATACATAAGTAACATTGCAAGACACAAGAAAGTAGTTACAATCAAAATGGCAGAAATTACAGTGTTTCAAAACGATAGACCCAATATCAAAGCCAAAATATGTTATTAGGCCTTATGTTGTAGGGTCACTATATTGTGAATAACTGGAACTAGGGGCTGCTTGTGCACTGAGAGAAATATCTAGCAATAATCATTTGAAACTCTATGCCTCGCCCTTTAAAGTGGTAAGGTTTTCATTAATGGATAGTTAGTGGTTGCTGAGCTATACTGATTTCAAATGGGGTCCAACTTTTTGAAATAAACTTTATTTTGTGCATGCAATCATAACTCAGAATAATGGATTTTACAAAGAACTATCCTATGTACAAAATCATGAATATTTATGCTTGGGACATTAACAATATTCAAGCTGTAACATTCTGTAGAGGGGCAAACTTGTTTTCTTTCATTCACGGTCCGTAAAGGAGTTGGCTATATACCTTATCCAGAACATCCAGAACACTGCAGTACATTCAGATTTCGCACATACTGCAGGGGGAACTCCAGTAGACACTGTGGCAGTTAATGAGCTCTGGGATGAACTAGAAGTGGTCCACCACCCACCTGAAGGCCTAGCTGCCTGCCACCCACTTAGCTGTTGTATTGCAAGCACCATAATCACTGCCTGGAAGGCATAAGCACCCAAATCCAGATAACAAAACATTTCATTTTCCCACCATTTCACAGATCCTCTATCTCCCTCCAGACTTGCTTGCCCTATACAATGCAAATAGTAAACGAAAAAGATATGAGGCTACTTCAAACAGGTACTGTATTCCAAAATCTAAAAGAAAAAGAAAAAGTGCTATACAGAACATTTCCAGTCCCAAGCCCATCAGATAGGGGATATTCAATCTATATTCACATTTCAGGATGGTTATGGTAAATACTCAATATTGAAGTCAAATGAAATGGTGGAAATTCATCACGCAAACATGAAATACTTAGGGACTTTGAAACTTCTGTGTTGTTGTTACTATTGTGTGCTTTCAAGTCATTTTATGACTTATGGTGACCTGAAGGCATCTCTATCACATGGTTTTCTTGGCAAGATATGTTCAGAGGCAGTTTTGCCTTTGCCTTCCCCTGAGGCCAGGAATGTGACTTACTCTAAGTTATGCAGTGGGTTTCCATGGTCTGAATTCAAACCCTGGCCTCCAGAGTCATAGTTCAACCCTCAAACCACTACTCCACCCTGGCCTTTTTGATACTGATATAATGCTGATTTATTTCAAACAGGCTGAGATTAATAAACCTGACCCACTGCATAACCAGCCTTACCCTAATAACATTTTAATTAACTAGCTTTACCAGTCCATGCATTGCTGTGGCCCAGTCTGGTGAAATGGAAAAGAAAGAAAAGAGAAAGAGCTGGTTTCTATCTCTCCCTTCCTACCATTCAATCCTTCCTCCCTTCTGAGCCTCGTCTTCCTGGAGGGGCGGGCATGAGGAGGTGCCGGGAAAGGGCGGGCATGAGGCTACGGGAACCGGGGGTTTGGGCTAGGCCTACCTCCTTGTCTGCTTCCTTCTCTCCCTCCCCTGGGCCCATGCCCTGCCCTTCTCCACGGCCTGGATTTCCCTACCTGCCCCGCCACCCTTTTCCTGCTCTTCTTCTCCCGGTTCTATTCCAGAGGGAGGGAGGCAGGCAGGATTGCTGGGGGGCAACCAGGCCACAGATCCCAAATGGCGACTCCGGCCCTGATGGGGTCGCTTCACACTGCACTGCAGCTGGGCAAGAAGGTGCCAGTGCTGGGGGGGGGGGGAGAGACTCTTCTCTTCTCTTGGAAGAAGGGAGGCCAGCAAGAAAGGTATCTTGGACCCAGAGGCAGGAACCAAGGATGGAGGCTGCAAGGAGGAGAGCCAAGTGCCAAGCACGGATGGTTTTAAGGAGAGCCAAGCACTGAGTATGGGATATTTAAGTTTAACAAACTTAAAATATGTAATATAGTGTGTGTTGCTTGGACGTCCAGAAGATGGCACTGTTTTTGAAGCAAAGCATGTTTTTACCTGTAACAGGTGTGACTCCTGTATAACAGTAGGTATGTAAAAACAGAAAAACATTCACCAGTTCGAATGCTATGTTGTGTCAAAATTTTGAAGCAATCAGTGAAGTATTTTGGGAGTTTTGAGGTCATTCACAAATGGACATTTACATTTTGTTTTTAGGTAGCTGTATCTGCCACCTTTCTCTCAGAGTGAACCATTACTACATTAAAAATGTTACGAATTGTATATTGAAATTGTATAATATACAACATTGCCTCTTTAAGTACAACTTATTGTAAAGTTAAACTTATTCCAGTAGAACTGTGGTCAGCTGTTGACAGGACACAGTTACAAATACATTTGCAGAGGAAAAATGTTTGAGCTAACATATTTCTTCAATATTAAAAAATAATCTCGTGGTAGTTAATTTCAAGTTACCAGCTCACTGGGACAAATGATGTTGCCTGCTCTCTCATACAAAGGAAATATGTATTAATATATACAGCAACCAATCTGTTTTGAAATCAACCCAAGATTTAAAAAAACAATAACTTTGGTATAATCAATTGAGTGTCTTCCTGCCCAAAGTACAGGGTGTTTCAAAATGATGAATCCATTTCAAAGTATATTTCATGATGGCAACATGTTACAATCACACAAAAAGTTACAAATTGTTTATCACATTTTACCAACCATTTTGAGTCAGGAATGAATCTAAAATATACTGTAATTCCCATTAGGCCTTATGTTGCAATTGCACCATATTGTAAATGACTGACGCTAAGGGCTATTTGTGCACTGGGAGTGTTATCTAGCGGTAATCATTTGAAACTCTATCCCCCACCCTTTCAAACAGTAAGAGCTTTATTCAAGGGTGGTTTGTGGTGATAGAGATATAGGAACTTCAAATCGGGTCCATCTCTTTGAAACACCCTGCATTATGCCTGCCATTATAGTTCTACACATAATTTGCTATATAAAGGATCTCACCAAGCCTTTGAAAAATCATACAACAAATTTCATGAAATCAACCTTCAAATTTAGCTAATGCATACAAACTTGAACTAACAAGAAAACATAAGTAAAATTCAAATATTTCTGCCAAAAAAGGTAACAAAAAAGATTCCAAGAAAGTCCTGTGATGAATGAACAGTGAATATGTTTGTAAAGGTAGCACTGCCAGGTGCAATTGTTGACCTTCTTGAGCTCATAGAACACACCACTGAAAAATCTGAAAGTCCAATTTGAAAGACATGTTTCTGCCAATGCCTATTTACTTATCGTGTCAGAAGAGAACCAAGGGTACAGTTGTAATGTATTTAAAAACACAAAGTTAAAAATTTGGCATTATACTAAATGTCCTTTGACCAGTAGCTGTCTACTTGGAGTGCCTCTGATGTTGCTCTAAGAAGATCGTCCATTGTGCATGTGGCAGGGCTCAGACTACATTGTAATAGGTGGTCTGTGGTTTGACAATGCCTAATCCTACAGATATTCCTCTATTGAAGCAAAGATCTACTAATAAGACAGCTAACAGTGGACAGTGATATTATGAACAATGTTGTACAATAAATGACATCTATTTTCTATAAAATACTTCTTCATTTATTTCAGCAAGAATTATCTCCAATGAACCCATTTCTACAATGAAGGTATTTCAATCAAAGATCACTGATAACATATGAGGATGCACCTTTTATGTCTAACAAAGTACACAACAGCAATACAGATAGTATTGCCACCATTAAATACTCAGTACACTCACTAGAACTGGTGTTTATTGAAATGTTGATATTTCAAAAATAGCATCATCATTAATACCAACAGCAATGTACTTCTGAGGAAGTGAGTTTAGGATTGAGATCCAAGTTTGTTGTTGATGAAGCACTGCAATCTGGCATGATGCTCTGCTTCAGTGTGCAAGGACTGCAAGATGAGAACCACCCAAACACAGCAGAAACGTACAGAGAGGAAATGCACAAATCCAAAAACAGCAAAGCTACTTAAAACGGAAACAGGAACTCCAGATGGTTTCAGCTATGTATTGCTCTACATTTGAACCAACTGACAGTTAAAGTTGTTTCTTTTGTTTTTACACTCTAAACTCAAATCAATGTGCCCTGTTTCAACAATAAGAACAGGGACGACTTTCCCTGGCAGCAAGTTCAAGTACAGTACATAGTACACCACACTTATCTTCAACAAGGTGAGCCCTCTGGAATGATATCATAGAATGATAAGAGTTGGAAGAGACCTTGTGGGCCCATCCAGTCCAACCACCTGCCAAGAAGCAAGAAAATTGCATTCAAAACACCCCCGACAGATGGCCATCCAGCCTCTGTTTAAAAGCCTCCAAAGAATGAGCCTCCACCACACTCTGGGGCAGAGAGTTCCACTGCTGAACAGCTCTCATAATCAGGAAGTTTTTCCTAATGTTCAGTTGGAATCTCCTTTGTTACACGCCCTAGTCTCCAGGACAGCAGAAAACAAGCCTGTGCCCTTCTCCCTATGACTTCCCCTCACATACTTATACATGGCTATCACCATGTCTCCTCTCAGCCTTCTCTTCTGAAGGCTAAACATGCCCAACTCTTTAAGCCACTCCTCATGGGGCTTGTCCTCTAGACCCTATCGTCAGGGTCTGCTTTAAAAATAAAGGCAGTATAGATTTAATGCAGTTTGACAGCACTTCAAGGGACATGCCTATTATGAAAGTTGTAGTTTGAGACACCAACACTCTTTGTCAGAGAAAGCTAAAGACCTTGTAAAACTAAAAACTGGTATGGTTCCTTGGCAGATTAAAGTGATGTCAAACTGCATTCATTCTACAGTGTAGATCCACCTTTAGCTGACACGTGCATTATGTTCTTTCTTTCTTTTCTGCATTTCCAAGCCCACAAGAGCCAGAAGAAGGGGGCGGGGATGAAAACGCAATCAATTGTCTTAACGATTAAGAACACCAACGGAGAGACATCTAAATCCCAAACAGATTGTTAAAACATACATATTTGATTAAAGTGAACGTATTGCCTACACACACTAAGCAACTCTCACCCGTGAGAACCTCCAATCTCAAACCTGGTCTGGATCCTTCTACAACAGGCATGGGCAAACTTGGGGCCTTCCAGGTATTTTGGATTTCAACTCCCACCATTCCTAACAGCCTCAGGCATTGAAGAGTTGAAGTCCAAAATACCTGGAGGGCCCAACTTTGCCCATGCCTGTTCTATAAATATCTGTACCCACCGCGATAAGCCCTGCCCGGAGAATTAGCGGGTCTAACAGCAGCGCAACTGAATAGCGGATACATCCGGTCCTGAGTCCTCCTCCACCAGCACGACAAATTCAAACTTCAAAAGCTCCTTTGCAGTCTCCGGGCAGATCTCAAGCAGCTTCCAAGCCCCCGAGCGTCCATTAAGCACACACGCGCGCGCGCGCATTCCTCCCACATTTGCAGCACTGCGACTCTCCCAGGGCTCCAGAGAGAGAGAGAGAGAGAGAGAGAGAGAGAGAGAGAGAGAGAGAGAAAGGGGGGGGGGACACGAAACCCCATAAATAAATCAAAGAGGGTGGGAAGGGGCTGGAGAAACCAGAGGAGGAGGAAGAAGTGGGGCGGGGGGACGCAAACGAGGAAGAAGGCGGCAGCGATTTGGGAGCCAAAACAATGCATCGCCGGGAAAGAACGCATCCCTCACAAAACGCCTTCCAACCCAGTCAAAAAGCTGCATTTGCAAAACATTTATTAGGATTTCGTCCTCGTCCCCTGCCCCTTCAAAAAAACCTATACACCCTTTAACAGTAATCACTGGAAGGCTAAGTAAATACATCCATCTTGAAGAATAAATGTTACAGTAATGATTGTATCAAGAATCACACATACCATCTGAAATTACAACCGAAAGCCAGGTGTTCAAAAGGTTCTCCATGTGCAGCAATGCAAATCTCACTTTGAAAGTTTCTTTTGTCATTTTGCCTAGCTCCTCTACTTTTGGGATTTTAAATCCTGTTTGGGGGTGTGAGCATTTAGGGGAGGCTGCAAGATCTTTTTTCCACAATTACAACTTGTAAAATGTGTATACAGTTTTGAGACGCTCTCTGTGTATTTATATATATACATGTAAACACACACACAGGAAGGCAGGTAGATAGGTGGAGGTATACTACACGCAATAGAATCCATAGAATAATACAGTTGGAAGAGACCACATGGGCCATCTAGTCCAACCCCCTGCCATGCAGGAAAAGCACAATATTTTTAAGACACCCTGTGTTTATGTGTACACGTAAACATACACACAGGAAGGCAGGTAGATAACTAGATAGGTGGAAGCATACTACACACAATAGACTCATAGAATAATAGAGTTGGAAGAGATCACACGGGCCATCTAGTCCAACCCCCTGGCATGCAGGAAAAGCACAATATTTTAAGACACCCTATGTTTATGTGTTTTTATATACATGTAAACACACACACAGGAAGGCAGGTAGATAACTAGATAGGTGGAGGCATACTACACACAATAGACTCATAGAATAATAGAGTTGGAAAAGACCACACGGGCCATCTAGTCCAACCCCCTGCCATGCAGGAAAAGCACAATAGTTTTGAGACATCCTGTGTTTATGTATTCATATATATACATGTAAACACATACATACAGGAAGGCAGGTAGATAAATAAATAAATAAATAGGTACTACACACAATAGACTCATAGAATAATAGAGCTGGAAGAGACCACATGGGTCATCTAGTCCAACCCCTGCCATGTAGGAAAAGCACAAAGTATCCCTGAGACTTATCTCAGTATTTTGAAACACCTTGTGTGTGTGTGTTTCTATAGAGCAGGCATGGGCAAACTTGGGACTTCCAGGTGTTTTGGACTTTAACTTTCACAATTCCTAACAACCTACTGGCTGTTGAAGGCTTTCATGGCTGGAATCACAGGGTAGTTATGCGTTTATCATTTGCTCATACCTGCTACAGAGAGAGAGATACACATATATGTATCTGTATATACACAGGCACACACTGGAGACTTATCTCAATACTTTTTTGAGACACTGCATAGAGAGATGCAGTCACACAGTCCGTGTGGAAAGAAGGGTATGTCTCTGTGTTTTGATTCTCATAGACACAAAGCTTTTTCCTCTCCATACTGAAATAAAGTTTCCAGCCCTCTGTATTGTCCAGTCCTCATTTCCTGAGACATATATGTATGTAGACCAGTCAATCACTGGGTTGCTGTTGAGTTTTTCCTTTGCCCATGCCTGCTATAGACACACACATACACACATACAGGTACACGCTGGAGACTTTTCTCAACACTTCTGAGACACATATGAATATAGAGACACAGACAGTCACACACTCAGTGTGGAAAAAGGGGATATGTCTCTGTGTTTTGATTCTCATAGAGACAAAGCTTTTTCTCTCCATACTGAAATAAAACTTCTAGTCCTCATTTCCTGAGATCGATCTATCTACCTACCTATCTATCTATCTATCTAGACTGGCTATCTATCTATCTATCTATCTATCTATCTATCTATCTAGACTGGCTGTCGAAGGCTTTCATGGCTGGAATCACTGGGTTGCTATGAGTTTTCCATTTGCCCATGCCTGCTATAGAGAGAGAAATACATGCATATGCATCTGTATATACACAGACACACATTGGAGACTTATCTAAATTATTTTTGAGACACAGAGCTGCAGATAGTCATACACTCAATGTGGAAAGAATGGCGTTTTGGTTCTCAGAGAGACAAACCCTTTCTCTCCATACTGAAATAAAGTTGCTAGCTCTCATTACCTGAGACATATATATGTATCTAGACCAGGCATGGGTCAACTTGGACCCTCCAGGTGTTTTGGACTCCAACTCCCACCATTCCTAACAGCCAGTTTGCCCATGCCTGCTATAGAGAGAGAGGGATACACATATATGCTTCTGTATATATATACAGGCATGTACTGGAGACTTATCTCCACACTTTTGAGACACACATATGAATAGAGAGACGTAGATAATCACACACTCAATGTGGAAAGAAGTGGTATGTCTCTGTGTTTTGACTCTCACCGAGACAAAGCCTTTTCTCTCCATAATGAAATAAACTTGTCAGTTCTCTGTACTGTCCAGTCTGCATTTCCTGAGACATATATGTATGTAAACCAGTCAATCACTGGGCTGAGGTTGAATTTTCCCTTTGCCACACACTGGAGACTTATCTCAACACTTCTGAAACACAAATATGAATGTAGAGACGCAGATAGACACACACTCAGTGTGGAAAGAAGGGGTATGTCTCTGTGTTTTGATTCTCACTGAGACAAAAGCTTTTTCTCTCCATAATGAAATAACCTCGTCAGTTCTCTGTACTGTCCAGTCCTCATTTCCTAAGACATATATGTATGTAGACCAGTCAATCACTGGGCTGAGGTTGAATTTTCCCTTTCCCGCACACTGGAGACTTATCTCAACACTTTTGAGACACACATATGGATATAGAGACACAGACAGACACACTCAATGTGGAAAGAAGGGGTAGGTTTCTGTGTTTTGATTCTCACAGACACAAAGCTTTTTCTCTCCATACTGAAATAAACTTGCCAGTTCTCTGAATTGTCCAGTCCTTGTTTCCTGAGACATAGACCAGTCAATCACTGGGTTGAGGTTGAATTTCCCATTCCTACACACTGCATAATGTAATGTAATTTCCTACATAATATAATGTAAATATATAATTATATTATTATTAGTAGTAGTAGTATTATATTGCATTACATTGTAATATTATAAATATTATACACATATATGCTTCTGTATATACAACAGGCATGCTCTGGAGACTTATCTCAACACTTTTGAGACACACATACGAATATAGAGGCGCAGATAAACACACACTCAGGTCTCTGTGTTTTGATTCTCACGGACACAAAGCTTTTTCTCTCCATAATGAACTAAAGTTACCAGTTCTCTGTCCTGTCCAGTCCTTGTTTCCTGAGACATATATGTATGTAAACCAGTCAATCACTGGGCTGAGGTTGAGTTTTCCCTTACCCACACACTGGAGACTTATCTCTGTGTTTTGATTCTCACAGAGACAAAGCTTTTTCTCTCCATAATGAAATAAACTTGCCAGTTCTCTGTACTGTCCAGCCTGCATTTCCTGAGACATATATGTATGTAGACCAGTCAATCACTGGGTTGAGGTTGAATTTTCCCTTTCCCGCACACTGGAGACTTATCTCAACACTTTTGAGACACACATATGAATATAGAGACGCAGATAGACACACACTCAATGTGGAAAGAAGGATTAGATCTCTGTGTTTTGATTCTCACAGAGCCAAAGCTTCTTCTCTCCATACTGAAATGAAGTTTCCAGTCCTCATTACCTGAGACATATATGTCTCAAGACGAGGAGTAGGTCTCTGTGTTTTGATTCTCACAGACACAAAGCCTTTTCTCTCCATAATGAACTAAACTTGCCAGTTCTCTGGACTGTCCAGTCCACATTTCCTGAGACATATAGGCCAGTCAATCACTGGGCTCAGGCCCTTTTAATCACACACTCAGTGTGGAAAGAAGGAACATGTCTCTGTGTTTTGATTCTCACAAAGCCTTTTCTCTCCATACTGAAATAAAGTTTCCAGTCCTCATTTCCTGAGATATATATGTCTCAAGACCAGGAGTAGGTCTCTATGTTTTGATTCTCAGACACAAAGCTTTTTTCTCTCCATAATGAACTAAACTTGCCAGTTCTCTGGACTGTGCAGTCCACATTTCCTGAGACATATAGGCCAGTTAATCACTGGGCTCAGGCCCTTTTAATCACACACTCAGTGTGGAAAGAAGGGGTATGTCTCTATGTTTTGATTCTCACAAAGCCTTTTCTCTCCATACTGAAATAAAGTTTCCAGTCCTCATTACCTGAGATATATATGTCTCAAGACCAGGAGTAGGTCTCTATGTTTTGATTCTCACAGAGACAAAGCTTCTTCTGTCCATAGTGAAATAAAGTTTCCAGTCCTCACTTCCTGAGGTAGAGATGTATCTAGACCAAGCCTGGGCCAAGTTGGCCCCTCAGGAATGCTTTGGACTCCAACTCCCATTCCTAACAGCCTCAGGCCCTTCCTTTTCCCCCTCAGCCGCTTAAGCGGCTGAGGGGGAAAAGGAAGGGGCCTGAGGCTGTTAGGAATGATGGGAGTTGGAGTCCAAAACACCTGGAGGGCCCAACTTGGCCCAGGCCTGGTCTAGATAGATCCAAGCCCACAGAGGAAGCTCAGTATGGCTCTGTGTGGCGACTCTCCTTCTCGCCCAGCCCTGCCCTCCTCAGGAGACAAGGGAGAGGAGGCCTCAGGCCAAAGGAATGGGCTCCTTCCAATCCTCACCCGCTCTCAGTCCCGGGTTCCGGCGTCGGAGGGTCGAGGAGGAGAAGGCAGGCCGCGTCCCCCTCGGCGGCGGGGCCCTCCTCGCAGGGCGGCTCGGGCAGCCCGTCCAGCTCCACGCTCCGCACTTTGCGCAGCTGCTTCCTCCGCCAGTCCGAGGCGCGCGGCTCCCTCGCCAGTACCACTTCTCCGCTTTTGCCTCCGTTCCTGGCCAGCTTCGGGCTCCGAGCAGCAGCAGCGGCGGCGGCGGCAGCAGCGAGAGCTTCGTTCCCCGCCAAAGAGGCGGAGAGGCGGTTCGAAGCCATCCCTGGTCCCGGTCCTGGTCCTCCTCCCGCTGCTGCTGCTGCCGCCATTTTCTCTGGCGGCGGGTCACATCACATCCCACGCTCGCTCCGTCAAGGCAGTCACTCGACTCGGACTCAGGAAGGAGGAGGAGGAGGAGGAGGAGGATTCCCCAAAGCGGAAAGAGCGTGGGCTGCGCGAGTGGCGTAGCGAAGGGGGCGGGCCCAGGTTGAAGGGGGCGGGGCCAGAGGTCACCTGAGGGGCCCCTCGGAGCAAGGAAGGGGGGAAAGGGAGGGACAAGGGACAAGGGCGGCCTCAGCGCCTCCTCTGGCCGCACAGGTGCATCGCCCGCCTCAAAGGAGAGGAAGAGAGAGGGAGGGAAGGAGAGAGAGAGAAAAGAAGGAGGAGGGAGAGAGAGAGAGAAAGTAAAAAGAAGGGAGAGAGAGAGAGGAAGGGAGGGAGGAAGAATAAAAGTGGGAGAGAGAAAGAGAGATATATAAAGAAAGAGGGAGGAGAGAGAGAGAGAGAGAATGAAAGATTGAGGGAGGGAAGGAAGGAAGGAAGGAAGGAAGAGGGAGGGAGAGAGGAAGAGAAAGAGAGACTAGGACGCAATAGAACAATGGCTTCAAACTACAAGAAGGAGATTCCATCTGAACATTAGGAAGAACTTCCTGACTGTGAGAGCCGTTCAGCAGTGGAACTCTCTGCCCCGGAGTGTGGTGGAGGCTCCTTCTTTGGAAGCTTTTAAGCAGAGGCTGGATGGCCATTTGTCAGGGGTGATTTGAATGCAATATTCCTGCTTCTTGGGCAGGGGGTTGGACTGGATGGCCCATGAGGTCTCTTCCAACTCTTTGATTCTATGAGAGAGAAAGAGATATATAAAGAAAAAAGAGGGAGGAGGGAGAGAGAGGGAGAGAAAGATGAAGAGAGGGAAGGAAGGAAGGAGAAAGAAAGAGGGAGGGAAGGAGAAAGAATAAAAGTGGGAGAGGTAAAGAGAGATATATAAAGAAAAAAGAGGTAGGAGGGAGAGAGAGAGAAAGATGGAGGGAGTGGAGGGAGGAAGGAGGAGGGAGAGAGAAAGAGGGAGGGAGAAAGAATAAAAGTGGGAGAGAGAAGAGAGATATATAAAGAAAGAGGGAGGAGAGAGAGAGAAAGAAAGAAAGATTGAGGGAAGGAAGGAAGGGGAGGAGAGAAGAGAGGGAGGGAGGGAGAAAAAGAAAAAGGGAAGAAAGAAGAAAAAAGAAAAAAGAGGGGGAAGGGGAAAAAGAGAGAAAGCACAGGGAAGGGAGGAAGGAAGAGAGAAAGAGGGAGAAGAGAAGAATTTAAAAAGAAAAAAAGGGGAAAGTGTAAGAGAGAAAGATGGAGGGAAGGAAGAAGGAGGGAGAGAGAGAAAGAGGGAGGGAAGGAGAAAGAATAAAAGTGGGGGAGAGAAAGAGATATATAAAGAAAGAAAGAGGAAGGAGAGAGAGAGAGAGATGGAAGGAAGGAAGTAGAGGGAGAAGAAAAAAAAGGAGGGAGGAAGAAGAAAAGGGAGAGAGAAAGAGAAAAGAAAAAAGAGGAGAGAGAGAGAAAGAAAGATGGAGGGAAGGAGGAAGAGAGAGGAAAGAAAGGGAGAGAGAGAAAGAATAAAAGTGGGAGAGAGAAAGAATAAAATAAAGAGGGAGGAAGGGAGAGAGAGAGAGGAAGGAAGAAGGAGGGAGAGAGAGAAAGAAAAGAGAGAGGGGGGGAGCAAAGGAAGGGGGGAAAGGAGGAAGTAAGGACAAGGGTGATCTCAGTGCCTCCTCTGGCCGCACAGGTGCATCTCTTGCCTCAAAGGAGAAAAAGGAAGGAAAAGAAGGAAAGAAAGAAAGGTGCATCACCCACTTCTAAGGGGAGAAGGGAAGGAAGGAAAAGAAAGAAGGAAGGAAGGAAAGGTGCACCACCCGCCTCAAAGTAAAGGAAGGAAGGAAGGAAGGAAAAGAAAGGAGGGAGGAAGGAAGAAAAAGTGCATCACCCACCTCAAAGGAGAGGAAGAAAGGAAGGAAGGAAGGTAAAGAAAGATAGAAGAAAAGGTGCATCACCCCCTCAAAGTAGAGAAAGGAAGGAAGGAAAAGAAGGGAGGAAGTGAGGAAGGAAAGGTGGATCACCCACCTCAAAGGAGAGGAAGGAAGGAAGGAAGGAAGGAAGGAAGGAAGGAAGGAAGGAAAAGACAGAAGGAAGAAAAGGTGCATCACCCACCTCAAAGGAGAGAAAGGAAGGAAGGAAAGGTGCATCACCTGCCTCAAAGGAGCGGAAGGAAGGAAGGAAGGAAGGAAAAGAAAGAAGGGGGGAGGGAAGAAGGAAAGAAAGGTGCATCACCCACCTCAAAGGAGAGGAAGGAAAGAAGGAAAAGAAAGGGGAAAGAAAGAAAGGAAGAGGGAAGGAAGGAAGGTAAAGAAAGAAGGCAGGAAGGAGGGAAGGAAAAGGAGGGAGGAAAGGAAGTAAGGAAATTGCATCACCTGCCTCAAAGGAGAGAAAGGGAGGAGGGATGGAAGGAAAAGAAGGAAGGAAAAAGAGGGAGAAGGAATGAAGGAAGGAAAAGAAGGAAGGAGGGAGGAAAAAGGTGCATCATCTACCTCAGTGGAGAGAAAGGAAGGAAAGAGAAGAGGGAAGGAGGAAAAGAAAGAAGAGGAGGAAGAAGAAAGGGAAAGGAGGGAAGGAAGAAAGGAAACAAAAGGAGAAGGAGGAGGAAAGAAGAAAGAAGGGAAGGAATGGAAGGAGGGAAGGAAAGGTGCATCACCCGCCTGAAAGGAAAAGAAGGAAGGAAAAGAAAGAAAGAAGGTGGGAAGAAGGAAGGAAAACAAAGGAGGGGGGAAAGGAAGGGGAGGAAGGGAGGAAGGACGGACGGACATTCAGGGCAATTGGAGTTAACTTACTGCCTTAGGGGTAACATCAAATTAAAGAGGAAAGTACTCAATCTCTTGTTTTGGCCCTGAAGGCAGAGAATTCCAGCAATAGAAATATGATGGTAGCACAGTACAAGCATTTTTCTGACCTTCATACCATCCCCAAACTGCTGCCTGAGGCGCAAATGTTTGTGAGAACGAAATGTTTTACATTATGGCTCTTTGTCGTCCAGTGCCTTCAAGTCATTTCAAACATACGGTGACCCTAAAGGAAACCTCATTTAGAGTTTTCTTGGCAAGAATTGCTTGGAGGGAGTTTTCCTTGTCGTTCCTCTGAGGCTGAGAGTGTGTGACTTCTTCAAGGTCCACCAGTGGGTTTCCACACTGAGCAGGGATTTGAATCCTTGTCTCTAGAGTCCTCACCCAGCGCTTAAACTACTACACCACATCAGTTGTTTTACATTATGAGCTTTCTCTTAATTTTTTTATGTTTTAATCTATGGATCTAAATTCATGTTTAATTTGGTATAAATATATACAGTTTCATATTTTAATCATAATTTTTGGTACCTTTTACAACCACGTGTCCCTTTTTTATTTTGGAAATCACATTGAGTTCTACCTTTGAGTAAAGATGTGATATAAATCAAACAATTTGATTGATTGTGTCATTTTGTCTAAAAGTAGGGTTAGCCCTATCCCCACATTCAGAGGACAAAATTGCATACAGGCAGTTCTCAAGTTACAAACAAGGTAGATTTTGGTTGCTGTGAGTTTTCCAGGCTGTATGACCATGTCCAGAAGTATTCCCTCCTGACGTTTCACTCACATCTACAGCAGGCATCCTCAGAGGTTGTGAGGTCTGTTGGAAACTTGGCAAGTGGCAGGTGTAAATGTTGCAATTGGCCATCTTGATTAGTATTGAATGACCTTGCAGTTTCAAAGACTGGCTGATTCCTGCCTGGGGGAATCCTTTGTTGGGAGGCGTTAGCTGGCCTTGATTTTTCCATGTCTTGAATTCCCCTGCTTTCAGAGTGTTGTTCTTTATTTACTGTCCTGATTTTAGAGCTTTTTAAATACTGGTAGCCAGATTTTTTTCATTTTCATTTTTTCCTCCTTTCTGTTGAAATTGGCAACATGTTTGTGGATTTCAGTAGCTTCTCTGTGTAATCTGACATGGTGGTGACATAGGGACCATCAAATGCAGCATCCAAACACAAATCAAGGAACATGACTAATTCAGCCAGAGAAGTCAGCCACAGCAGAGCACTTGATGGACCAACCTGGACACAGTATATTATTTGCAAACACAGAAATGCTGGAGCGCTTTAACAGCTACTATATCCAAAACATCTCACAACTTCTGAGGATGCCTGCCATAGATGTGGGAAAAATGTCTGGAGAGAATGCTTCTGGAACATGGCCATACACACGATGAGTCCACAGCAGACTCATCTTGTGTTTCAAATAATAATATAAAGTAATAATAAAGTTTCATTATGATTAAACCCTCAAGGTGAAAAAGAACTGAATTAGATTCAAATCCTCAAAAACATTGTGTGTTATGCCAGCACTGGATGCAAGATGGATACCATTTATTTTCATGAGCGTAGATAAGCCCTGAGTAGGGCATGTCTATTTTTAAATCGTTTTTTATAGTAAAGCAGTAAAAGCTTTCTGAAAATAGAAAATTAACCTGACTGTTTTCATACCTGTCATATTCTATATTTGCCTTTTCTGCTCAACTGTTTTACTCTTTAAAGTTTTCTCCCATATTTCTGCTTTGTACCATATTATTCGGAGGTGTGCAGATGGAAAATATCCAGCGAGATCACTATGTCTTTAAAAAGTAAGATTGGTTTTATTTCTAGTAGGCGTGTATAGGGCTGTAGTGTTGTTGTTCATTCGTTCAGTCGTCTCCGACTCTTCGTGACCTCATGGACCAGCCCACGCCAGAGCTCCCTGTCGGCCGTTACCACCCCCAGCTCCTTCAAGGTCAGTCCAGTCACTTCAAGGATGCCATCCATCCATCTTGCCCTTGGTCGGCCCCTCTTCCTTTTGCCTTCCACTTTCCCCAGCATCGTTGTCTTCTCCAGGCTTTGCTGTCTCCTCATGATGTGGCCAAAGTACTTCAACTTTGTCTCTAGTATCCTTCCCTCCAGTGAGCAGCCAGGCTTTATTTCCTGGAGGATGGACTGGTTGGATTTCTTGCAGTCCAAGGCACTCTCAGAACTTTCCTCCAGCACCACAGTTCAAAAGCATCGATCTTCCTTCGCTCAGCCTTCCCTAAGGTCCAGCTCTCACATCCGTAGGTGACTACAGGGAATACCATGGCTTTGACTAGGCGGATCTTTGTTGCCAGTCTGATATCTCTACTCTTTACTATTTTATCGAGACTGGACATTGCTCTCCTCCCAAGAAGTAAGCGTCTTCTGATTTCCTGGCTACAGTCTGCATCTGCAGTAATCTTTGCACCTAGAAATACAAAGTCTGTCACGGCCTCCACATTTTCTCCCTCTATTTTCCAGTTGTCAATCATTCTTGTTGCCATAATCTTGGTTTTTTTGCTGTTTAGCTGCAACCCGGCTTTTGCGCTTTCTTCTTTCACCTTGATTAGAAGGCTCCTCAGCTCCTCCTCGCTTTCGGCCATCAGAGTGGTGTCATCTGCATATCTGAGGTTGTTAATGTTTCTTCCAGCAATTTTCACCCCAGCTTGCATTCATCCAGCCCCGCACATCGCATGATGTGTTCTGCATACAAGTTAAAAAGGTTGGGTGAGAGGATGCAGCCTTGCCGTACGCCTTTCCCAATCTTGAACCACTCTGTTGTTCCATGGTCAGTTCTTACTGTTGCTACTTGGTCCTTGTACAGATTCCTCAGGAGAGAGACAAGGTGGCTTGGGATGCCCATCCCACTAAGAACTTGCCACAATTTATTATGATCCACACAGTCAAAGGCTTTAGAATAGGCAATGAAGCAGAAGTAGATGTTTTTCTGAAACTCCCTGCCTTTCTCCATTATCCAGCGGATATTGGCAATTTGGTCTCTCGTTCCTCCCTTTTCTAAACCCAGCTTGAACATCTGGCAACTCTCGCTCCATGTATTGCTGGAGTCTTCCTTGCAGGATCTTGAGCATTACCTTACTGGCATGAGAAATAAGGGCCACTGTACGGAAGTTGAGCAGTCTTTCGCATTTCCCTTTTTTGGTATGGGGATATAAGTTGATTTTTTCCAGTCTGATGGCCATTCTTGTGTTTTCCATATTTGCTGGCAAATGATGCATCACCTTGACAGCATCATCTTTTAAGATTTTAAACAGTTCAGCTGGGATCCCGTCATCTCCTGCTGCCTTGTTGTTAGCAATGCTTCTTAAGGCCCATTCAACCTCACTCCTCAGGATGTCTGGTTCTAATTCATTCCCCACACCGTCAAAACTATCCTCAATATTATTATCCTTCCTATACAGATCTTCTGTATAGTCTCGCCACCTTCTCTTGATCTCTTCAGCTTCTGTTAGGTCCCTGCCATCTTTGTTTCTTATCATACCAATTTTTGCCTGAAATTTACCTCCAATGTTTCTAATTTTCTGGAAGAGGTCTCTTGTCCTTCCTATTCTGTTGTCTTCTTCACTTCCATGCATTGCTTATTTAAAAATAGTTCCTTATCTCTTCTGGCTAACCTCTGGAATTGCGCATTTAACTGGGCATATCTCCCCTTATCCCTGTTTCCTTTTGCTTTCCTCCTTTCTTGGGCTACTTCCAGTGTCTCAGCAGACAACCATTTTGCCTTCTTGGTTTTCTTATTCTTTGGGACGTACTTTGTTGCCGCCTCCTGAACAATGTCGCGGACTTCTGTCCATAGTTCTTCTGGGACTCTGTTTACTAAATCTAGTCCTTCAAATCTGTTCTTCACTTCCACTGTATATTCGCTAGGAATGTTAGTGAGATCATATCTAACTGGTCTCTGTATTTTCCCTGATCTCTTTAGTTTTATTCTAAATTGGGCAATAAGAAGTTCGTGATCTGAGCTACAGTCAGCCCCAGGTCTTGTTTTCACCGACTGGATGGATGTCCGCCACCTTTGGCTGCAAAGGATGTAGTCAATCTGATTTCGGTGTTGACCGTCTGGTGAGGTCCATGTGTAAAGCCGTCTTTTAGGTTGTTGGAAGAGAGTATTCGTTATACACAGAGAGTTTTCCTGGCAAAATTCTATCAGCCTGCGTCCCGCTTCATTTTGTTCTCCCAGACCATGCTTGCCTGTGATCCCAGTTGTCATTTGACTTCCCACCTTGGCATTCCAGTCTCCTGTAATGAAAATAATGTCTCTTTTTGGTGTATTATCCAGTAGGTCCTGCAGATCCTCATAGAACTGATCTACTTCTGCTTCTTCAGCAGCTGTGGTTGGGGCATATATTTGGATCACTGTATGTTGAAAGGCTTTCCTTGCACTCGAATTGAGATCATTCTGTCATTTTTTGGGTTGTATCCAAGCACCGCTTTAGCGAATTTCTTATTAATTATGAAGGCTACTCCATTTCTTCGATGTTCCTCTTGTCCGCAGTAGTAGATCTGGTGGTCATCTGATGTGAAGTGGCCCATTCCAGTCCACTTCAGTTCGCTGACCCCCAGAATGTCTATCTTTAGTCTTGACATCTCGCCAATAACAACATCCAATTTGCCCTGGCTCATAGATCTTACATTCCAGGTTCCTATGGTGTGTTGATCTTTAGAGCATCGGATTCGTCGTTCACCTCCAGTACCGTCGGCCGCTAGCCTTCCTTTCGGCTTTGAGCTAGCTGCGTCATCACGTCTGGGGCTAGTTGAACTTATCCTCTGCTCCTCCCCAGTAGCATTTTGGCCATCTTCCGACCTGGGAGTCCCATCTTCCAATGGCATACCGACATATCTCTGGTTGTACTGGTCCATTTAGTTTTCTTGGCAAGGATACTGGAGTGGTTTGCCATTGCCTTCCCCAGGGATCACGCTTGGTCTGACCTCTCTGCCACAACCGTCCCGTCTTGGGTGTCCCTTCACGGTTTCGCTCATGACATCATTGAGGTGCTCAAGCTCCAGCGCCCCGACAAGGCGGTGATCCTTTGCTGGAGTACAAAGGAGGGCTGTAGTACAAAGTTGCAATCCTACTCATCATTCCTAGACAATACCTTCATTAATTCAAGTAGCACTTCTGAATAAATAATAGAAATGAGTCATTGTTATTCTTATGCTCTGAAAGACACTCCAATGTTTATTGAAGGTAAAAAAAAGGCTTCAAATACAAAGTTTCAACAGCTTTATGGTTTTTCAGACATCTTCACACATTAAAGAACTTGCCCTCCTCTACACGATTAGATTTGCATCCTTGAGCTTTTTCTGAGCCACTGTCATTGACAAGGCCTGAGCAAATCCATGAATAGGCAGAGTGGCATCCTGACGTTGCAACTCAGCAATCATGTAATGCAACATTAGAGTGTTGCGCATGCCAATCCCATTCTTAGTTTGACTGGAATGTCATTTGATAGTCCCCTCTGCCCTTTCCTCCCATCTGCTTAGGGAATAATGATGAGGTGTGTCGCATTTGTCCTTTGGGAAAACAGGGGTCACATCATCTCCAGCCAATGTGTTCAGTATATTTGTGCATCTAACAAATGAAATATTTGCTTTCCTGATTAATATGGTGTTCACTGTTAGCAGTTTAATCAATCCAGCATCATAATGAATGTTTATCTTAAATAAGTTTTTGAAAGGGATTTTTATCATGGACAGTGGAGCCACCAGTGGTGCAATGGGTTAAACCTTTGTGCCAGCAGGACCGAAGACAGGTCGGAGGTTCGAATTTGGGTAGAACACAGATGAGCTCCCTCTATCAGCTCCAGCTCCCAGTGCGGGGACATGAGAGAAGCCTCCCATAAGGATGGTCAAACATCAGTCATCTGGGCATCCCCTTGACAATGTCCTTGCAGACGGCCAATTCTCTACCACCAGAAGCGACTTGCAGTCACTCCTGAAATGACAAAAAATCATGGACAGTTACAACATAAAACTAGTATCTCTTAGATCAAGACAGACATAATATACAAGGGTTATCTGGAAAGTAAGGTTACAAGATTTTTTTAAATACAAAGAATGGATATATTTTAGTAGAACTTACATGGATAGTAGCATAGGTATTACATTATATTTCTACTTAATCACCATTCAGTGCAATACATTTTGTCATCTGTGAGATGAGTTTTTGATGCCTGTGTCATAGAAATTTCCCTCCGCCTTTTTCAGCCAGTTCGTCACTTGGATTTTCACCCTGTCGTTGTCGCAAAAGTGTTTTCCAAGAAGGTGTTCCTTCAGTTTAGTGAACAGATAATAGTCACTGGGTGCTAGATCGGGCTGTGAGAGGGGTGGCTTAAAACATCCCAACCAAATGAAGTCAACAACTCTTGTGTTGCATGAGCAGTGTGCGTCTGCTCATGACAGAGTCTGTTTTGAATGGCTCTGTGAAGTTTCTTCATGGTCTCACAATATAATCTGTACCTATTTTGTTGCATGCTGTCTTGACATTACATCCTCTCCATAAACTGAAACGATTTCACAATGAATCGCAGCTGCGTTCATGCCCTTAGCGTTCATGCCCTTAGCATTTAGTAGTGTATTTGTACTTGGAGGGAAATGGAATGAGGACACTCATGTCTAACTTTCACCACAATGCCAGTTGATGAGCTACTGACGACTGGCACTGCTCACTTGCTTCTGCTGGCTTTCCACTACACAGCAGTGATAGCAACTTCCCCCGTGAAAATTCCCCATGAGAGCTACATGCTTTGTAGCCTTACTTTCCGGATAACCCTTGTATAGAGTAGGCATCCTCAAACTGTGGCCCTCCAGCTGTTTGGGCCTCCAACTCCCAGAAGCCCTAACATATTTGTTCAGTTGTCAGGAATTCTGGGAGTTAGAAAGCCCAAACAGCTGGAGGGCTGCAGTTTGCGGCTGTCTGATCTAGAGGCTTATTCTATCTTCTCTCATAATCTCAAATATAATATAATTTGAAAAACAACCTTTGAAATAAGTAAACATAAACTCATGGAGTTGGTAGAGGCCACAAAGGCCAACCAGTCCAACCACATTCTGTCATACAGGAGTATCCAATCAAAGCATTCTTAACAGATGGGCATACAGCCTCTGTTTAAAAACTTCCAAAGAACAAAACTCTACCTCAATCCGAGGCAACAAAACATATTTAACTGCTGTTACTGCCAGGAAGTTCTTATTAATGTTTAAGTGGATTCTCTTTTCCTGTAGTTAACATGCCTTCTTATGAAATTAATTTTCCATCACTACCTTTGAAAAGTATTGATTTCGATGGTAAAGATAAATATATATTAAGTAATTTACCAATTATACACATTTATCTGTTTACACAGTGTAAACCACAAGAATTTTGCTGACATTGTGGTTACGTACAGGAAACAGACAAAGGAAAATGCTAAAATTACATTGTTCAAGTGATCTTTTTGTAAAGATGAAACACAAGTGTTTTAACTTCATACATTTGTTGAAGGAAAATGGATGCTTTGTATCTATAGTGTGTGAGAACATCAGGAATTCCCAGGCAGGATCAGGAAGGAATTCTGTCAAATACTCTGAAGAGAAGAGCCACTGTCAGTCCGAGCTTTATGGATCTGGTGTAACTTATCATCAAGCAACTTTCAAAGACACTGATTTTTAATGTGGAACTTTAGTTCAGCAATGAAGTATAGCTAAACCTTGTGGGGAATGGCTGAGGGAGCGGTGTATGTTTAGCTTGGAGAAAAGATACTTGAGAGGGGACATGATATCCCAGGCATGGGAGTTGAAGTACAAAACACCTGGAAGGTCCATGCCTGTGATAGCCATGTTTAAATATTTGATTCAAATTGCAGGAAAAAGATTCAAATTGCAGGAAAAAGAGTCTAACTAAACATTAGGAAGAACTTTCTGATGGTAAGAGCTGTTCAAATGTTAACTGAGTCTCCTTCTCTGGAGATTTTTAAAAGGAGTCCAGATGGCCATTTGCCGCAAGTGCTTTGATTGTGTATTTTTGCATGGCAAGGGTTTGGACTAGATGGCCCTTGCGGTCTCTTCCGCTCTATGATTCTAACTTTGTTGCCTTCATGCGGCATGTTTCTCTTCTCTGACAGCAGCAACTAATAATGTGGGACGGAGGCAGGGAAATGAATAACACAGATGTCAGTAAATGGGATAAATTGTACTACATGCTGCAATAACTTGAGGAACTGCCTCTTTGATGGCAGCATCATGTTTATAAGTCCTGCTAATTCTAGTGTAACTTAGTGTTGAGCTAATGTGCTTAGAATTGCCGCATACATCTGCTAAACATCTGGAACTCTAACTGTAGTAAATAAACATCTTTCGTATCATCTTTTTATTATTTGTAAGCAAAGATCTTTCTTTGTGATTTAACATGACAGGCTACTTTGTCTTTGGGTAATTTCATTCCAGAATTGTGTGACTCTTATCTGCTGGTCTAAGTGTATATAGGAAAAAAAGCTACTTTAACAACCTGCTATCTAGATTGCAGTTTTAAAATAAATATGAATGATGGCAAGATTAGTAGATTTTCATATATCATAGAACCCTTTTTTGAAGGGTTCCAAAAATGATACTGCTGCACCACAGCTTGTATCCACAGACACTCAGTAGACCTTCAGTTGTGTCCATCAGCACTGTCTGTAAAACAGAAACCATGGTATTAATTGTCTGGAATATATATCCTGTCTGGACTATTCACTAGAATTATCACTCAGCTGGCCACACCTCAGCACAACCTGAATGGCTGGCTGCCGAGACTGAAATAGAAATAAGAAACTCCCATACAAGCACACACTGTGCAATACAAAACTCTTTTAGCAATCTCTTTTTGTTCAGATGTGGGTTGGCTTCTTTTAGCCAATGTCCCTTCTTTTTGCAGGCGAAATACAAACTAGATTCTATACCTTGACACCTTTCACATGGCCAGGAAAATTATCCATAATCTTTTTTTACCTATTTCTTTCTTTGATTGTATAGTGCCTGCCCACACCGAAGCTCAATCTACATACAGTAGAGCAGGGGTCCTTAAACTAAGGCCTGAGGGCCGGATACGGCCCTCCAAGGTCATTTACCCGGCCCTCGTTCAGGGTCAACCTAAGTCTGAAACGACTTGAAAGCACACAACAACAACAACAATCTTATATCATCATCCAAAAGCAGGCCCACATTTCCCACTGAAATACTAATAAGTTTATATTTCTTAAAATTGTTCTTCATTTTAATTATTGTATTGTTTTTAAGTGTTTTTTACACTACAAATAAGATATGTGCAGTGTGCATAGTAATTCATTCATGTTTTTTTTCAAATTATAATCCGGCTCTCCAACAGTTTGAGGGACTGTGACCTGGCCCTCTGTTTAAAAAGTTTGAGGACCCCTGCAGTAGAGTCTCACTTATCCAAACTTTGCTCATCCAATGTTGTGTATTATCCAACACAGTCTGCTTCCTGCCCGGATCCACAGCTGTTTCAATACATTGCGATGTTTTGGTGCTAAATTCGCAAATACAGTAATTACTACATAACATTATTGTGTATTGAATAGCTTTTTCTGTTGATTTGTTGTAAAACATGATGTTTTGGTGTTTAATTGGTGAAATCATACTTAATTTGACGTTTAATAGGCTTTTCCTGAATTTCTCCTTGCTATCCAACATTTTTGCTTATCCAACATTCCACCTATCCGTTTATGTTGGATAAGCGAGACTCTACTGTAAAAGCATTCTTAAAAATTGCCAAGTGCATCTAATAAAATGCAATACAATAAATACAAGGAAACAAATATAATCAACAGCAAAATGAACAAAAAAATTAGAAGTCAATTAAGGCAGTTAAGTTTGTCATAAGTAAGTAGATGGTTAGGTGGTTTACGGTAAGTATGCCCCTTAACATGTAGCACAATTCTGAAGACTGGCCTGTTTAATGCTACTTTTTAATGAACCTAAAGTATGAGCTGCACTTGGTCTACATCCATTATGTATTAATGGAGTCAAAAAGACCTTAAACAGTATGTTCCTAAACAATGTAGTCACAAGAAGATCTTCGTTCCTGGATCTTCAGCTGGTTGTTTTAAATTTCAAATATAGTACCTTGGTGTAACACGAAGCTTTAAGCAGTTTCCAGCATGTAACTTCCCTCTGAATTAGAAGTGGCGACACCCAGGGCTGTTTGGGTAACATAAGCCTCTGGCTTGCACCCTCAGCTTGGTGTCATGCAACATTTGGAATGTAGAGGCAGTTGCAGACAGGCACTCAGAAGCATGCTAACATTGCAGTCTGACATACATTTATTGGGTAGCACATCCCACGGGTTTCAGCAACAGTTTCCAAAGAAGTTGGGCAGGAAGAAACTGGACTGCAGGTTACAATGCTAATGCTCAAAATATATGGGGAGTAAATTAATTGCATAGTTCATACATGTTATACCCTGCCTTTCCCCTAGCAGATCTAAGCAACTATCAACAAAAATGACAACAAAAGTAATAGTCTTTTGGTTTTACATTAAAAAAACACAAAAACAGTTGTCTATATAAAACAGCAATGCACTGTTGTATTTATTTATTTGCAATATTTGTATCCCGCCCTTCTCAAACCCAAAGGGACTCAGGCGCCCAAAGGCACAATTCGATGCCATACGTTACATACAATTCCTCGTTGTCCAAGTAAGATGGCCTTCCAAGTTCTTGGAAAACACTTGTGTCTGAGTTTTTTAAAATGTGTGGAGGTTGGTGCACAGCCAATCAACACACAGTCTTCACAGAGAAAGGGTTCCAATCAATGGTGTGGTTAACACGATGATGGTGGCTTTTCAATCTGTTGCAGCCTTCTTCCACCTTCACAGCCATTGTGAAATGCACCATACAATACATATCCAGAGAAAAAACAAACATATACATTAAAACACCTGCTAAAAACGTATCAACATTAAAATTATTAAAACCACATAATCCAATATCATAGTCCAGGCCACCGGTTATCATTGCATAATTCCATGTTCACATACTGAACAAATCAATTATCCAAACCCTTTGTTTCACATTCAAGTTTTCACCCCACCCCCCCAATCAGATATTAATGGTTCCACTAAGGTCTTGCAATTGAAGACCACAGCTTTCTCGAGTTCATCCATTGTCTTTTTCTTTTTCTACAACCTTTCATGCTACTTAGCATTATAATGAGTCTTGTTGCCTTATGGCATGTCCAAAGTAAAATAGCCTCAGTTGAATCATTTTGGCTTCTAAGGACACTTCAGGACTGATTTGCTGTCAAACCCATTTGTCTTTTTGGTGGTCCACAGTATCCATAGATCAGTATCCACTATCACATTTTTCCTAAAAGAAAACAGTGTTTACCAGCTTTTGGAAAATCATCAAGAGCTCCAGTATACAGTTTCAATCACCAAAGCAAATCCCTCCCATTTCACTTCTGTTGAAAAGCATATTGGAGCCTCTGATATTGGAGCCTCTGATATGGGCAAATTTATAGTCATAGAGAAGACACTTCAAATATACCAAGGTCACAACAACATGTTATAGAACTCCAATGTGCTGATGATAACATAGTCTGTGAGCATTCAGAAGAAGACCTACAATCGGGATATTCAGAGGGAGACCAAGGTGCTTGTTTATAAAGCTGTTGTCCTCCCAAGCCTGTTATATGCCTGCAAAATGTAGACTATCTATAGATGTCACACTCAACTCCTGGAATGATTCCATCAGCATTGCCTCCAAAAATCCTACAAATCTTTTGGGAAGACAGGCAGACAAATGCCAGCATGCTGGAAGAAGCAAAAACCACCAGCACAGAGGCGATGCTCCTGCCAACTCCGCTGGACTGGCCATGTTGTCCGAATACCCAGTCACCGTCTCCCAAAGCAGTTACTATACTCCCAACTCAAGAATGGAAAATGGAATGTTTGTGGACAGGAAAAGAGATTTAAAGATGGTCTTAAAGCTAACTTTAAAAACTGTGGCATAGACACTGAGAACAGGGAAGCTCTGTCCCTTGAGCGCTCTAACTGGAGGTCAGCTGTGATCAGCAGTGCTGTGGCACAAATGGAGGGCGAAAGGGAGAAATGAGCCAAGAGGAAGACGCCAACTATGCATCAGTCACCTACGTATTCACTGCCAAGACACTATACTTGGAAGGCCATCATACTTGGACAACAAGGGAAGTACGTAAGTAACTTCAGATATCCTGGCCCCATATCTTTCAGGCTATTTGAATTGATTACCAGTAATCAGGAAAGTTATAAGTACTAGGTACAGGCATCTAGCATGTGGAATTGGCACCATTCAAATCTGCCACCCATTATATATCCAATAATTCATAAATACGTCATTTTTGCAATGTTATTACAATGCATTCAGTTTAGATTATAGGTTTATAATACAGCAAGAGATCATGAATATAAAGTTGACCATGTGGCAAAGGGATCATTCTCTATTCCCCAGATTTAATGCAGTGATAATCTATTCCTATGTTGATTATAGAATGGCTGCAAAATAAAATGTTTTCTCATGTCAAGTATGTGAAGTAGTCGCTGCAGGTCATCAGGCACTAAAACCAGAGCTTTTTTTTGTCTGGCATCACCTAAAGCACAATGTTTCTCAATTGATTCAGTCTACATGTTTCACCTGGCCTTGAGAAAAGTTACACTTAGATGAAGTGGACCTTTTAAGATCTTTGGTAATTAGGATTTCGAAAACTAATTAGGAATAGTTCACAATCTAGGCAATATAGCAAAGATGACTAAAATATTCTCTTTTCCTCCTGCTGGTCCCCTTTTCTCCTGCTGCTCACACTGGCAAAAATAGAGCCCAGCAAACTAACAGCCACAAAGAACAGCTGCAGTAACCACAGGACAACAAGGCAGGGAAAGCAAAGAAACACCCGAGCGGCAGTAAACAAAAAAATTAGGCCAAGTCTCAGTGGTAAGCCACACTATGGTTGTGGACTAAAAACCAGCTGTACAATTCAGCAGATCTGAAGATTTATTCACTGTACATATCATGCATATGGCCCAAATAAGTTTCTAAAATCCTCTCCAGTCAGATTTCAGAAGTTCAAAATTCACTCACATGATTTTTGTAAATTCAATCATAGTTAGACTAGTTAATTAATATTATTCTTTTCATCCTGTAACAATGAATTTGCATACTTTCTGTACTCATTATTCCCAATTACCTGGACAGTTATAGTTTACACCACCCAATTATTCCATCTAAGAGCTGAATTCTGGTATTTGTTTGAATATCATCATCTTCATCTCACATTTCCCCCCCATTTTGAGACTCAAGGGAGCTTACAAAAACAGTTCCAGTTTTAAAATTACCTACATATAAAATTGGAAAGCATTAAACTAATAATAATTTAAAAGCAGTTAGAGATATGTTCATCAAAAAAAAAAAAAAAGAAAGAAAAAAAAAGAAAAGAAAAGAAAAAAGAAGGCAATTCTGAAATGCACTTTTGATTGGACAACCAGCCTGAAAAAGCCTGCCAAAAACAAGTCTTCACTTGCTCATGGAAAAATAGTAGGGAGGGTGCCAGTTTTACCTCTTTAGGAAGTACGTTCTAGAGCCTGAGAATAGCTACTAATAGTTCTCTTGGATATTCCCAGCAGATGCAGCTATAAGGCTGGTGGGGCAGAGAGAAGGGCTTCCCCAGAATATCCCAAAACATAGGCAGGTTCATTTGGGAGAATATAGTTCTGGACCCCAGCTGTATAGGGCTTTATGGGTCAAAACTAGCACTTCAAATTGTGCATAGAAACAGACCAGCTGCTAGTGGAACTGTTGCAATAAGGAAGTTATACTCTCTGTAGTTAGCCAACATTATCAATTTGACTGCCACTCTTGGGGCCAGTTTGGTATTGTGGTTTGAGCATTGGACTACAGCTCTGAAGACTAAGGTTCAAATCCATGCTCAGCCATGGAAACTTTAGGCAAGTATTACATATTGAAAGAAAAGTGAGATAAATAAATGAAACAATTGTGCAGACACATTTCTGTCTACTGATGAGACCTGGGCCTGCATGTTCAGGGATGAATCCAGCAGTACGCCCAAGCTCCAAACCCGAGATTTCAAGGAAGAGAGTATACTCCAACACAGGCTTCATCCTTGTGTGTTACTGATTATTGGTTATTGTTTATATGTGATTTATATTAAATGTATTGTATTTATTGTTTCTGTTTATTGCTTTTTGTTTTTATTGATGTGTTGTTGGGCTTGGCCTCATGTAAGCCGCTCCGAGTCCCTTGGGGAGATAGTGGCGGGGTATAAATAAATTATTATTATTATTATTATTATTATTATTATTATCTTGATTCCAAGATCTTCCCATGTCTTGTCTTGTCAATTCTGACGTGTCCTTAGAAGCCAAAATGATTGAACTGAGGATATCTCACTTTGGACATGCCATAAGTTTCAGTTTGACTTGCCTTCAAGCAGTCCATTACTGACTGCAAACACTGGTTAGTACTGAAAGAACTTCCTAAAGATTAGATGAAAGCAGTTGGGTGTCATCAGCATACCGATAACATCTCACCCTTAAATTTAAGAAAACTACTGAGAGGTCCTGTTGAACCAAGAATGGTAGGTTACATACCTGTGACCATCTTTCTTCGTGGTCTCTGCGAATGCACACTTGTGGAGAGACTGCGCCTGCGCGGGCTCCAACGGAAACTTCTACATTTTAAAACTTTTCAAGTTTTGGCGGTAACCCCGCCCAGCCCCGGCAGGGGATAAAAGGGCGCCCCGCGCACACCGATCCAATTCCTACGCCGCTACGGTAGCGAGAAATTGGAGGTTTGCTTAGAGGGGAGGCTGGGCGGGTTAGTGTGAATTCGCAGAGCACCACTCGAAGAAAGATGGTCACAGGTATGTAACCTACCATTTTTCTTCGTGGTCTCTGCGAATGCACACTTGTGGAGACTAGCAAGCTCAGGTCCCGGAGGCGGGAAGAAGGCAAACCGACTATTCAAGTCAAGGGCCAAACAATTTTATTAAGTGCAAACAGTTACCAACAATAGATTGTAATCACTTCCGAAGAAGGGCACAGTGCATGAAGCTTATGGGAGTACGTGATCCTCCCGGCCACGTGAGGGTGACCAATCTACAGTGAAAGACACTCAATAAATGAGGGCATTCTTAAACCATTAACATAAACTTTTGACCCTTGGAAACGACAACGCAGTCATTGTTGAGGACACTCATTGCAATGAGGGCACATTAAGTAGTTACACAAAACAGTTTTATCAACAAGTGCAAAACACATTTGTAAGGTAAAGGTGTCGATAGCGACACAAAGCACTACCCGTAATGAGCCCATTAGGCCATAGTGCAAGGTTGCCTGCGCCTCAGGCAGTAAAGGCATCAAGTGTAAAGGTGCAATTACATTCACCAGCACCGGTAAACAGTTATATTCAAGTAAAAGCATGGTAATAACATTCACAACAATATACGGTACCGAGGAGGTCCATGGTACCGACAAACAACAAGGAAAACTTTGCAAGGTTTCAAGGCGGGCACGATCCCAAAATCGCTCTCCCAAAGGCCATATCAGGTGTATACCTGGTATTCAGTCTATAATGTGACACAAAAGTCTGAGGATTCTTCCAGATGGCCGCCTTACAAATAGCGTCCAGGGGAATCCCCTTGAGGAAGGCTGTCGATGCCGCCATAGCCCTGGTTGACCGAGCCCGGACAACCGAGGGAGGTTGTTGTCGAGCCAGCTGGTAACAAAGCTCGATGGTCGAGGTGATCCAGTGAGACAAACGTTGCGCCGTGATTGGCAAGCCCACCTTATCCAGGGCATATGCAACAAAAAGTCTCTGAGTCCTTCGAGACTGAGCAGTCCTGTCCCTATAACACAGTAATGCTCTCCGCACATCGAGCATATGAAGTCTTTTTTCCCTCGGGGTAGAGGGAGACTGACACAACGAGGGAAGGACAATGTCTTCATTAACATGGAAGGGGGACACGACTTTAGGGAGGAAAGTCACGTCTGTGCGGAGAACTGCTCTGTCCTCGTGGACAACAAAATACGGTTCGTCCACCCGCAATGCCGCAAGCTCCGATGGCCTACGGGCTGAGGTGATAGCGACCAGGAAGGCCACCTTCCATGACAAAAGCCTAAGTTCAATCGACGTCAATGGCTCGAAAGGCGGTTGTGCGAGCCGAGCCAGCACGAGGTCGAGGTCCCAACCCGGAGTCGGAGAACGGACCGGGGGGTGCAGGTTGTTGAAACCTCGCAGGAAAGATCTCACGGAGCTCTCCTTAAATAAGGAAGCTTCTCCTGTCCGTTGAAGTTGCCAAGATATGGCTGCCAGGTGAGACTTGAGTGACGATAGCGACAAACCTCGTTCGGTAAGGTGCAGCAAGAACGAGAGAATTGACGGTACCGACGGTCGATGATCGTCTAGGCCCTTCTCGGAGAGGAAGGCCTGGAAGCGGTTGAGGCACGCCGAGTAGCACTTTTTGGTCGCTGGCTTGTGAGCTGCCTCCAGGATTGGAAGAACTCCTGGACACAGGGACCTCAGGACCGGATCCTCCACGCCGAAAGATGCAGAGAAGCGAGGTCGGGGTGGAGAAGCTGACCGTCTTCCCGGGAGAGTAGATCCTGCCGAAGTGGAAGGCGCCTCATCCGTCCCTCGGATAACTGGAGAAGGACCGAGAACCACGGTTGTCGTGGCCACTCCGGCGCTATCAAGATGCAGTTCGTTTGCGCCGACTGGATCCTCTCGATCACCCTCGGGATGAGCGGGAAGGGAGGGAAGAGGTAGAGCAGATGCCTCGACCAGTCCAACAGGAACGCGTCTCCGAGACACCCTGGTACCGTGTTCGGAGCAAGCCGAGCACCGAACTGAGGGAGCTGAGCGTTTTGCGGCAACGCGAAGAGGTCTGCGGCTGGGAGGCCCCAATCCCTGAAGAT
>NW_026845477.1:32528495-32587686 GCF_025583915.1 Anolis sagrei ordinatus | reverse complement strand
TTCCTGAGCAGGCTGTGGGGCCGGCTGGGGTTCAGCAGGCTGCAACGGCGATGACCTCGCCGACGAGGTGGCCGAGGAGGCGGTGGTATGCTTTCGGGAAGAAGAAGAAGACGAGGATGGAGGCGGCATCGTCTTCTTCTTCTTTGCCGGCGGCTGAGCTGTCTTCGACATAGACTTGCCCGGGGTGGGCGGGACGGAGGATGAGGTGGAAGCACGCCGAGATTCTTCTTGAGACCGGCGAAAAGCAATGCGAACCGCCGTGGAAGATGGCGGAGTCGCCGATGTCGACCTCGTGGACCTGATCGATCTCACCGACGCCACTGAGCTGGTCGAAGAGTGCCGGATGCGTACGGTCTCGGTCGTGACCGTGCATGGAGCTTTTTGCTTCGTAGGCTTTGTAGCCTTGGAAGCTGTCGACACCGAGGCCTTAGAAGTTGTCGACATAGCTGTTCTCGGCCTTTTCTGCGCAGCCTTCTTCGCCCTTGTCTGGCGAGGCTCGGTCTCCGTCGAGGGATCGACAGATTTTGATGTCGATGCTTTCGACGTCGAAGCTGATGTCGAAGGCCTGGATACCGCAGCTGACGTCGACGCCGATGTCGATGTTGAAGGTACCGGAGCCAACGTCTGCTGGTACAGGAGGTATCGAAGCCGATGGACCCGGTTCTTACGGGACTGTGCCGTCAACGATTGACAATGACGACACGAAGAAGTAATGTGTGCCTCTCCGAGACACAAAAGGCAAAGAGCGTGCTTGTCCGAATCAGGGATCTTCCTCGGACAATTCGCGCATCTTTTGAAGCGAGTTGTTGACATAATACTGTCGAACAACTCGAGGAAATCTCTACAAGAGAAACTCTGTCTAACTAGAAGTACCGAAGCGAGCCGTGCGGCGGAAAAAAAGGAATTGGATCAGTGTGCGCGGGGCGCCCTTTTATCCCCTGCCGGGGCTGGGCGGGGTTACCACCAAAACTTGAAAAGTTTTAAAATGTAGAAGTTTCCGTTGGAGCCCGCGCAGGCGCAGTCTCTCCACAAGTGTGCATTCGCAGAGACCACGAAGAAAAAAGGTAAATTCCCCCATCCAGTTCCCAGCGTAGTCTGGCTTGGATCCTATATTGGAAGAAAGGTGGGATATAAATTAAACAAATAAACAACTAACTAAATAAATAGGTTATCCATCAAGGCAACCAAAGCAACTTCCACCCTATAACCAGACATAAAGCCAGATCAAAATGGATCTAGATAATTCATATTTTCTAGAACCCCTTGGAGCTTGTCCAGGACTTTGCCCAAAAATGGAATTTATGAGACTGGCTGATAAATATGAGACTGGATGTGTTGAACCAGCTTCCTGGGATCACAAGCAGGAACAAGTCATTGTATGAAGCTCACAGAATGATGATACTTCACTCACTATTCACCACAATAAAGCACTGTCTTACATTTATTGGAAGATACAAAATACACAAATAAATGAGATTGCACAGTTTAAGATAGATTGTCCTATTTTTGGAGAGTGGAAACATTTGGAATAGGGATGATCAATTAATATTCTTCCAGACACTGTGGTCCAACAGAGAGAGAGAGTCACAAAGACAAGATGAGAACACCTCAACATCCAACCATAAACCATCTCTGCCTTCAATGATTGGGTTGTAACTTCCATCATCACTAGCTATAATAATCAATCCAAAACCCATACTTCCATGTTTTGAAAGCTGAATGTAATTAGTATACAATTAGCTTTTGGACTGGCTCAGGAAGGTAGCAGATAGATCATACTGGAAAAGATGCATTTAAACAATTAAATGATTATTTAGGTTTTTCAGAAGTAAATGAACTATAAATCCCAGCAACCGCAACTCCCAAATGACAAAATCAATCCCCCCAACCCCACCAGTATTCAAATTTGGGCGTATCGGATATTTGTGTCAAATTTGGTCCAGTGCATGAAAATACATCCTGCATATCAGATATTTACATGGGGGGGGGGGGGGGCTTGGGGGGCTTCAGCCCCCCCCCCGAAATTCTCATGGTGGTCCGCGAGAAGGCCTTACTGGTACATTATTTAAACTGTTATGTTTATTCATATCATGATCTGATCACCATGCTCAATATATCCCATATGCATGGGAGTATTGGGGTAACGATACAAAAGGTTTGCTAGGGTAGACCCTCTTTCACTCAGACTCAGCCCCCCACGAATCAAACTCAGCTCCCCCCAAACCAAAATCCTGGCTACGGGACTGGTCTAAGGGATAAAGAGTTATTCATACACATACACATGCTTGGGGATTCTAGGAGACCCCTTTGTACTTAAAGTATGACTCAGTACATGCTTCAATAGGATTTACTCACAGGTGATCACAGACACTATTCTGGGCCCTTCCACGCAGCCCTATATCCCAGAATATCAAGGCAGAAAATCCCAATATCTGCTTTGAACTGAGTTGTCAGAGTCCACACACAGATAATGTGGGATTTTCTGTCTTGATATTCTGGGGTATAGGGCTCTGTGGAAGGGCCCCTTGATGCTAATATTACTGTGCCTCTCTGTTCTGGTTCATTCTATAACACTGCTTACTTATACATAAATATCTTTTTTTATTATTTCGTAAAAACAGACCCACCAGATTGCCTTAACTGAGATTCTGGCTTCAAATCTATACCTGACAGTGCAGACCACTGCTTCCTTTCATACGTGCTAGCCAGAATGACAGCATGATTTCTCTCTCCTTCCATTGAAATATGTATTTGTAGGGTCTACAAAACTGTCAAGGAGAATAAGCAAACCCAGCAGTGATGTTAGTGCCTAGTCCATCATGGAATGCTTTCCTGCCAAGACCATCCAGTTCCCTCCTGCTCCACTGCGCTAGTAATTCACTGCCTGTGAAGATTATGGAAACTGAATCAGCAGGCTTTTTAAATAGATAAACGCCGAAGGCCCTTTGTGGAATCACTTACACACTCTAGCCACCTTTCTACAAAACTAAAGCCTAATTCAAATTGTTATTGGTTGTTTAATAGACAGTATCTATTATTGATATTTTTCAGCACTAGTTCATTCAGCTAGTTAATGCTAAGTAACGCAAAAACACTTTGAGGAGCAGAAACCTATGACAAAATCTGATGAGCCTCATAGGAACATTCATTCCTATCACCACAGAAATGCAATTCCATGGTGGTATATACTTGTAAACATGTATATATATACACACATATTTGTGCTTTAAAAAAAAAGATTGCTGCAGAAACAGGCTGAAACAACCTTGTGTTTGAAAATACGCAAATGCGAAAGAAATGAAAACATTCATTCATTGCCACACAAGCCTCCAGCTTTCTTAACATTAATGTATATTTGTTGAACTAAGCCTGGTGATGCAGACTTCAGAAAGTATTAAAATAAGATTCCTCTCTCTTTAGTCCATTTAGCCATCTATGCATTTTTTTAAACCATTAAATTCTGCTGCGTTATACATTTGATTCATATCTTAAATAGGATGCGGAGATCCATCTTTTTTGCCCTAGTTTAATAATAGATGGCTTTCCTTGGGATTTATTTCTTAATTCATGTCCCAACATTTTATGACACTCAAAGTAGCTTGCAACTTAAAATGTAAAACAGAATTAGTTAAAACACAATTGGAAGTACATGATGATGATGATGATGATGATGATGATGATGATGATGATGGTGACAACTTTATTTTTATATCCTGCCACCATGTCCCTGAAAGGACTTGGGGCGGCTTACATGGGGCCCAAGCACTGCATAAACAAAGAGAACAAGCTAAAACACAATTAAAACATACAGTAGAGTCTCGCTTATCCAAACTTCACTCATCCAATGTTCTGTATTACCCAATGCAGTCTGCCTCCCACCCAGATCCACAGCTGTTTTTTTAGGCAGCAATGCACAGCGGGCCTCTCCGCACGCCGGGCACCCACCGAGAGGGGTGACATGTGGCCGGTGGAGATTTTTCCCGTTGGGCACAGCATCTGGCCTGCACCGGCTATGTTTTGCCCCTCCCGGCAGGTGCAATTTGATGTTTAATAGGCTTTTCCTTAATCTCTCCTTATTATCCAACATTTTCACTTAGCCAATGTTCTGCCAACCCGTTTATGTTGGATAGGCGAAGCTGTACTGTAATAACATATAAACAATCTAATTAAAACAATTAAAACCAGCAGAGTAAAAACATCATAAAAATGCATCAACATGAACAACAGTAACCAGGAAATGGTGGTCATGATCAGATTCAAGAGGTCAGGGTAAGGACTTGTGCAAAACGCAGACTGTAGGGCAAGATGATAAACTAGGTTTTGAATAAGCATTTGCCAACAGCAAATAAAAGAAATTATACCAAGTTCTAAAGACATTACTTCAAGTAAAGTAATACCAAACAAAGTAAAACAGTGCTATGTACACCCAGAACTATGTGACTTATGCCTGAGGTCTGAATATTGTTCTCCATCAATGCTCCGGAGGAAATGGATCGTAAGCCATACAAACTCGCCTTCAATAAATCTGTTTTGCTCAAATGTGCCAGAAAGAATACTGTATGCTGCTTTTTAAGTATGGCAACAGCACAGTCATGTCTTTAAAAATTGTTCCAGAGATTAGGTAGCCACTAAAAACTAAAAACAGTGGTAGCCCTTTGGTTGTGGAACTCCCTCCCTATTAGCCTTTAGGAAAAGAGTCAAAACCTGGATCTGTAAGCCGGCCTTTGGAAATGAGGGCAATGTAGTAATTTGAATGGAAATCTTGTGCAATTTGAACTTGGAACGGACCCAGACTATGAACTTTGGATGTATTGTGGGCTCGGCCTCATGTAAGCCGCACCGAGTCCCTTGGGGAGATGGTAGCGGGGTATAAATAAAGTTTTATTTATTATTATTATTATTATTATTATTATTATTATTATTATGTGTTTTCTAAACTTTTAATTTTAATCTGTTTTAACTCTGATTTAATATGTTGCAGTTTTTGAAATGTTTAGGTAATTGTTGTTGAGGTACGATGTGTGTGCCACTGTAAGCCGCCTTGAGTCCCCCTGCCAGGGTAGAGAAGGGTGGGGTGCAAGTATGGCAAATAAATAAATAAATAAAAACTGCCCTGCTGTTGCATTTAATTATCAAGGTGATTTCTCTACATGTTGACTCCCTAGTACTCCAGAGTGAAAAGTAAAAAGGGTAGAAAAAATAATTTCAGTAGATGTTTCTCATTAACCGTTTGGGTAACAAGGAACATATGTTGAAATTCTATCTTTTACAAAACTATTAAATGTACAGGAGTCCTTTCCACTTTTAATTTTGGCAAGCTTATGATCCGCTATTAAACAATTAGTGTTAGTTGTTAGCTGGAACCAAACAACAGACCAATTTTATTTCACACCGTCTAGCTATTTCTATTTGACTGGGGAATTCCCCTTTAATCCTCTATCATCCCACTTTTTCAGTTGATTTTAAAATGTTACAGTTTTTCTCTCTCCTTTCCTCTTTGTCCTCACCAAAAGCATTTACTGCAAACTGAGTTCAAAGTACAAATGTAGTTTGACCTCAATTAACTCAACAGGAGGGGAGTGGAGAGAAGGAGACAATCCTACCTTTCCCAGTAGGCTCAAGTGAAAAGCAAACTGTTGCAGTGAAGTGTCTCATAGCCTGTGTGACTTTCCTCATAACTTTTGCCATCTCAATATTGTTCAGGTACACATGTTCCAGTTTTCATCTGTGAAATGTTTGAGGTTATGCTATTTCTACTAGCAAATGGGTGGTGAGGAGGGTGAGCCCTAAAAATGAAACTCAGGTGGTAATCACCTTCAGATAGGAAAAGGCAACTGCTGAGAAAGTGTACCTGATGAACATGCCTAAGGTAATTATCCTTTGACTGTGACTCTAATGACTGACAGGACAGCCGTCAGCATCATTATTCCAAAAGCAATCACTATAATATCACTCTTACCACAGCCTGGAGTTGTAATTGTTTTAGATTACAACTCTCAGAATCTTTCCAAAATGTAATCAAGCTAGGTGGAAAATTTTGAAGTTGTACTCTAAAATGTAACTTTTCCAAACTCTTACCCACCACCCACCCCAATTTAATACATTTTACATGAGAGAAACTCGAATTGATACTTAACCATATAGGAATCATTACTATTTGGAGAGCAAGGTTTGTTATAACAGATTGTACTTATGCCCAAGTTGAGGACTGGGATATAAAGAAACCTTTTGGATTTTTGTTGAATGCTGACTGCATCATGACCTGAAACCAGTCACTCTATGCCATCTAAAAATACTCCATGCCTTCCAGGCATTTTCTGTTTGAACAATCCCATTGAGAATATAGACTTCTTGCCTTTCACAAGAACTTCTAGTTTATCTCCACTAACTCTTACTATACTGTATATACTCATGTATATGTTGATCTCACATATGTTGAGGATAGATTTTGGGGCCAAAATTATAGATTTTGATATGACCTGTGAATAAATCAAGGGTCATTATGTGGAGAAAGAAAGTGGACCAGCTTCCTCTGGCGGACAGTACCATTTTCCAACATGGTCATTCAAAGAGGCCAGAAGTGGTGCTGCAACCAACAGAGTAGAGGGCCTGGTGCTTCTCTGATGTTCTTCTGGGACAGACTAAGCACTCACTATTCACCACTCTACTTAGAGAAGGAGATGTTTATTTTATTTTATTTTCATAAGAGTTAAGGTACAGTATTTACAGGGCACCTGGTGGTGCAGTGGGTTAAACTGCTGAGCTGCTGAACTTGCAGATCCAAAGATCAGTGGTTTGAATCCAGGGAGCGGGGTGTGCTCCCACTGTTAGGCCCAGCTTCTGCCAACCTTGCAGTTTGAAATCATGCAAATGTGAGTAGATTAACAGGTACTGCTTCTGCAGGAAGGTAGCGACACTCCATGCAGTCATGCTGCCCACATGACCTTGGAGGTGTCTATGGACAATGCTGGCTCTTTGGCTTAGAAATGGAGATGAGCACCACCCTCCAGAGTCAAACATGACTAGACTTAATGTTAGGGAAAACCTTTACTTTTAGCCTTTCCAGTATTTACACTGACTTGTGGAAAGGTGAATACACTTTTGGGGAGTTGATTTTGTGGCTAAAATTTCTAGACTTATACTTGAATATATACAGTACTTAATGTCAATATTCCTCTTCTGTTTGACCCTTAAATTTTAAATAGTTTGCATAGTTTGCAATTTTTCTTATGTGAATATTGTGTTTAACTAAAGAATAAACAATTATTATGAAATCTAATGGCATAATGAGAGTTGGTGTCACATGGTGTGGTATTCATGGTGTCACCCACATGGAGCTCCTGTCTTACAGTCCATATCACAACATAGTAGCTAAAGCATCAGATAGTTTGACAAAGTTAGTGTGTATTAAAAAACCCAGCGGCAATGAAAATAAGAATATGTTGTACCATGTGCAGGCAAAACCACATGATCCAAAACATCATTGTGTTAGGATAATAATGGCAGCTCTGATTAGTGTGCATGTACATTAGAAGATTTGAACAAGTATATTAACGTAACTTTTTAGCCTTTTAGGTAAATTGACACCATACATATACATAGGACTTAATAACTATGTTTTTGTATATCTAAATGCACAAACATTTTGTAGACAGTCATTTTGGTGACACTGTGAGTCAAGGCACTGGGTGACACTAAGCCTAGTGGTCATCAGGGTTGTGCATTCGGGGGTAAACCTTGACCCGTTTTATGTCCCAGCTTTCAGTGGGGGCCCTGATCTGTTTTTGGGAGCCTCCCGAAATTAGGAGGGCAGATATTTGTTTTCATTCTGGGGTGCTGAAAGATCAGTTTTCAAATGAGCCATTATGGGAGGGGGAGGGTTTCCTACCCAGGTTCCCCTTTCCAGTGTATGTTTTAAGGAGGTTTCTTCTTAAATGTTGTTTCTACTCTAGAGGAGGCACTTGGCTGCAAGCACTGGCAGGCGTACGCTTTCTGGGCCTGCATGCCACACACAATCTCTCTTTCCAAGGCAAGGAGGCAAGTTCTGTTTCTTACTCTAGAGGCGGCGCTTGGTTGCAGGTACTAAGAGGTGTGCACACTTTCTGATCCTGCATGCCACACATGAACTCTCTTTCCAAGGTGAGGATGCAAGTACTGGGAGGCACTTGGCTGCAGGCACGAGCGCTTTCCCTCCCGTGCTACACCAGCTAGCCAGCCACACATTCTCCAAGGCATTTTAAGGAGGCTTACCACTTCCAGGTAAAGAAGAGTGATTTTTTTTCATGTCAGGGGCGACTTGAGAATCTGCAAGTCGCTTCTGGTGTGAGAGAATTGGCCGTCTGCAAGGACATTGCCCAGGGGACGCCTGGATGATTTGATGTTTTTATCATCCTTGTGGGAGGCTTATCTCATGTCCCCGCATGAGGAGCTGGAGCTGACAGAGGGAGCTCATCAGCCTCTCCCTGGATTTGAACCTGTGGTCTTCAGTCCTGCCGGCACAGGGGTTTAACCCACTGCGCCACCGGGAAGAGTGATGACCTCTTGGAAGAGGAGAGTAGTTTTCAGTGAATGAGGGTTTACTTTTTGTTTGCTGGGGGATTAATAAAAAATATTAAACTGTGATGCCGAAAAGCAGGCCAGGAGCTGGGACCTGTTCCCGCTTGCTTTCATGCCAAGCTCATTTCCATACTAGGAGGGGCCTTCCCAATTCGTGCTCCCGAAGTACTGAAAGAAACTAAAGAAATGAAGGAAACGGGATAAACAAATCCCACACACAACACTATTGGCCATTCATTGAATATTACTGAGCAGCACCGGCAGAAGAGTTCTGCAATTACATCTCGTACTGACACTGCTTTGGATGCATGGAACCTTTGGAACACTGTATACGCATGAGGTTTAATTTATAATTTGTTCTATTATTTCTAAAAATATATTGGAGTTGATGTGACAAATTGGTTTTGGAACAGGAAGAGCTTTCAAAATCAGTTTGCAATCATTTTATCAAAATTCTACTGCCTTGGCCTAAGGCCAGTAGCTGTTTGGATCATTGTCTTTCCGAGATAATGGTACGAAGAGGGAGGGAAATCTAATACAATTTCAATGACATTACAGGCAGAGAAAGTCAGTGCCAGAGGATCTCTTGTAAGAATCATTTTGTAATGATCTCTACAAGCAAAATACTATCTGTTTTGAGCATTAACGAGTCAGTCCAGGAAAGATTAAATATCACAAAACGATTGGAAGAGTATCCTTAGGTCCTGAAGAAGTCACAATGGGATGTGGAAAGTATCCACACTTGCAATTGTCCAATACGTGTGTTTGAGACAGATTACCTGCTTGAGCCCAAACAGAAAATATTAATAGACAATTGGTTTTGAGAACACAGAAGCACTAAAGATTAATCCTTATTTTATGTAATACTTTTTTGTGGAAAAGTAATGTTGGTAGTGACAGCCAGGAAGAAGTTGGCTTGACATATTAATAGTTCCCTGCTAGATCTGACAAAACACTTATACATATATATGGTATGAAAGAAAGCTGACATTGTGAAAGCTCGGAGCCACTATATATGCTATGTAGGGCATAGCTAATGTGAATGCTGGGTTTCTATACGTTCTGGCTAATGGAATGCATTGAAGAGTCTTGCAAAGTGCAGTATATGGAACTGAAGTTTTTCAGGGCACAGCTGGTGCTTGGGCATTTGCCTTTTACTGGCTTTCAAAGTCAATTAAGTACTGAACTATCCTCTGTACTTTTGAAAAATCTAAATGGTATGTCTGTTCAACTGGATTCAACAAAGATAATCAAGGATCCAGCCATTTGAAGGCAATGTGGCCTACCCTTTTGCATAGGTTGTCAATGTGGTACATTTTTGAACTACCTATGGACATTGATAATTATCTGCATTTTCTAAACCTAGGACATTTCTGCATGGCAACAGCTGAGTTTTCTATCTGGATGCTTAGATATGTAAATGGAAGCCAAGGTATCTCAATGCACTTCTCATCATGACTCACAAAAAGATTCTCTGAATAACATTAAAAAAAACATAAATACTTGTGCTGCCAGCACAAACAGTAGTGTATTTTTCAACAGTGTTTTACTTGTACCCAGAATTCTTCTTCAGGCATGTCACATTCAATGAATGTCATTTCCAGTGTTAATTAAAATGCTCCTATTTACAGGTCCTGCTTATTGTATTGTTTCCTGTTGATTGTAGCTGTAAGGGATAAGTGTCAAATAAAACCCAATTTGCTGACTGAATCACTTAACAATTCCAACATCGGTTTCTGTTCCAATGGAGAGGGAAATTATTGATCAAGCGGGACTAGTGTGAAAGAACAAGATGGATCTACTACTTCATTATTTATTTATTTATTTATTTATTTACTGAGTCACTCATGGGCGACTCAGGGCGGTTTTGGGCAACTCAGGGTGGTTATTCTCAGCCCTGCAGTGCTGACTTCTAGTAGTTGAGGTTAAATGTAAGAAAGAATCTGCTAGATTCACACTATTTTGACAAAAACTGAGAGAAAATAAATATATATTGGGGCTGTTGCGATCAATCAGTTTTAGAGGTAGCACAATACTTTTCTCCACAGAGTCCGTATAGGGGAATGAATCAGGTATAGGTCTAGTGCAGTGGTTCCAAAGCTGTGGTCCACTGACCACCAGTGGTCCGTAAGAACTAAAATATGATCCACAGCCTCACCATTACTACCCGTTGCAACGAGAGCGACTGGTCTCACAAAACCCTCTTACAGGTTTTCTACAGGCAAGCAGGTGGCAACTACTGGATGGCATATGTTCTGTATCAGAAACTAGAGCTGATGTGATCTATCCAATACAATTTTCTTAATCAGCACCCCAAATAACCAAACTGAATCTAAAGTTGACCAAAAACTGATTTGTAACCCTTTTGGTAGCAATATTGGAGAGTGTTCCCTGGTCAAAAAAAGGTTGGGAACCACTGGTCTAGTGCATTCACAGGTCTAGTTCTTTCTATCTCAGTCAAATAATGCCCACTCATGACAGAATGTTTTTTCTATGTAGTCCAGTAAGAAGTCTTGTCTCAACTGAACTTCTTCAATACTATTGCTTCTTGCCACAAGCCCCCAATGTGCCATTCTAGCCCCATCTCCCAGCCATGAGCACTGAGAAATTAATACTGCACTTTTGATATTTAGAATGTAATAGTGATGTACAGCTATTTATAATGGAGAAGAAAAATAGTCTAACAGGCTTGCATATCAGAGTGGTGTTCAGGGAGCATACCATCCCCTTAATTTTGCTCGGTAGCAAACTGGCAGCCAGTATTGCTACCGAGCAAAATTAAAAATGCTGGCTTTAACCTATAAAGCCCTAAACAGTTCTGACCCAGTTTACCTGTCCAAACGTATTTCCCTCTATGACCCATCTTGGAGTTTAAGATCATCAGGGGAGGCCCTGCTCTCAGTCCCACGTTCCTCGCAAGCGCAACTGATGGGGATGAGAGACAGAAGTTGGAGGTGTTCTTACGAGGTTTAATTCTCTGTGGTGGACCCTCATTTGTGGAATCCCCTCCCCAAGGAAATCAGAATAGCCCCCTCCATCCTATCTTTCAGGAAAAAACTTAAGATATGGTTATGGGACCAAGCATTTGAGCATAACTATAGCAGTGCAATAATTGAGAACTCTTAAAGCGACGGACTAATGGACTGACTCTGGACTACAATTCTGAACTTGGGTGATTTATGAGGCTGCCCTAAGTCCCCTTTGAGATGAGTATGGGGTACAAGTATGGGAAATAAATAAATAAATAAATAAATAAATTGGTGGGATATTATTATTACCACCAGAAAGTGTATTTCTCCAAGTTGGATTTATCAGCATTAGTGAACCTCCAATTAACAGAAAATATGTATATTCACATACATTTGGGGGAGGGGGAAAGAAACACCCATTATATTTTCAGCAGTGAGGTTGAAAATAATACAAAGGATTGAAAATATGGGCCTCCCCACAAAAGTAAGGTGAATCCCACAGGGAAACATGTGTGGTTAGTTATGGCAATCTTACTGAACATGTTTAGTATTAATGAGGTCAATACAAAGCTGGAAGATGTGGTGCTAAACAGAATTTTATCATCAGTGTAGACAATTCCTTAAAGTCTGATCCTTTTTGTAACTCGTGCCCACCCAAGTTTACCCTTGGGGTTCCTCAGATTAGAACAGCAATTAAATCGTTCCTGTCTGAACTCAATTTTTGCCAAAGGGATTATGGCCTTCCTGACTGTGTGTGTTTCTCTGTGTTCCTTGGCTCCAATTTCCAACTTCGTTCTTCAGCTCCTGGTTCCTAGATTTCTTCTTGCGCTTTCCTCCTCTGTAGGTCTGAAGCTTAGGCAGCTCATTTCCCCCCCTCAAAATTATTTCTGTACATCTGGAAGATACCGTATACATGAGAAATGCAAATCGGCCTACATACAGAAGCAGAATAGATTATCTTTACGGGTCTAAGGACATATTTGAAGAAGTCAATTCAGGTCACTGTTGTAATTTCTAGCTCTTGCATTCTGTGTTTCTGGAGGGCATGTAAATTGCTGATTAATTTAATCAGGAAATATAGGGTTTTGCAGCAGATGTGCCCAAGCCAAATCACCCCATCGTCCTCATTAGCCAGGACTATGATGCTTTATATATACTGTCAGCACTTACTTCATTTCTGTTTCTTCATATTTAGCAAAAGAGCAATTGCAACAGCTCCATCAACCAACACCCCACATTGACTAATTAATTGTACTTTCAGACAGTCCTATATTGTCCATATAGTATATTGTTCACAATGTACAAATCCTTCAAAAACGTAAAATAAAAGCAATGAAGCACTGACTCTAGAATCTAAATAATATATAATAAAAAGAACAATAGTGGATCATTTTTAATTTTTAAATGGAGTATAAAAGTAAGACAATCAGCAAAACTAAACTGCACCAAGATGTAAAAACCGCTCAAAACAGTCCTTAAAATGCATTAAATAGATAGACCCTTAAGCAGAATGATCATGTGATATACGCTGGAGATAACACTATCCCATATCTAACCAGATCTCCAGATAATAACTTGCCTTGGGGCCTTTAGCAAGATGAGATGTTAATAATCCAGTCCACTACTTTGAAAGAATGACGGTTTCTGGGTAGGAAGAGAAAGATTTTAAAAAAATAACAGAGGAGCTCAAATGCATTTAAAGAGAGTTTTGCAACAGCAAGACTGGGTCATTCTTGATCACTGATAAGAATACCAATTTCCTTATTGTCTATTTACATCCACTGTCACAAATCCAGATTCACATCCTTGGTAGTAAACAATTAACAACACAGCTGAGAAAAATAGTAACCTATTATTGCTTTCTTTCAGCCATTGAAAAAAGAGAATTCTCTTGTTTAAGCAAACAGGGGTTTTGTAATATAGTTCTGAGCAGACTGGTAGGTGTCCAAGGTCTCACTGTATGCTACAGAATTATAAAAGTAAAACTTAAGAATAGATATACTGCACATCAGTTTTGGTTAGTACTTGGATGAGAGACCACCAATGAAAACCAGGAGCTGGGTAAACAATCTCTAAGAAAACCTTATGTAATCATGGGTTCACCATGAGTCAGCAGGTGATCTGGACACACACTCATACAAATGGTCATTAGACTGTGGGATCCCCCAGGGCTCATCACTTTCCTTGATCTACATGGAACTGCTGGGAGAGATCATCTGGAGTTTTGGCATTCGGTATCACCTGCTGGGGAAAGTGGAAGGCAAAAGGAAGAGGGGCCGACCAAGGGCAAGATGGATGGATGGCATCCTTGAAGTGACTGGACTGACCTTGAGGGAGCTGGGGGTGGTAACGGCCGACAGGGAGCTCTGGCGTGGGCTGGTCCATGAGGTCACGAAGAGTCGGAGACGACTGAACGAATGAACAACAACAACAAATCACCTGTACACAGATAATGCCCAACTCTACTACTACTTTTCTCCAGATAATGCCAAGGAAGCCATGCTGCACCTGAACCAATGCCTGGAGGTCATAATGAGCTGGATGAGGGTAAACGAATTGAAACTGAATCCAGATAAGACAGAGGTACTACTGGTATCAACTAGGATGGATCTGGGAATAGGGTTACCACCAGAGCAGGGTGGGGTTACACTCCCCTTGAAAGTGCAGATTCGCACTTTGGGGGTAATTCTGGATTCCTCTCTAAACCTGGAAGCCTAGGTGGCAGAGGTTACCAGGATCGCCTTTGTACAACTTAAACTGGTGCACCAACTGTGACCATTCCTGGAAAAATCTGACTTGGCCACTGTTGTACATGCCTTGATTACATCCTGCCTGGACTATTGTATCATGCTCTACATGTTGTTGCCTTTAAAAACAGTTTTGAAACTTCAATTTGTCCAGATATTGGCAGCAAGACTGTAAATGGGAGCAGATATAAGGGAGCATGCTACCCTGCTCATGCAGCAGTTACACTGGCTTCCAATTACAGTAGAGTCTCGCTTATCCAACATATACAGGCCGGCCCAACATTAGATAAGCAAAAATGTTGGATAATAAGGAGGGATTAAGGAAAAACCTATTAAACGTAAAATTACATTATGATTTTACAAATTAAGCACCTAAGCATCATGTTTTACAACAAATCAACAGAAAAAGCAGTTCAATACTTGGTAAAGTTATGTAGTAATGAGATGTTTTTATTGGAGTAATTGTTTTGTGAATTAGGTTCTTGTGGGTTTTTTCGGGCTATAGAGCCATGTTCTAGAGGCATTTCTCCTGACGTTTCGCCTGCATCTATGGCAAGCATCCTCAGAGGTAGTGAGGTCTGTTGGAATTAGGACAATGGGTTTATATATCTGTGGAATGGCTGGGGTGGGGCAAGGAGCTCTTCCCTGCTGCAGTTAGGTGTGAATGTTTAGCTGATCACCTTCATTAGCATTTGAAGGCTGCCTGAGCCTGGGAAAATCTGTTGCTGGGAGGTGTTAATCTGTGCCTGGTTTTTTCCTCTCTGTTGTTTAGCTGTTATAATTTTAGAGTTTTTTTAATACTGGTAGCCAGATTTTGTTCATTTTCATGGTCTCTTCCTTTCTGTTGAAATTGTCCACATGCTTGTGGATTTCAGTGGCTTCTCTGTGTAGTCTGACATGGTGGTTGTTGGTGTGGTCCAGCATTTCTGTGTTCTCAAATAATATGCTGTGTCCAGGCTGGTTCATCAGGTGCTCTGCTATGGCTGACTTCTCTGGTTGAAGTAGTCTGCAGTGCCTTTCATTTCCTTGATGCGTGTCTGGGCGCTGCGTTTGGTGGTCCCTATGTAGACTTGTCCACAGCTGCATGGTATACAGTAGACTCCTGCAGAGGTGAGAGGATCCCTGTTTTGTGAATTTTTATCTCTGTTTAAATGTTTAACTATTTTATATTATTGTGGGCACTGAATTGTGCTGTCCTGTAAACCGCCATGAGTCGCTCTCGTGCTGAGAATGGTGGTATAGAAATATAATAAATAAATAAATAAATAGTAATTACTGTATTTACAAATTTAGCACCAAAACATTGCAATGTATTGAAACAGGAGTGGATTCTGGCGGGTGGCAGACTGTGTTGGATAATACAGAATGTTGGATGAGCAAACATTGGATTAATGAGACTCTAGTGTAGTTTCCAGGCCTTTTAAAACCGTTCACTTCATTGGTCCAGATTACCTGATGCATTGTGTTCCTGTATATACACTGGTCCAGTGGGGAATTGCTGGTGTCTTCTAGCATTCGGGACACTCTCCACTTAAAGACTGCTTGAGAGGGGTCCTTCTCAGGAACGGTTCCCTCTCTTTGGAATGTCCTCCCAGGGGAGATTATATCTGCGCCCTCCCTCATGGCTTTCGGGAAACTTTCCGGGGGAACAAATGATAATGACATCCAAAGATTAAGAAGGCAATTCGACTTGCTAATATGTATGATTTTAGCTTGTTTTTAATTTTTATATTGTACGTTTTTATTGGCTGTAAGCCACCTTGAACCCTTAATTGGGGAAAGGTGGGGTACAAATTTCAGAAATAAATAAGTAAGTAAATAATATACTTGTTAATTAAACAATTCCTTTTATCTTAATGATCAGCTACACAATCAATAGACTGAATCCAATTGTTAGTTTCAATAGACCCATAGAATGAATGAGAACTTAAGTCAATGCTTACATAAATGTAATTTCTTCAAATAGCCATTGACAGCCTTATCATCCACAAATGTATGCAATTCCATCTGCAATTCAGATCAACTGTCATCATTCCTTCTTGTTCATCTCCCACCATTCGGTTTCATTGGATTCTAAGGACTGTGATTTAATAACAGTGGGAGATCTCTTCCTTTTTTCTAACCATGCCTAATTTAATTATTTTGACACACAACGTCCCTCTTTTAGCCACTTTGCTCTAGTTACACAATTGTATGATGTCAACACCCACTGTTAAGTCTTCAACCATAGATGGAGCATCCTCTTCGTTTTTGGTTCTTCCTATGACATGGGATGGCTTATGCATCCTTGTTTCTTCTTTCTTCACTTTATCCTTACCACTCATGATAACACCATTGCGTGACTAGAATTAGAAGCAACCAATTTCTTAAGTGTGTCAGCATATGCTATTCCTTTCATACGCTCCAGAAACCAACATTACCTCCTTCTGTATGTGTACATGAATAATACAGGCACCTGTTTAACTTGGCAGAGCAGTCATTTCCCATTTCCTGCATGGCTTTAAAAGCATTAGAAATCATCTGACACACTTATAGGTTTGCTGCTTAAGAGTCAGCACAGATGTGATGCGAGAGACCACTGACAGGATCACCCAAGCTTCCTTTTTTAAAACTTTGATCATTCAGCATTGTTGGAGAAGGTGGTATTGGAGACCTGTGGCTTGTGATTTGAGGGGTCCCATCATGGCCGCCCTGCTGTTGGACTCTTTCACATCATACTATCTCCCACCCAGCTGCAGTTAAATGGCAGGAAAATTGAGGGACTTACTTACTTGGCGGTGGATACGTAGGTGACTGTGGAGCCCTATTCTTAACCCGCATGTTCTTCCACAGGGAGGGCATCAGTTTCCATGTGGAAGGTGGTCCCAGTCAGGGTTGGCTTGATTCACCTTCCTCTTGGCATGTTTCTCCCTTTTGTCCTCTATTCGAGGTTCTTCAAATTCTACAGCACTGCTGATTACAACTGACCTCCAGTTAGAGCTCTCAAGGGCCAGGGATTCCCATTTCTTGGTGTCTATGCCACAGTTATTAAGGTTAGCTTTAACCCCATCTTTAAATCTCTTTTCTTGTCCGTCAACATTACGCTTCCTGTTCTTGACCTGGGAGTATAGTAACTGCTTTGGGAGATGGTGATTAGGCATTCAGACAATATGGCCAGTCCAATGGAGTTGATGGCGTAGGAGCAGCACTTCAATGTTGGTGGTGTTTGCTTCTTCCAGCATTTTGACATTTGGAGGCACTAAGCAGGTAGTTGTATTTCCCTCTAAGTAGCTTCAGAAGATAATTCTGATTGGAAACCTCATCTTATTAGGGATAGGAAGATTCTAAGATTTGACAAACAGATGCAGGAGGAACTGAAATGGAAAAAAAAATCCATCCAGGACCATAATGCTCAATGCTTCACTTAAGAGAAAATAAAGCTCTTACCATCAGAAAGTTCTTCCTAATGTTTAGGTGGAATCTCCTTCCTGCAATTTGAACCCATTGCTGCATGCCCTAATCTCTAGAGTAGAAGAAAACAAGTTCAATGTGACATCCTTTCAAATATTTAAACATAGCTGTCATCTATTGGCTATGAGGAATGGCTTAAAGAGCTGGGCATGTTTAGCCTGAAGAAGAGAAGGCATGATAGCCATGTATAAACATGTGGGGGGAAGTCATACGGAGGAGGGAGCAACCTTGTTTTCTGCTGCCCTGGAGACTAGGATGCAGAACAATGGCTTCAAACTACAGGAAAGGAGTTTCCACCTGAACATGAGGAAGAACTTCTAGACTGTGAGAGCTGTTCAGCAGTGGAACTCTCTGTCCCGGAGTGTGGTGAAGGCAATCTGTGGCAAATCCCCCTGCTAGCTCTTGGATAGGTGACCTCAATGTGATGAAGTCCTTAATGGATTATCGTATTTAAATGGTGGTCGACTGTGTGTTTTTGACTAAGAAAGCTGCATCTCAGACAACAGGCTACTGGTACTGTTTGTGTGTTCTCTTTAAACAAACTTTTAATGTTGCAATTTCTATGTTGCATGTCAGCAATTCAAATAAATAACTTTCCCCTAGTTTCAATAACTTTCCCCTAGTTTCAATCTCACCCCACAAGCTCCAGCACTTCTAACCAATGTATCGATTATCCCGGTTGAAGGACAATCTGGGATTATTTAGAGATTTGTTCATATCTTTATGATATCTTTAATCTATGCAAATAGCAATTTTTGTGTTAGAGAACTATTTGGTTAGTGACCATGCAAAATTGTGGGGTGGGAAAATTTCAACTATTTTGCAAGATTTCCTATACAAAGGCACTCTTTCCTTGTCCTGGACCTTACACTACTCACCTAGTTTGATTTCACCACAACTAAGACTTGTGAAGCTTAATGCCTAATTATTTTGAATAAGATGTCTAGATTGTTTATGGTGCATCATTAATGCTGTTTGACACCACTTTAACTGCCATGGTTCAATAGGAATTGAGCTTTACAAGATCTTTAGCCTTCTCTGTCAAAGAGCACTGGTGCCTCACCAAACTACAAATCCCAGGAATCCTTAGCATTGAGGCATGACAGTTAAAGTGGTGTCAAACTACATTAACTCTACAGTGTAGATTCACCTCTAGACTGATCCAGAGTGACTGCTGCTGTAAATGCTTCAGTGCCACTGGGTTGCTGTAAGTTGTGAGCTGTATGACCGTATTCCATGTTCAGTGCCAGTTCCCACTGTATTAGGTTCTCCATGTAGTTAATGCATTTTAAAAAACATTAACATCCTGAATTACTTTTAATGTTAATGTTAATATTTTAATGTTAATGCTGTCACTTTATAAAAAGTAATTTCATGATGGTTATTAGTTTTATTTGCAAAATGAATATCATTTTCATGTTACTCCTAAAAAATTATAATGTGAATGTTATATTGGAGGATTGGTGTTTTATCACTTTTTTATTAAAAGAGTTTCAAAAAAGTAATCCTAAAGTAACACAGTAGTAATTTATTACGAGCAAACTCATTTGAGTAAAGACTGAGTAGTAATGACACAAATTGCATGTTGACACATAATGATCACACTAAAACCTACACAGATTCCACAGTTGATTGGTGGCAAATGGTGTGTCCTATGTCAGTTGAGCAGGAAATCCACCCTGAAGTTTAGTCCAAACTTTGAAACTTGAAAATTTGAACTAAAACTTTGAGAAGATTTACAGCCCTTCTGACATAGGAGAAACCAACTGCATTTCATGTTTATGTTTCAGAATGAAAATGAATACTCACACTGGATTACAGTGAATTTACAGCATATTCTTCTGAGCGAAGAAAGCCTATAAACTTTCCCCTCCCCCCATTCAAAGAAGGCCTTTTCTGGTTAATTCGTTCTTCATGACCCAAGATGTTGGGCTCATAGCCAATGCCAGAGGCAACAGGCTTGCTTCAAAATCCACATATTTGCAGCTGAAACTAAGAGCAGCTTCATTAAAGAAATCCTAGTCTGATGAGAATTGAACAGGTCTTACAGTAGCTATTGTGTCGTGTCAACAGAACAGGGCAAGGAAAGGGTGCCCTAGATTTACTGTGCCAATTAACCCCACAACCTCCCTTTTCGATTTCAGTTGGCTTCCATTCGGTCACTGTGTCACTGATTTCTGCCATTTGAACAGTGCTAACAACATCCTAGTTGTCCAGGACAACTGCCTTATTTCAGGTCAAATGCTTTGACCTTGTAGCCTAGTACTGTCTACTCCAGGAATAGGAAGGTTTTAAGATTATGGCACCCATTTTGTCCTTGAATAGAAATGAGAGAACACCAGCTACAGCTTGATGGAAATGGTATATGGAAACCAAATAATTGTCCTGAAGTCCATGATTTTGTTTTCAGTACTTGAGCTTGGAAATGATCTTTTTTTGGACTCTGTATCCAGCCAACCTCATCACCATTAGAAAAAATGATGAGCTTTGTAAAATTGAAATAGCATTTCCAGTCACTGATGAGAACTAAACATCACACCTTCTGTCATGCCCCATGAAGACCCTCACTGTTTACACCTAGTTAAGGCCTTTTTTGTTAGAGGGATTAATATTTTATGTACAGTTTCTGTGTAGTTAGTCTAGACAGCCTCTTTTCATTTGAAGCCTCCATCACACTGCCCCTCAGGGGCGGAGCCTCTGGCAAGGCACTTCCTGTTCTTGGAAGAGTCAGTCTTTTCATGACTGTAAGGTAAAGAGAGAGGAAGGCTGGAAGATCTACAAAATAGCAAGTCCAGTTGGAGCTGTATGAGCTGTATTCAAGACCAGTCTGAGCTGTATGTGCTGTATTCAAGTCCAGTGAGAGTTAAATATTGAGACCATCTTAGAGACAGAACACCATACAAGATAGAGACAATAAGAAGAAATAATAATTAAAGAGCCTCAGTTAGGTCAGAACTGTGTCTGTCTCTTAAATACGTTATCTCTCCTCATAAAGACTTTGTAATGAGGCTCAGGAGGAGAGAAAGTCTAAAATTCTTGTCAGTTAATAAATTCTTGTTTGATTCAACTATACAGTCTCCAGTCTGTTCTCTGCACAGCCAGTTCACCTTCCAAGTAGTTAAGATAATGTACGTACATGCAATACAGGTATTCCAAAATAAAGAAAATATTCAAAACATGTATGGTCCCAAGTATTTGCATAAGGGATACCCAAACTGTACCGCAGTTTTGCCCCCAAATTGCCCCTTCCCGTAAGAGGAAAAACTTCACATCTGGAATGTCTGATAATTTTACATCTGTAGCCCTTCCTCTGATCTTCTGTGACTGTCCTCAGCTCTTCAGAGTTTCAGCCAGAGGTCTTTCCCATCACCTGCTTCCTGATCCTTTTAACTAGGGCTGCAGGGAAATGAACCTGAGATACTCTGTTTGCAAAACCATGTGTGCTGCAGCTGAACTGTGGTCATAAGCACACAACTGTTTCATTGTTTTCAGTTAGAAAAGCATACTGTTTGAAGACCCTCTCATGGTCATGTTACTCGTGACGTACTTTACTTTCATGGGTGGACAAAAAGGGGGAGTGCATTCTGACTCTTGTGACAAAAACCCATATGTCTGTTTTATTATGTGTATAAACATACAGCAGATTTCCAACACAATCCCACAAGGTAAAACCAGCTACAGCACACAAGTACACAGTAAATGAATGACTGAATCATCTACAAACTGCTTTCAAATTTTATAGTAGCTGTATAGTAGTCATGCTATCTATGACAGCAGTAACTCATACTTTTATTGAAAAGTAAGGATCAAGTTGTATCTCTACTTCATGCAGAAAATAACTATTAACTGTAAGAAGTTTGGTTAAATATATATACTGTACACAGATCTTCTTGGATATTCTTTTTTAAAGAGGTGTTTTAAAGAGGTTCCCTGGACATTTAAATAGTATAGGGTCCATCCCCCATTAATTTTATAATTTATTTATTTTGTATAAAAAGCATTGCATAAATTAGTATAAGACTGATAAAAATAGAGGGAGCACAAGCAGCTAGATATCTTTTGACCAAAAACGGGCAACACGACCACATTGTCTGTAGCCTCCAACAATTCTTCCTCTATGCATGAGGCAGGACATTGAGGAAAGCATACAGATGCAGAGTTGTCTGTTCTGCTCCACAGTCACACAAGGTGAAAGATTCTTTTAGGTTGTTCCATTTTGCCAGGTTGTCTTTTGATCTGTCCACTCCACTTCTGAGTCTGTTCAAGTACTTCCAAGTTGCCCATTCTTGGATTGCCCCTTGAGGCAGACCCTTGTGGGGGGGGGGGGACCAATTGGGATCCCTTGGTTTAGCTTCCCAGAGGCATACTCTTGCTGTTCCTGAGGGGATGTTAAAAGGAGTGGTGGCTCTCATGAAGCTTTTCCTACTCAGCAGTTGAATAAGACAAGGCCAGGACTGGTGTTTTTATTAATTTTGGGTCTGCACCCCATGCGCTGCCAGTAGGTTTCCACAGGATGTTATTGTGTGCAGCTACTTTGTGCTTGATATTCATGCAGTGTTTCCTATATGTTAGTGTTCAATCTAAGGTGACACCGAGATATTTAGGATGGAAACAATGTTCAAGCTCTTGACCATCCCAGGTAACTTTCAGTTTCCTGTTGGCATCACGGTTCAGTAGGTGGAAAACACAGACTTATGATTATAAAGATGCTAGGCAGAAGGGAGGGGAAAGAAAGGAAGGAAGGAAACACACAAACAGACAGATTCAGCTTGAGTACTTCTTCCTCTTCATTTGGTTCCATTAAAAAAAAAACACTGACAATTAGCTGACTTCAAAGGTTTCCTTCTTTTCTATATTTGGTAGCAAAATATGAAGTTGTCTGTGTATTATCCCTTTTCACCATTAATCCACTCTCTGAAATAAATTATGGCCTTTTTAAAGAAGCTACACTTTCTTGATGTGCTTGTGAATGTGATTAAAAATATTATATGCACGTGACACATCCATTTAACAATCAGCTTGTTATATTACTTACTTCAGCAGAATACACAAGGAAGATTTGAAGTTGGAACTCAATGATTAATTGTGTGCCGCGAGGATTAGCTTGAAAGGAATTTGATAAAAGGCAAATTAGAAAGGCAAAGACGACATGCTGCCTTACTGGTTTCCAAGATATATTTCTATTCCATTTTTTAAAAAAAAAAGCACAGGAAAGACATTTGTTAATTGTATTTCAAAAGACAGTATTTCAAATTATTACAGTACTTCAACTTCACCATTAAAGAAAAACCTTTGACTTGCTTTATATTGGGATATACAAGGTGTCCAAAAACTATCTTTAAAATCTAAATTCTATGTACAATGTTGTAACAGTTAAAAGATTTCGGACATTATACCATACAGCCCCTGTTTCCCAACACTTCAAAAACAGTAAGGAGACAAAGTTCAACAGAGCCCATCACACGATATAGGGAGACTTTCACCCTGTGTCCATCATGCTTTGTAAATGGTTTGAAAAGTGTGAAGAAATGGGGGGGGGGCAGAAATCATCTTCTGAGCTCATGATTTGAGTGGAAGTCGGAGAAAGCGGCGAAAACACATGGGATGGGATATGTCAAATTTGTGTTGAATTGTTTCAGTGCCATGAAGTAATGGGTGTTCCTATAGGCTGCTTCCTACCAAGCATTGACATTCTCTCCCAAAATCCTGTTTTGTGAGCCTGGTAGAAATTCCAAAACTTCAATACTTGACTTTCTCATCAAATACTTGACTTTCCAATCTCACTACTCCCAAGGAGACAGGAGCCTTTGTTCTTAAGGCAGACCCCTTTCTCTGGGCTCCTCTTCTTCTTCAGAAAGTAGTGTCTATCTTAAGAACAGGGATTGGAGGGAAAAATCTATTACCCCCAAAACATTTCCCATTTTTTTTAAAATGGGTGAGCAGGAATTGCATTCACTTGTGTGAAAGAATAATGTGTGATGGGATCTGAGAAACTATACAATTTGCAACAGGACATAATGCTACAGTAAGATAACGCTTTTCTCCCCTCATGGGATGAGGTCCTCTGCAAGCTATTTAATTGAACATAATAGTTGATCAGGGACACTAAAAACTGTAGTTGCTAGTTTAGGATTGCTCTAGACCTCAAGGTTTCTAAATCCAAACCTGAGACCAAGAGACAGCCCTAAAGTTATCATTAACCTTTTGAATACAGTTGTCATTCAAACACGCACAAAGACAGCTCTCATTTGTAAATCACAACAGCTAAAGGGGCCATTCCACAATGAAGGTAGAATTAGGGATAAATTTTCTTTCTCACTCTCTTTCTGAAAGGTCTATGTCAGGCATCTTCAAACTGTTGGGCCACCAATTCCCAGAATTCCTGATCATTGAACAAGCTGACTAGGGTTTCTGGGAGTTGCAATATAGTCATGGCAAAAATTTAAAATCAAACATACATGTGAAAAACCAAAACATAAAATCACCCATAATTTATTATTTATTTATTTATTTATTTACTTCATTTGTTGACCGCCGCTCTCAGCCCTGGGGCGACTCGCGGCGGTGTACAACATGTAAAAAACAGTCTACAAAACATACAGTATATCAACAATCAAAATTGCACATTAATCTAATCACACTAAAAATCCGCGCCATCACATATAGAATCAATAGCCAATCTCATAGTCCGTAATCCGTTCCAAGTGTCATTGCCAGATTCATGTGGCTCTCAATTAAATGCCTTCTCGAATAGCCAGGTCTTTAGGCTCCTACGAAAAGCCATGAGGGAGGGCGCCTGTCTGATGTCAACAGGGAGGGCGTTCCACAGCCGGGAACATAAACATAAACTATGAATTAAAACTATTAAACCATAAAACTTAAGCCACATTTAGCATTAAAACATAGAATTAAAACATATTAATATAAACATTAAAGCCACATAATCCAAAAACCATAATCAGAGGCCATTCCAAATGCCAATTGCACATAATCCCTGTTCATTTCTTGCACTTATGCATTTATGTGGCTTCTCCCGTGTGGGTCCTTTGATGGGAACACAGACTTCCACTCTGAGAGAAGCTCTTTCCACATTCCATGCATTTATGTGTTTGGGCAAGATTCTACCTTAGGTTGGATTCACCATCCTTTCTGCTAGTACAGAATATTCTTTAAGCAGAGTTACACCTGAGAAGCCTACACACTGGGGATTTCAAACGAACAACATAAGTGTGTGAAGTTTAGGGTGTTTGATTATATGATATTAACTGCAAGAATGTTGTATACTCAAAAATTGAAATCCTCTGTTTTCTCCACAAAAGAAGAATAGACTTTGAAGATATTTGAAATGGCTGCAATGGGCAAATAATCAGAGAAGAATCAGTGGGCCTGTTTCTGAAGGATTGGATGCTGTTTTTGTTTATATATGGAAAAAAGAAGATTGTGTTCATGGGATTTCAAGACTGATACACATGAAAAGGTTTTTTTGTTTTATTGAAAGGAAAATACTTTGCTTGTTATTAAAGAGTAGTTTAAAATATCAAAGAGAAGCCAATAGATTAGATCTTGGATCTCAGCAGGTGGGTGTTGTTGGGTGGGAAGTTAACATTTTGTAAAATGTATAATGAAGTAGTTTGCTGTTAGCATCCAATGTTACTTATTTTCAGTTTGGATATTATGTTAGTTTGTCTTCATTTATTAGTAATAGTAGGTAGACTTTTTGTATGTATTTGTAGTATGTTTTCTCTCTAAAATTATATATATTTCATACTGTGATGAAAAATTGATTCTCCATTTTTGATGTAGTCTTTTTGTTATATTGTGGTGAGTTCATCTTCATCACGTTGTGTTGGTATAAGATGTAAAATAATACTACTTTTTCTAAAAAGGGGCTAGAAGATTATTCTGTCCATTCCCCTTTGTGCTGCAGCCCCAAGAGCTACCTTCTGCATTATTCCAGGGAGTCTCTCAACCCTTGGAAACAGGGTGTTTTTATGGATAAGGAACTGCAAAGACAGGAGAAGAAACTGGCAAAATTTACTTCTCAACCATTCCGTAAGCAAGAATGCTCCTCTGGATTGGAGTCTAAGCCATGCATTTAAAGTTCCTTGCTGTAGCTTGCTATACAACAAACATACAACAAACAATACACCTTTATACACTTTGGCATGCACATGGTGTGTACATTACAACAAGCTATCTATCATTAGCTTACACCAGGAAAAATCTATTAGTGGTGTGGTATGAAGAAAGCTGCAAGTTGCCCATGCCAAGTCTCTGTTTCATGCTCCCTCATATATCTTCAGAAATCCAGAGGAGGTATTTCAGTTCATGCATTAGTGAATGGATATAGGAGTAACTAGAGACTGACTGTCATATTGAATCGCTTTCCGAGCTGAGGCTCATCCACTTGGCAGGATGAGGTGTTGATGGCAGGTGTTGGATTGGCTATAAATGGACATTTTATAAACAGAGCTGACAACTGGGAAAACAGAGCGGTGGGGAATGCTAGCATTCCGGACGCTGATGGCTGATTTCCTATCAGATGGCCCTCAGCATGGAATTATTGATAGCTACTGTTCTGAAAGGGAGCCAGTTGGCTGATACATAAATGAATTCCACCTCAGTTCATAGCCAGCTAGGTTTCGATGTTTCCAATGTGACCATAATATTCTCCAGTTTGCATATGTTCATGTTTCCTTAGATGATATTGTGAAGATTTTATTTTTATTTTTTCATTGTTTCTTTGAGTTTGCCAATGATATCTCTCTCTCTCTCTCTCTCTCTCTCTCTCTCTCTCTCTCTATATATATATATATATATATATATATATATACACATGTTGAAAAGTCACAAATATTTCTGAAAGGCTAGTAGAGAACCAAGGTGCTCTCTCTCTCTTCCCCTCTTTCTCTCTGTTTGTTTCTCTCTCTCTCTTTCTATCTAGCTGGCTAGTTAAGTCAGTCAATGTTGCTAGGCTTTGTCAGAGAAATTCCCTTACATTAGAATACATTTCACAGTGGGGTCATCATTGAAGGCATTCGTAAAAGAGCTATCAAGATCTCGTGCAGCATATTTAGTAAAGATATCCTTCCGAATTTAAGGAGCAAGCATCCTAGGAGCAAGCTTGTCATATGAACAACTCCGCAGGTTTGGGTCTGCAAGGAAGTAATGTTCACCTTCCCTTTATTTTAGTTCATAAAGCCAATAACAGAGAAGTCCGCAAATGTCTCAGACTTTTCTTTCTGTAGAAAAAAAAGTGATTTTGTACTTTTTCTCTTTTAAATCTTCTGGTCGTTTCTGGTACTACTTGAATATCAAGCAAAAAGTGGGTGCTAGAAACTATCATATGAAAGCTGTCTGGCACAACCTGGGGATCACAACCAGATACATTAGACATCTGCCCTTGCACTTTGCTACTCTGTTGCTGAGTACGTATGCCCAGTGTGGAACACATCTCACAATGCTAAAACGGTGGATGTGGCTCTTAATGAGACATGCCGCATTATCACAGGATGTCTACACCCTACACTGCTGGAGAAATTATACTGTTTAGCTGATATTGCACCACCTGACATCCACTGGAAAGTAGCAGCCAACAGTGAAAGGACCAGGATAGTGACATCTCCAGCACATTCCTTGTTCGGATATCAGCCAGCACGCCAACACCCTAGATCAAGAAATAGTTTTCTAAGATCTATAGAGATACTAGCAGGAACACCTAAGCATGTGAGAGTCCAAAAGTGGCAGGCGAAAACCTGGAACCTCAAGACATGGCTGATGCCGAATGAGAGACTCCCCACACAGAAGACTGGGAAACTTGGAAAGTGCTGAGCAGACTGCGTTCTGGTACCACAAGATGCAGAGCCAACATTAAGAAATGGGGCTACAAAGTGGAGCCTATGATGTAGGAGTGTAGAGAAGAGCAAACCACAGACCACCTATTACAATGTAATCTGAGCCCTGCCACAGGCACAATGGAGGACCTTCTTATAGCAACACCAGAGGCACTCCAAGTGGCCAGCTTCTAGTCAAAAGACATTTAGTATAATGCCAAGTTTTTTAAACTTTGTGTTTTTTTAAATACATTACAACTGTACCCTCGGTTTGCTTCTGATACAATAAATAAATGACCCTTTAAATAGATTGCAGGAACCCTTTGCATTGTTCCACATATACACATAGAAGAAAGAAAAAATTACTTTTTGGAAAAAAGAGAGGTTTGTTTCTGGTTATGGGTTTTGCTTTGTTTTTTGTCTAGTATATTGGAAGTCTTCCCGCTCTGACGAGGAAGCCCTGAGTGGGCTAATATTTGAAAAAGTACTTTCCCCTCCTCCTGTAAGTAGTTTTCTATGCTAGTTATTCATGTGATTATTTTTCTTCCAGCCTTAACAATGCAGAGCCTTTGAAGCGCCTGCGTTCCCACTGTGACATGCTCTCAATTTCCTTCAGGGCACTGCTCTGAAGTGTCATTTTTCTGTCTTCAGGCACAGCCCACCAACTGCCATTTCTTTTCCACAAGCCTAACTGAAATGAACAGGAATTGCAGGAGAGCAATGCTGAGTAGATTTTTATCTTATAGTCTTTACTTTCAACCCCCACCCCTTCTAAGAAACCTACTTTTTAACAGAGCTTTTTAGTTTTTGAAAGCAATTTCCCCCATACTTCAGTCTCCCTTACTTACAGTGCTGTATTCCTCATTGCTTTTTTGGTGTTGTTTTTTTTTAAAGAAACTGGACTTCAAAACTGGCATACATTTGAAAAACAATCTAATCAAAATGCCTCTAAAACAGGAGTGAGGAAGGTGAAGCCAAAGAACTGCATACAACCCCTAAATCTGCAGCTTTTTTAAATTGCTTAGTACCCTCTAAATTCTTTTTCATAGGCCATTACTGCCTCCCAACATCAAAAAGAGCCCTAGTTGCTGAAAAAAACCAGTAGTTTTACTCCTTCCACTGCAATTGCAACATCCCAAACTCTAGAAAACAGCCCCCAAATGGGCTTCATGTGGTGGCCCACCAGGTGCAAGGGTCATGGCCACTATTCCCCAGTGCAGTTGCTAGCCCCTCTCCAAGATGCATTTACCACACCTTTAAAATGTAACTTGAGAAAGTTACTTGAAATCATTATTCATCACAATACATAAAGTGACTTCTGATACTTTTGAATTGTAACACAGTGTTATTTCTTCTTTAGCCACCTTCATACAAAATTGCTGATTATAGGTTACTTTGTCACCATTTTTTTATTTATTTATTTTGGTTAAGGTTAAACTGCTGAGCTGCTGAACTTGCTAACCAAAGGTTGGTGGTTCAAATCCTGGGAGTGGGGAGAGCTCCCACTGTTAGACCCAGCTTCTGCCAACCTAGCAGTTCAAAAACATATAAATATTAGTAGATCAATAGGTACAGCTTCTGCAGGAAGGAAACAGCTCTCCATGCAGTCATGCTGGCCACATGATCTTGGACAATGCCAGCTCTTCGGTTTAGAAATGGAGGTGAGCACCACCCCTCAGAGTCAGATATGACTAGACTTAATGTCAGGGGAAAACCTTTACCTTTACTAAAAAGTTTGTTTTACATTCAAGAGATTCTGTTACTTCTGTAACATTGCTGTTTTATTCCTTGATGTTTCAGAAAGCATCTCATGAACAACTCTTGGTCATATTGCTGCTAATCACTGTTGTACTCCATTCTCTTGCAACAATTACTGTAAATCTCAGGACATTCCCCTTCCTTGCTGGAAAAACTTATTTTATTAATGCAAACATATTCGTCTCTATCCAAAAGTAAACTACTTTTAATTCAACTGGAGTTACTTCTAGGAAAGTGTGCATAGAATTGCAGTCTTACAGCTCTATCCTGTATTATGTTTACTTGGGCATAAATTCCACAGAGTTTAATGAAGCCTGCCCCAAACAAAGAGATATAGGATCCCAGTCTTCAGTGCAATTTAATAGATGGGCAACCTTTTTTTTTCATTTGGGAGCCACATACCATTGATGAATGGGACTAAAGGAGGTGAGCTACTGGTGGAGGATGGTGTCCATGTCAAGGGTTTGGTAAGTCTGAGTTTAAGACAGCTGAACCAAAATTAGGTTCAATTCCTTGGACAGTTCCTGAAAACTTCTGACTAGAACAGATTCACCACGGATACCACTACTGAGTCAAACACACCTACTCACTTTCTCTTTAACCACCCCCTTTTCTCTAATATCTTTTCCTCTCCCCTCTCTTTCTGACTACATAGCCACTGGTTGGAGAAAAGACAAGTGTCTGAACAGATTTCAAAGAGTTTTTAAAATGAGCTCAAAGATAGAATGAAGTCAGACCAAAGGTCATAAGTTGCCCACTCATGGTCCTATGAGGAAGCAAGAACTATTAGATACAGTAGGACTTATTTCTAAGTCAAAATACATGGGTTGACTGTTTATTTTAAAATAGTCAAGCACACCGCAAACATTTTTGTACTATAGTCAATGACAAGGTATAATGAGAGCCACAGTCCAAAGGACATGGAGGGTAGCAGATTGAGGAAGGCTGTTCTAGAATGTTAAATTATGTTGGCAAGAGTTCTTTCATAACATTATGCATGGGGACCCATTTGAGAGAGAATCAGCTTAAGTCTGACAGTGATCACAAGTGATTCTGACATTTCTGAGTCAAAAAAACATGCAGCTTAAAATTAGAATGGCTTGAGTATGAATAATTTAAATGGGTGTCTTCCTAGTGCTAGAGTGGACCAAATGCAAAATGGCAAATGGTAAGAAAGTCTTTTAAATAGATAGCTCTCTTACTCAAGACATACACTGAAGGATTTATTTTTGTCTATAGATCTAACCCTAAGTGCAAAACATCGATTAACATCGCATTATATTTTATATAAGATGGTCAACTTCTGATAGTCTGGGAGCCTCACATGTTTCTAACAGATTTGAGAGGTTTGTACTCCCTCCTTAATCTACCAAATCTAAAACCTTTTGCATGTAAAGCACGTGTTCTATCAATAAACAGAGCCTGGGCATTTAAAATGGGCAATTAGAACCACTTATAAGTAAAGACGCTACCATGGTTCTCATTATTTTAGCAGTGGTATCACTTGGAGGATGCAAACCATACTAGGTGACACCATCCCAGTAGGTGACACTAGAATGACTATCTATAGCAGTGTTTCTCAACCTGGGGGTCAGGACACCTGGGGGGGGGGTCATGAGGGGGCGTCAGAGGAGTCACCAAAGACCATCAGAAAATACAGTATTTTTGTTGGTCATGAGGGTTCTGTGTGGGAAGTTTGGCCCAATTCTATCATTGGTGGGATTCAGAATGGTGTTTGTAAGCGAATTATAAATCCCAGAAACTACAACTCTGAAATGTCAATGTCTATTTTTCCCCAAACACCACCAGTATTCACATTTGGGTATATTCAGTAATCATGCCAAGCTTGGTCAAGATCCATCATTGTGTGAATCCACAGTGCTCTCTGGATGTAGGTGAACTACAACACCAGAACTCAAGGTCAGTACTCACCAAACTCTTCCAGTATTTTTTGGTGGTCATGTGAGTTCTGTGTGCCTAGTTTGGTGCAATTTCATCATTGGTGGAGTTCAGAATGCTCTTTGATTGTAGATGAACCATAAATCCCAGAAACTACAACTCCCAAATGACAAAACCAACCCCCCCCCCCAACCCCACCAGTATTAAAATTTGGGCATATTAGGTGTTTGTGCCAAATTTGGTCCAGTGAATGAAGATAAATCCTGCATATCTGATATTTATATTACAATTCATAACAGTAGCAAAATTGCAGTTATGAAGTAGCAATGAAAATAATTTTATGGTTGGGGTCACCACAACATGTGGAACTGTATTAAGGGGTCATGGTATTATAAAAGTTGAGAACCACTGATCTATAGAATTTTTGTGCAACATTGCAGCAGAAATGTATTTTTTTTTTTTAAAAAAAAAAATCTTCTAATTAGATATAGCATTTTTCATAAGCTCATCTTACATATATTGTATCACTATACCTGTCAGGCTAAAACTCTATACTGATATACTTTTAGAACTTTCTAATATTCACATTCCCTGGTCAGAGCTGTTATTATAATCCCATTGCAATATTTCAAGTCATATGGTTTCATCTATACAATCTCACACTGGGTTTTTTAAATTAAGAATTAAAGGCACAATGCAGTTGGCAGTGAGAGAACGGAGAGAGAATATGCAAGATTTTGAAGGTCACGAAAAACCTATAGAATTATAGAGTTGGAAGAGACCACAAGGACCATCTAGTCTAAACCCCTGCAGGAACACACAATCAAAGCACCCCCAACAGATATCCATCCAGCCTCTGCTTAAAAGAGAAGAGGGCTCCACTCTACCATATTGTGCTGCCAAACAGCTCTTACCCTAAGGAAGTTTTGCCTAATGTTCAAGTGGACCAATGACCTCATCAGATGGGGGAAGATTAGGCAGCATGCTCCACTTTGTAGCGCCTTTAGGCACGGAGCCCGTCAGTTCCGATTACACAATGCACTACTACTTCTGGCAGGGCTCTGTGCTTAAAGGGGCGGTGAAGTGGAGCATGTCACCATGGTGGCAACATGGGAGGCTTCCCGTGTTGCCTTGGATCAATGGGGGAAATTGGATGGTCAACGCTCCCTCCCCCCTGTGGGATCGTCCTGCTAGTAAGCTGGGCGATGTGGAATGATGGGTTCCCCATGGCCTCCAGTGGTAGTTGCTGAATTTTTCACAATGCGGTCGCCAGTGTGAAGAGGTCCTCAATGTTTAACTAGGGAGAGAACAAGAAGGAAGGCTGTCGTGGCTTGACATAGCATCAGAAAAAAATTAAATGAAAAATAATACATTTTTATTGTTTACCTGTGCGGCATTGAATTTTTTCCAAATTTGTAAGCTGCCTTGAGTCACCTCTCGAGTTGCAAAAGGCACAGTAGAAATTAAGTAAATAAATAAATAAATTTATTCTCAAACACTGCACAAAACTTTTATAAATGGACAAATTTTAAGAACTTGAAGCAAAAAAGACTGAACATTCAGAGGTGTCTCCCTCACTGATAATGTCACTCAGTACAATTCATAAACCCCCAATGGGTTCTATTTTCATACTGTACTGAACACAATTGTCATATGACCAAGTTATCACATAATCACTGTGATGTAGATTGTGGATGTAATGATCTATCACATATCAATAGAGCAAATTGAGATAGCATGCTATAATGGCAGCGTCAGCCTCCAGTCACTAAAAATATATTTTGTTGACTTAGAAATATGAAGTACTGCCACCAAAGTGAATTGTTTTTTCCAACACTTCCTATGTCAATATGCAACCCTGTTGTCCTTATGAAGAGCAATCCTGTGGAATTAATGTTCAAGGTTGGCATGCAGGAAGTAGATGTTCAATTGTTTGTTGCTGAGTTGGAATTGAATATTTAATGCCTCAAAATGCACAGCTGAAACAGATTTCAACAAATGCTCCAGTTCACACAAGAAAGAATAGGATATTTCTGTGCAGATTCACAAGGAAGTGTCTATGAATGCCACAGAACTGCTCTTCCTTCAAGGGATGCTATTAAAGCTCTGGCCAAGCAATTTACACAATGATGCTCATTATGAAGAATCTGGAGACACTGGAAGAAGCTCCTCCTCTTCCTTAGCATTTCCAGCTAATGAACTTCTAAAATATTTCAAGCAAAGAGCTGCTTTTGCTTCTAAAGGGATTAATGCAGAACACCCATAATACAAAAAGTACACAGTCTGGAGTCTCTAAAAGGATGCACTGTATTTTTGAAATCTCTATCTGTCTGTCTATCTATCTATCTATCTATCTATCTATCTATCTATCTATCTATCTATCTATCTATCTATCCTGCATCCGTGAATTAGCATATTATCAGATAATATAATTACAGATTACTCAGCAAAGTTCCATTATAATAGATAGCTAATTTCCAATTAGTCTCTTCCTTTTGTTCTACCCAACACTTTCAGCTTTTACTTGAGACATTAGTGTCACTGAGGAAGTTCCATAAGTGCAAACCCTACCAAGTGACACCATCATAAAAGGTGACACCAAAATGACTCTCTGTATTTGTTTGTGTGGGAACATGTGAATGCTGCCTCCTTCCCCACCAGACACATGTGTACTTGAGTTCTGCAAAGTATATTTGCAGGTCCAGTGGGGAAGGAGCAAAAGTGGCACCACTTGATCAGATTCAGGGATCTGGAATTCCTGCTACATCCTTCTCTCCTCCTACTTGGCAGGCCAGGCCCTGGTGAAGGGTAACATGGCAGCACCTAAAGCAGACGGCTTGGTCATCTTGTGGTGAGTAGAAGTGGACCAGGTAGGTCTTTTCTTTCTCCTCTCCAAGACTTCTTTGTCATGGCAATGTGTGCCCACCACCCTTCTCTGTTCTTCTCTTCTCTCCAACTGCAAAGTAGTCTAGAGAAGAGCCTCCTGTTGCCCATGTGCTCTCCATGCCGTCTGAAACATGAATGGAGAATGGGAGGAAGGGGGTGTTGGGTGGGCAAATGTGCTTGGAGGCGCCCCCTCATCACATGAAGTGTTTCAGTAGACACATTAGAACTGTGACAAAGGGGAAACTGAACTTTATCCCTTCGATCCTGCTATTCCAATTGGAAATGGCTTACCTGTAGCAGCAGATATTTGTATTGGGAGAACTTCCTTATCAGTGTAAACAAGTGTTATGACAATTCTGCTCATCACCACAGGGGGTACTTGCCCCAAAATGTGTATACACAGTAGAATCATAGACTCATGGAGTTGGAAGCAACCTCGTGGGTCATCCAGTCCAACGCCCTGCCAAGAAGCAGGAAAATCACATTCAAAGCGTCCCCAACAGATGACCATCCAGCCTCTTGTTTAAAAGCTTCCAAAGAAGAAGCCTCCACCGTACACTGGGGCAGAGAGTTCCACTGCTGAATAGCTCTCACAGTCAGGAAATTCTTTTTAATGTTCAGGTGGAATCTCCTTTCTTGTAGTTTGAAGCCATTGTTCCGCGTCCTAGTCTTCAGGGCAGCAGAAAACAAGCTTGCTCCCTCCTCCCTGTATTCTTCTAGATATCACACCAAAAGAGATAGAGGGGGGGGGAGGGAGAGGGAGGGAGAAAGAGAATTGTCAGGCTGGAAAAGTTGTACACGAGATCGACTCAAATGATGAAGTGGCCTGGAATAGAAGAGAAAATCACAATGTTTGTAGTTCTTGAGCTTAGAAAAAAAAGAGTTGAGTAATTTTACACATAGCATGGTATAATGAACGTGAATAGGGAGAAATTTTATCTTGTTCTATATACCACAACTGAAGATGAATGGTGGGGGATTCAGGACAGAAAGAAAGTAGTATTTCTTTCACACAACCTGAATTTGTTACTGAAGGACGTACTGATCATAATAACTTTAAAGACAATGGAACAGATTTAAAAAGATAGTACTAACAATCATTATTATTTATGGTGGACATAAATCATCTCTGTATATGAGTGGCTGGGGAATATGAATGAAGAACTAGTTTGACAGTCCTATCCTGATTGTGAGCTTCCCATGAACAACTAGGTGGCCTCTATGTAAACAGAATATATGATTAGAGAGGCTTTTTCTCTCACCCAGTATCATTTTTATATTTTCTTATCTTCATTCTGATCCAGCACATCCCCTTTGTCCTTACTCCAGCCTTTTTTAAATTAAAAAAAATTAATGATGCAATACCAAAGAATGCTGCCAATATCACATCTATTTTGGTTCTAACTGGCCCTTCATAAGCTTGTGCTTGTGAAGGGCCAATTAGAAAAGAACAGTGCATTGAAAAGTTACCTTTAGCAGATTACCTGGCTGGAGGAGTCTCGTTTCCAAGGTCTGGAAAAGAAGCAGCCAGTAAATGTGAAAAGGTCATGTGAATCTGCCCTGACAGTTTATAATTTGTGATAGACATAATTTTTTGGAAAGAAAAGCACACATTCCTTTCTATGAGGGATGAACATGACATTTCCCCTTCCATTCCCATAATTCTTATCTATACCTGAAAGTGGGAAAAATGCAATTGATAGTACCATTGCCAAACGTATTATCTTTGGCAAGAAGGAACCACCAATTTGGCAATCCCCCTTTTGGAGATAATCATGGGGTTTTGTAACTCCCTGACCTTTTCCCAGCTCTTCTGTGAGCAAAAAGGATTTAAGCTAAACTGTATAATCACTCTTCTTTCCTTTTTTTTTATTAATGTAGAAAAGAGAAAAAAAAACCTGCTCTTTAGTATAGTTAATTCATAACACCAACTAGAAGGGAGATGATATTTTATTTAATCTTAAGAGCTAGTGCAAAATGTAAAATTTTAGAAGCACTTGGGGAAAACTTTATTTTATTTATCATATCCGAGGTGAACCAACAGTACAGTTGTAATGTATTTTAAAACACAAACAAAATTTACTAAATGTCCTTTGACCAGTAGCTGTCCACTTGGAGTGCCTCTGATGTTGCTCTAAGAAGGTCCGCCATTATGCATGTAGCAGGGCTCAGACTGCACTGTAATAGGTGGTCTGTGGTTTGCTCTTCTCCACACATGCATGTTGTGGACCCCACTTTGTAGCCCCATTTCTTAAGGTTGTCTCTGCATCTCGTGGTGCCAGAGCGCAGTCTGTTCAGTGCTTTCCAAATCACCCAGTCTTCTGTGTGCTCAGGGGGGAGTCTCTCATTCGGTATCATCTTCCAAGTCACCTACCAGCAGTGAGGGATGGTGGGAGTTGAAGTCCAAAATACCGGGAGGGCCGAAGTTTGCTCATAGAGTTGCCAACTTACAGTATATTTGAATCAACATAAATGTAAACATTGTTGTTCCTAGTGCAACTGTTGGAAAGGGGAAGCTTGATCAGTTACTAGCTTGTATTGATTATTTAACAGAAATTTGGTTTTCAACTTAAAAGAAACACTAGAAAATGTATGCAGTAAAAGATTAAGTGGCTGCAGAAAAAGCAAATAATGGACAAGATCCGCTATATCATATAATTCATAGAGAATCTAGTTTCACAAACAATGTTATGATAAGAGTTTTCTAGGAATGTAATGACTGAACACCAGCCATTACACCAAGAGGTCAACATATACACAAGCTTCTAGTTATGAGATGGCACCTGTTTTTGGATATTGGGTATTTATTGGCAGATACTGAGCAGTCTGCAATAAGTGATTCCTTTTTTGTGTGAATACCATTTTGTAAGTATTAGATTACTTAATTTCCAAGCTGAGAGTGAACAAGGCCTAAAAGGCTTGGAAAGCTAGATTACAGAGAGTTCTCTGATGCAGGGTGACACAACGTCACAATGCATCAGCAATTTAAAGAAGTGGCTTTTTCAAAAGAAGTGAATGTTTGGTTTTCTGCTGCCGACATCCATCTATCCTCATCGTATCAAATAAAGGGAACAAAATGTGCAAATAGTTAAATTTTAGCACGAATTGAAGCACTGTGTATCCAATCACTAAGATCTGACTTGTTACTAAATTCAAATCTTAATGAAATTATAACTCCTGCTATAATTGGACCAATGACATTAGCACAATTACACACTGCATTGACCTCTTAGGCTTACATTAATAGAAAAATGTTCATTGGGCAACCAGATCTATTAGCATTTGTCAAACAAGGATTCATATTGTGCACTATGAGATATGTTGCTCCTCTGCAATGGCCAATAAGCTGTAAAAGGTAGAACCTTCTATGTAAATCTGCTTATATCAAGACAGTCTTCTTATTGATATAAGATTGAATACTGATCCCTCTTTAGTAGGTGCTACATTGATAGCTCAGTAATATTACCCTACAGGATCTTTCCAGCTTCTAAAAACATGTTGTACAGGTAAAAATAATCTTGTTTTAAGATATTTGAATAATAATGGATGGGGAAAGTAGTTTTCCCTTCTCTTATACATATGCACAAGTTAAGCAAATTAAGAACCTGCTTGTTAATGGTCTAAAGATCCCAGGTATAAAAGTATATAAAATAGGTATAAAACCAAACATTGACTGATAATAAATCAACATTTGCAAGTCTTGCTAAACAGGCTGACTTTCTTGTTTTTGGAGTAAAGCTGAAGTATTTTCTGTGGAGTCCACAGTAAATACTGCATGTTGTTGCTAACAGATTTGTGTAAATAAGTTGCATTCAAAAACCTTTTACTGCTGTCAGATTTTTCATAACACCAACATTAAACTAAGAAGATCCCATTTGGGGCTGGGACCCACAGTCTAAGAAGTAGTATTCTATAAAACTTATAAAGGTACAGGGTACTCTCCAGTTTTCAATCTGGCAGTCATAGTGGTTTTGCTACGATTTTGGAGACCAGGGCTTGATTTCCCACTTGCCCATGGAAACCCACTAGGTCAGCATTTCCCAAATTTGGGGTCAGGATCCCAGGGGGGAGGTTGTGAGAGGGTTTCAGAGGGGTCACCAAAGAACATCAGAAAACACATATTTCTGATGGTTTTAGGAACCCCTTTGGCAGAGATCTCTCTGCCTGTCCTTCTCTTCGTTTATGGAAACAGACAGCAAATCCTCCCACCAAAAGCCCTCCTCCTGCTGTGATTGGCCAGCCTCTCAACCCCACCAGTATTCAATATTGGCCATGTAGGTAGTGTGCCCTGTTTGGTGCAGATCCATTGTGGGCTGGGTTCAGAATGTTCTTTGATTGTAGGTGAACTATAAATCCCAGCAACTTTCAAATGTCAATGTCTATTTTCCCCAGACTCCACCAGTGTCCACATTGGGGCATATTGAGTATTTGTGCCAAGTTTGGTCCAGATCCATCATTGTTCGAGTCCACAGTGCTCTCTGGATGTAGGTGAACTATAACCCCAAAACTCAAAGTCAATGACCATGAAACCCTTCCAGTATTTTCTGTTGGTCATGGGAGTTCTGTGTGCCAAGTTTGGTTCAATTCCATCATTGGTGGAGTTCATAATGCTCTTTGCTTGCAGGTGAACTATAAATCCCAGCAACTACAATTCCCAGATGACAAAATCACACACACACCACCACACCAGTATTCAAATTTGGGTGTATTGGGTATTTGTGCCAAATGTGGTCCACTGAATGAAAATACATTCTGCACATCAGATATTTACATTACGGTTCATAAAACTAGCAAAATTACAATTATGGTTTGGGAGGGGAGGCACCACAACATGAGGAATGGTATTAAGGGATTGCAGCATTAGGAAGGTTGAGAACCACTGCACTAGGTGATCTTAGGTAAGTCACATTCACTTAGCATCAGAAAGAGATAAAGGAAAGCCCCCTCTCTATTACACTTGCCAAGAAAACCCTATGATAGTTTCACCTTAGGATTCCCATAGGTTGGAAATGACTTTAAGTGCACAACAGAAGCAAGAACAGCAACCAGTATTCTGCCTGAGCAGCTGATTCTGGGATAGCTACCACCCACTTTATTCTGGCAAATTCAGGCAAATAAGTGTCAAAAACTATGAACAATGAGAGAGAGAGAGAGAGAGAGAGAGAGAGAGAGAGAAGGAAAATCCAAAACCCATATTGTTTATTTATTTACTAGCTGTCCCCTGCCACACACTGCTGTGGCACAGTCTGTGTATATGTGCTTTATATATATATATGGTTTTGCACATTAGTTGTAATGTAATTTTTGTTTCTTGGCTTTTTAAGTCTCTTCTGCTGTGTTTTTCATGTGCCCCAGTCTGTGTATTTGTGTTTTGTGTGTGTGTATTTGTGCATATGTGTATATATATGGTTTTGCACATTCATTGTAATGTATTTTTATTTTGGGGCTTTTAAAGTCTCTTCCACTGTATTTTTCAGTGTTGTTTATGAGTGATAGTCACCTGTTGGCCTGATAGGTGTAATGTGTCCAAATTTGGTGTCAATTCACCCAGTGGTTTTTGAGTTAAGTTAATCCCACAAATGAACATTACATTTTTATTTATATAGATCATGTCAGAAACTAATTGAGGATACAGTTATAATGTATTTTAAAACACAAACAAAATTTTAAAAAATTGGCCTTATGCTGAATGTCCTTTGACCAGAAGCTGGCCACTTGGAGTGCCTCTGGTGTCACTGTGAGCAGATCCTCCATTGTGCATGTGGCAGGGCTCAGGTTGCATTGCAATGCACACTCACATGTTGTAGACTCCACTTTGTAGCCCCATTTCTTAAGGTAACTCTGCATCTCGTGGTGCCAGAGCACAGCCTGTTCAGTACCTTCCAAGTCACCTTGTCCTTTGTGTGTCCAGGAGGGAGTCTCTTATCTGGTATCAGCCACTGATTGACGTTCCAGCTTTTAGCCTGCCACTTTTAGGCTCTCGCTTACTAAAGTGTTCCTGTGATTATCTCTGTAGATCTTTGGAAACTATTTCTTGATTTAAGGCAGTGGTTCTCAATCTGTGGGTCCCCAGGTATTTTGGCCTACAACTCCCAGAAATCCCAGCCAGTTTACCTGCTGTTAGGATTTCTGGGAGTTGAAGGCCAAAACATCTGAGGACCCATAGGTTGAGAACCACAGATTTAAGGTGTTGGCTTGCTGGCTGATATCCGAACAGAGAATGAACCGAAGATGTCACTGCCTCGGTCCCTTCATTACAGGCTGCTACTTCCCAATGGATATCAGGTGGTGTAATACCGGCTAAGCAGTATAATTTCTCCATCCTGTGATAATGTGGCATGTCTCATTAAGAGCCACATCCACTGTTTTAGCGTGGTGTGATGTGTTCCACACTGGACATGTGTACTGAGCAGCAGAGTAGCAAAGAGCATGGGCAAATGTCTTCACTGTATCTGGTTGTGATCCCCAGGTTGTGCCAGTCAGCTTTCATATGGTTTTGTCTCTCGCACCCACTTTTTGCTTGAGATTCAGACAGTGCTTTTTATTATACAGAGCATGATCCAAAGTAATTCCCATGTATTTTGGTATGCTGCAATGCTGAAGTAAAATTCCTTATTGTGACAATACCTTTATTGGGGCCAACCAAAAAAACACAAGAATCTAGATCAAATCTGAAAAGCTTGTAGATTTTTTTTTTACTTGTTACTCCCACCCCTCTGCAAGGTTTTATCTTTTGGATTTTGAACTAAGAATAAATCCTCAGCGAGTATTAATTTATAAAGGTTTTGTGGAAAGTCAATGGCATTTGAGTTACTTTGAAACAGCAATTGATTGCCTGAAATCATCCTGAATACAACAAAGGAAAGAAAATCCTGTGAGAAAATGTTGTGGGAGATGGTTTTGCCCTGGGCTTTTTCTGTGGAGAGCCCAGCCAGCCATTAAGTGGCTGAAGTCCTGAAGGCGTTTTGTCAGGATTACCCAAACATTGTCGGTGGTTGAACACAGATGGGTCCAAATTGCTCTGAAAGAGCCACTTAAAAATATATTGAAAAGGAAATGGTAAGGACATGTGCCAGCCATTTGCAACAGTGATGACAGATTGGCGGGTATGCCTTGGCCAAGTTTATCCTTTTGCTTGGATATTTTGTAAGATAAATTGTGTCATTTTTGAAAGAAAGAAAGAAACAACCAAAGAAACATTCATGTAATCCTCAAGGGTTTCTTTTTTTCCACAGATGAAGCAAACGAAAAAACAAAATTCTCAGTATAAAAACAAAGTAGGGGAATGACGAGAAACAGCTGAGTGGGAAACTACACATTGTGCATCTGGTAAAATGTAGCTCACCAGTTCCCAAGCAAAGTTCATAATAAATGCCAAATTATGTGCAATAGCTGTGTTTTATTATTAAACAAGGAAACCGTAAATTAACCCTTTTCACTGAGAATGGTAAAGTGAGATCCACATAGAAGCAGGCCCCATCTAGACTGCCATATAATGCAGTTTGAAAGTGCATCATACAGCCAATAGACTCATATATTGCAATTCAAGACAGTTAAATAATATGCTGCTATAATGTAGTTTCAAACTGCCATCCTCCAAAAAATCGGGTGCCCTGACAAATTTGTGAAAATTCTGCGGCTCCTCCATGATGGCATGATGGCAACAGTCTTGGACAGCAATGGTTCCCAAAAATGACCCATTTAAGATGGAATCAGGTGTCAAATAGGGATGTGTTATTGCTTCAACCTTATTTTTTCTTCTTCATTGCTATGATACTTTATCTTGTTGTTGGGAAGCTTCCCACTGGAGTGGAAATCATCTATCGGGCAGATGGCAAGCTATTTAACCTCAGCAGACTGAAAGCCAAAACCAAGGTTACAACAACATCTGTTATAGAACTCCAGTATGCTGATGACAATGTCATCTGTGCGTATTCAGAAGGAGACCTACAAGCCACTCTAAACACCTTCCTAGAAGCATATGAGAAGCTCGTCCTGTTAATGAACATCGAGAAAACCAAAGTGCTCTTTCAACAGGCACCAACCAATCCCTCTCCAATGCCAGAAATACAGCTTAATTGTGTAACATTAGAAAATGTTGATCATTTGCACTACCTTGGCAGCCACCTCTCCACAAAAGTCAACTTTGACATTGAAATACAACACCACCTGAGCTCTGTGAGTGAAGCATTTCTCCAAATGAAGCAGAGAGTGTTTGAGGACCTGGACCAAGGTGCTTGGTGCTTGTTTATAAAGCGCTGTCCTCGCAACCCTGCTATATGCCTGTGAAACGTAGACTGTCTACAGACATTACATGCAACTCCTGGAATGGTTCCATCAGTGTTGCCTCCGAAAAATCCTGCAAATCTCTTGGGAAGACAGGTGGACAAATGTTAGCGTGCTGGAAGAAGCAAAGACCATCAGCACTGAAGCGATGCTCCTATGCCATCAACTCCGCTGCACTGGCCACATTGTCCAAATGCCTGATCACTGTCTCCCAAAGCAGTTACTATACTCTAAGCTTCCCAACAAGAATGGAAAACAGAATGTTGGTGGACAGGAAAAGAGATTTAAAGATGGGTTTAAAGCCAACTTTAAAAACTATGGCATAGACACCAAGAACTGGGAAGCCCAGCCTCTTGAATGCTCTAATTGGAGGTCAGCAGTGACCAGCAGTGCAGCAGAATTCGAAGGGTCATGAATGGAGGGTGAAAAGGTAAAATGTGCCAAGAAGAAGGTGCATCAAGCCAACCCTGATCGGGACTGCCTTCCACCTGGAAACCGATGTCCTTACTGTGGGATAACATGCGGATTTAAGAATAGGGCTCCACAGCTACCTATGAACCCACCGCCAAGACACTAGACTTGGAGTACCATCATCCTCAGGCTACGAGGGATCATCTATGTAAGTAAGTGAGTTTCAAGCTGCATTATATGACAGTGCAGAAGGGACCCAAATCAAGTTGCTTCTACCTAAGCAAATGTTATTGTCATCCAAGACACCCAGCTCAGCATGACTACTGTTCATTTAGACCTGTAGTTCTGTGTTCTGCATTTGGTGTTTTTAAAATCTTACACAAGATTTCTGCCTGGACATGCACAACTGGAAGTTTCCTTCTCTGAGAAACCTTTTCAACTTTCAAGCTAGTAATTAATCAATAACCTTTTCTGAAAGACAAACTTTCAAAACTAAAGCAAAGAAAACTCAACAATTCTTAACTGGAGAAGAAACAGAAAACATGCAAAGGAAAGCTTGAGTTACAGGTCACAAATGAAAAATACTGAACTCATATTACAAAGTTTCAAAAGGCATTTCATGTGCCTTTCTCATCTACTGACACAGACAAATTTCAACACAGCTGCTTTTAGCTCAACCACAACATGGCTGGGTAACCCCTGTTTCAAATGATGAAAGACAAAGCTGAAATGAGAGCAAGAGAAGAGTCAATCTTTAAGCAGGAGTGATTGGGGATGGAAAAAGAGGTCAACCTGTGGCTGCATGCAGACAATGTTTCAATGATTTTTCACTGGGATTTTGAAAATACGGTTTATATTTAATCCTGTTTTAGTGTTTGTATATTTGTATATTTTAAATTGTTATGTTGAAACTTTTATGTGAAGCCACTTTGAGTCCCCTTCAAGGTAGATAAAGCGGGGTATAAAGAAATATAAAATAATAATAATAATAATAATAATAATAATAGCTTTTCAGAGGCATAATACTGGGAGAAGGTAGCTCTGAAAATGATTCAAGATAGGCTTCATTTTCTATTGTGCACCTGTTAAGACTGAACTATCTTAATTGTACCTTTCCCAAGGTCTGGACAATGGGTGCATCTACACTGTAGAATTAATGCAGTTTGTCACCAATTTCACTACCATGACACTTATATGGAATCATGGAAGTTGCAGTTTTATAACATCCTCGGCCTTTGTTTCCAGAGTGCTGGTGCTTTATCAAACCACATCTCCCATGATTCCATAGCAGAGAGCCATGACAGTGAACTGCATTAATTCTATAGCATAGATATACCCAGAATGTTTTATTGCCAGAAGGAAATGACACATTGGCCTTCGGTTCCTAGCCTACATACAGATACTGAATGGTATGGTAAAAGCTAACCTTAAAAACTGTGGCATAGGCACTGAGAACTGGAAAGCCCTGGCCGTTGAGCACTCGAACTGGAGGTCAGCTGTGACCAGCAGTGCTGCGGCATTTGAAGAGGCAGGAATGGAAGGCAAAAGGGAGAAACATGCAAAAGGAAGGAGGTGTGTCAAGCCAACCCTGACCGGGACTGCCTTCCACTTTGAAACAGATGTCCTCACTGTGGTAGAGCATGTGGATTAAGAATAGGGCTTAACATAGGCTTGACCATCAAGACACTACATTTGGAAGGCCATCGTACTTGGACAACGAGGGATCACCTAAGTAAGTAAGGTTGTGGTGTAGTGGTTTGAGCATTGGCCTGAGACTCTGGAGACCAAGGTTGGAATGCCTGCTCAGCCATGGAGACTCACTGGCTGACCTTGGATAGTCACAGCCTCAAAGAAGGACATAGGCAGAGAAGAACAAATCTTGTCAGGAGAGTTCTGTGACAGGTTGACTTTAGAACTGTTATAAATCAGGAATTACTTGAAGACACTCAACAAGGCAATCTTACAGCAGGCACACTTTAGAGGAGTCTGAAACATTGATTAACACACATAGCTCTCCAAAACAATAAAACAACAAAAATGCCAACTATATGTTCACCTGAATATGGTTATGGAGCCCTCTTCAGATCTTTCAGCTGAACACACAAAGGTCTAATGTTTTTCCATGTCCAGGTCAGCTGGAAAGACAAATATGGATGTTCACCATCCTCTTCCCAGCTTTAGCCTGCATGCTTCCAGGAAAGCATCTGAACAGGTTTCTAGCTTGGTGAGAAACTGCTGGAGAGCTCTAGTACACTTTCCTGGACTAAAGCACTAGAGTTCTCATCCAGAGGACTAAAAGTACCTCACCAAACAAAAAATCCCAGGCTTCCAGGGGACAGCATCACATAGTTAAAATGGTCTCAAACTTCTATAACTATATAGTATAGGTAAACTCTGCCACACCATCAGACCAAGAAACTTTAATGACCTCTTCTCAGATGCCAAAACATTTTCGTATGTTAAGGAAACACAAAGCAAGGGAAAAATCGTGCAATTCACCATTTGCCCTCCTTCTCTTAAAGAATATTTCTGTTTATAGCAAGAAACAGGCAGACGTGTCCTAGTAATTATGAAACTGCCAGTGGTTTTACTTGGGAAATCAAAAGTATTAGCTGTGTCAACAGATTGTAATAAATGTCCAATACATTTCTCTACAGGGATGATGCAGTATATTTAATACCGTAAGAAGATTTCACGTAGCACACTGTGTCTGTGTGACTGTTTCTCATGTAAAGGTTACTATCTTGCCCTTTTCATTGCGTAACAAAAGCTAGCTGTAAAACTTGAAACCATTCTGGGAAATTGCTTGGACACACAAAGAGCATACAGGTCTATCTTTCAGCTGGGTGCTCATTTCTGAGCCTGCCATAAAGGGTTTTTGTTAGCTTTCCAGGGACCCAAGTACTGTGAGAGTACAGCAAAACATTATGTAGCCCCCTTTTTCGGCATTTATTTTGTTTCCCCTTCAGACCCATCTTTCTTTGTCTTTTGCTCATACAGTTTGCACATTTAAAATGGTGAGAATGATTTCAGTATTGGAAGGCTTGAATAATTGAAAGTGGTAGATTTAAAAGAGGAAAGAGCTTTGCTGAGATGTTTACTTCTATAGAGTATCATTAAAATCAAATGACTTATGTCCAAATAAGCATTTTTATTTTATGTATATACTAGCTTGGGGACCCGGTGGTGCCCAGGTTATTTGAGAAAGGCATTGTTTGTTTTTTGAAGTTTGGCAATATCAGTTTGATAATGAAAGGTAAAGGTTTCCCCTGACATTAAGTCTAGTTGTGTCCAACTCTGGAGGGTGGTGCTCATCTCCATTTCTAAGCCGAAGAGTCAGTGTTGTCCATAGACACCTCCAAGGTCATGTGTTCATCATGATGCATGGAGCACCATTACCTTCCCGCAGAAGCGGTACCTGTTGATCTATTCAAATTTGCATGTTTTCAAACTGCTAGGTTGGCAGAAGCTGGGTCTAACAGTGGGAACTCACCCACTCCCCGGAATCGAACCGCTAATCTTTTGGTCAGCAAGTGCAGCAGCTTAGTGGTTTAAATTGCTGCACCACCAGTATAACGCTATTTATTATAACGCCATTATTCAAAGTTAGCCATGTTAGGTCTTTGTGCCAAGTTTAGTTCAGAGCTGATATCAGCTGGGTTCAGTGCTCTCTGGATAAGGGTGAACTACAACTCCCAGATTCCCAGGGCAATCACCCCAAAATCCAGCTGGTATTCACAGTTGACCATGCAGGTTCTGTGTGCTAAGTTTGGTCCAGATCCATCGATAGCTAGGTTCAGTGTTCTCTTGACAAGGGTGAACTACAACTCCCAGATTCCCAGGGAAATCACCCCAAACCCTGCCAATGTGCATAGTTGCCCATGGTGGGTTGGTGTGCTAAGTCTGGTCCAGATCCGACATTCGCCTTCCTAAATAAAATGGTCTTCAGCTGCTGTCAGAAAAAGAACAGGGAGGGAGACAACTGGACTTCTCCTGAAAGGAAGTTTCACAGTCTGGGAACAGCCATGAAGAAGGCTTTCTCCCAAATCATCATCAGCTGCATCCGCAAAGGTGGTGGGACTGGGAGAAAGCTCTCCCCTGCAGATCTTAACACTCAAACTGGCTTGTATATAGACATAGTCTTTCCAATACGCTGGGCCCAAGCCATTTCAGGCTTTAAAGTTCAAAACCAGCACTTTGAGTTCTGCCTGAAAATGGTCAATGCAGATGTTGAGTCCCCCCCAGGAGTGAGAAAGGCAGTATGTACATACAGCAAGCAAGCAAGCAAGCAAATAAATAAATAAATGTTTCAACGGGAGAATTGTATCATTCTTGATCAACAGCCTGGCTGCGTCATTTTGGAGTTGCTGCAATTTTCGAACAACATTAAGTGTGTTACAGCAGCCAAAATGTGATATAATCAAGGCATGTGTCACCATGGCCAAATCTGACTTCTCCAGGAATGGTCATAGCTGGCACACTAGTTTTTACTGTGAAATTGCACCCTTTTCCACAACCAAAACATGAGCATCCAGGCTCAGGCCCCTTCTACACTACTTATAACCCAGTTCAAAGCAGATAATCTGGATTTTATATGGCAGTGTAGAAGGGACTTAAGTTCAAATTGCAAATGTAGTTTGTACTCAACTAAGTGGAAGAAAAGGAGAGGAGCTGGTAGAATGTCAGCCTTCCCAAATGGCTCAAGCAAAAGCAAACTGCTGCAGCCTTTCCTAAGTTAATACTATTTGTCATCTTGATTACGCTTGGATATTGCTTGACCATATGTGCCCTAGGACCTCATCAGATGAAGGCAGATAAGAGTTTTCTCCCCACTTCTCTGCACTGCCGGCACAGAGTCACCACATGGCAAAGGTCTACTTCCGGTGGGACTCCATTCTGGCAGAATTCCGGCAATAGAGAGAAACAGAACCCAGAAGGGTTGGGTGTACACCTGCATCCTCATAGAAAAAACACAGAGGAGCCAAAGAGGAAGCAGGGGACATGGGGAAACATTGTGGGAAGGGATACCATGGACTCACAATGGTAGGGAACACAGAATGATGATATCCCCCACTTTTCAAAGGACCATCTGACGAGGTCCCTAGTTCTCATCTGTGAAACACTGGAGGGCATGACATCTCAAAAAGGCATCTTTGTTGACTTTTTGATAATATACAACTGAATCACAATTTAATTGCTTGATTAACTAGCTAAGCACAGTTAAAAATCAAGATTTATTTAAAAACTAAATTGCTAAAAAATTCTTCATTTTCTGGCAGCCCTAGATGGCATACTTAAGTAGGATGTTAACATTATAATCTTCAGTCTCTTGGCTTTAAGAGGACAGATCCTTGGATTTATTTATTTTATTTATTTATTTTGGTATGAGGCCTGTTGTAACATTACATTAGAATCAGTTGTTTGCTCCCCATACCAATTTCTCCTTGTCTGCATTGTTATGTTTTGCTAAGCTTTGCTGTTTTCAGTTCCTGTACAAGAACTGCTATGCAAAGCTTGTGTGTAGAGAAGGTCACTTTCAGGTCACACTGGCATCTTTGTGCCTTCATGGTATGTGGACCTGTCTTATCATGCCCTGTGCAAAACAGAGGGCAAGACATCTAAGAGAGCAGAAAACATGAAACATAGGAGGGTGGATTGTAATCTTTGTGCTGGACTTTGTTCTTTTAATGGGAGTAGTGAATGTCAAAATGGTTGGTAGTACACCTGGAAAATCTCAGAAAACTCCTGTGGAGCATCTAGCTGCTGATAGCAAAGTAGATATTGAAAAGGTATTGCTGCTAGGAATTGACAAGGAGCAACCGTACATGTCTAATATTTACTGAGCTTGTTAATTTTGGAACAATTCCACATACATACCCTCCTCACATTCTCTTCAACATTTCACAGATGAAAACCAGCATCTCTAGCCAAGGAACATCAGAGTGTGGCCAATATGGGGCAAGGCATGCGTATACAAGCTAAGGCCCTTCCACACAACCATATAACCCAGAATATCAAGGCAGAAAATCCCACAATATCTGCTTTCAACTTTGTTATCTGTGTCCACACTGCCATATATTCCAGTTCAAAGCAGAAAATGTGGGATTTTATTCAGTTGTGTGGAAAGGGCCCTAAAAGAAGCTGCAGCAGTTTGCCTTTGCCCAGACTTACAGGGAAAGCCAAGATTTCTCTGTGTCTTCTTCCTGATGAGTTAATTGAATGCAGACTACCACTCTGTACTCTGTTTGCAGTAACTGAAGACCTATAAATTCTAGAGAGGCATTTTCTCAGGTGAATATGGGAAGCTGACTATAATAAATTAATAAATAAATCTTCCACAACCTTTCTACCTCATCCTACTTTTCTCACTCCCAAGCCTGGTTCTGAGTCCATGAATCCATTAGCAGTGTTTAAGATTGCTTTTCTTTTTAGCCACCTCTTCCTCGTTATTCTGCTTGTCTGCACAGTTTCTTCCACTCTTGTTCATTCTTGCCAAGAGCTCATATCCCTCTTTCTTAGCCCTGAATGAGTATTTTCCTCCAGGCTTTTACTTTATGGATTTTACACTGTGCAAGATGTCATCCAGCCATCGATCGCCTACTAGCCGCCCGGCACCCGGAATCCGGTTCACTCTGCTCCAGCGACACCACCACTGCGAGGTGAGCAATCGAGAAAGAGAACTGATGAGCAGCTCATAAAAAAAAAAGAGAGGACCGCACCTTCACAAGTGTGACGAGACCACACAGAACACATACGAGTGATCACACGAACATGTAAGAACGACGATAGTAATAGGCTAGTCACGACAGCCGATATAGACACACATGAACCACACCCCGCCTCTCGATGCGTGTGATGTGAGCAGTGAACCACAGACACAAGCATCGACGGACAAAAGGTTATCAATGATGCGAAGCGACCTAGGCAAACAAGATATGAAAAGGCAATAGGGGAGAGTGTTACAGATAGTGCATCACGTGAGAAGTGGTATTTCCCAACGTCGCGTCTCGTGGGAAAGGCTATATTTGTGCCCCACCCACACACACGCACATATCAAGTGACGGTGTAGAGTATTTTACCTGAACCTGCACACCAAATAACTTTTTCATTTTTGATTCAGCTCCACAACAAGTAAAGAGTAAGCCTGTGCAAAAGAAAAAGATTGAAGAGAACAGACAAAACTGAAAATGTTTTATTAGCCTCAGTTCTTGTGGTTTTTTCGGGCTATATGGCCATGTTCTAGAGGCATTTCTCCTGACGTTTCGCCTGCATCTATGGCAAGCATCCTCAGAGGTGAGGTCTGCTGGAACTGGGGAAAAAAGGGGTTTATATATCTGTGGAATGACCAGGGTGAGACAAAGGGCTTTTGTAAGTTGGGCTAGGTGTGAATCTTTCAACTGACCACCTTGATTAGCATACAATGGGCTGACTGTGCCTGGAGCAAACTCTTCTTGAAAGGTGATTAGATGTCCCTGCCTGTTTTTCTCTCTGCTGTTTTTGCTGTTGCAATTTTAGAATTTTTTTTAATACTGGTAGCCAGATTTTGTTCATTTTCATGGTTTCTTCCTTTCTGTTGAAATTGTCCACATGTTTGTGGATTTCAATGGCTTCTCTGTGTAGTCTGACATGGTGGTTGTGAGAGTGGTCCAGCATTTCTGTGTTCTCAAATAAAATGCTGTGTCCAGGTTGGTTCATCAGGTGCTCTGCTATGGCTGATTTCTCTGGTTGGAGTAGTCTTGCAGTGCCTTTCATGTTCCTTGATGCGTGTTTGGGCGCTGCGTTTGGTGGTCCCTATGTAGACTTGTCCACAGCTGCATGGTACACGGTAGACTCCTGCAGAGGTGAGAGGATCCCTCTTGTCCTTTGCTGAACGTAGCATTTGTTGGATTTTCTTGGTGGGTTTGTAGATTGTTTGTATGTTGTGTTTCCTCATCAGCTTCCCTCTGTGGTCAGTGGTTCCCTTGATGTATGGCAGGAACACTTTTCCTCTGGGTGGATCTTCATCTTGACTCTCGTGGCTTGTTCTTGGTCTTGCAGCTCTTCTGATGTCTGAGGTGGGTATCCATTGGCCTGGAGAGCCCAGTTGAGGTGGTTCAGTTCATCTTGGAGGTGGTGGGGTTCACAGATTCTTTTTGCACGGTCTGCCAAGGCTTTAATGGTGCTTCTTTTTTGACTTGGGTGATGGTTGGAGTTTTTATGTAGATATCTATCTGTGTGTGTGGGTTTTCTGTAAACGGTGTGACCCAATTGTTGATCTGGTTTACGGATGACTAGGACATCTAGAAAAGGCAGTCTTCCTTCCTTTTCTTTTTCCATAGTGAACTGGATGTTTGGGTGGATGCTGTTAAGATGTTCCAGGAACCTGTTGAGTTCTTCTTCTCCATGGCTCCAAATGGTGAAAGTGTCATCCACATATCTGAACCATATCGTGGGCTTTTTGGTTGCTGTTTCAAGAGCTTGTTTTTCAAAGTGTTCCATGTAGAAGTTAGCTATGACTGGGCTGAGAGGGCTCCCCATAGCTACTCCATCTTTCTGTTCGTAGAATTCATTGTCCCACTGAAAATAGCTGGTGGTGAGGCAATGGTGAAACAGCGCCGTGATGTCTTCTGGGAACCTCTGGTTGATGAGTGCCATGGTGTCTGCAACTGGGACCATGGTAAATAGAGACGCCACATCAAAGAGAAGCCATTGAAATCCACAAACATGTGGACAATTTTAACAGAAAGGAAGAAACCATGAAAATGAACAAAATCTGGCTACCAGTATTAAAAAATTCTAAAATTGCAACAGCAAAAACAGCAGAGAGAAAAACAGGCAGGGACATCTAATCACCTTTCAAGAAGAGTTTGCTCCAGGCACAGTCAGCCCATTGTATGCTAATCAAGGTGGTCAGTTGAAAGATCCACACCTAGCCCAACTTACAAAAGCCCTTTGTCTCACCCTGGTCATTCCACAGATATATAAACCCCTTTTTTCCCAGTTCCAGCAGACCTCACCTCTGAGGATGCTTGCCATAGATGCAGGCGAAACGTCAGGAGAAATGCCCCTAGAACATGGCCATATAGCCCGAAAAAACCCACAAGAACTGAGTGATTCCAGCCATGAAAGCCTTCGTCAATACATCTTAAAGACTGCTTAGAAAGTGGGGTAGTAGAGAATTAACTGGGGCTGTCTCTGCAAACCTGGGTTGCATCTATACCAAGTGAAATATGCAGGAGTAGTCTGCTCCAGAGCTATTCCAAATATTATTTATTTATTATTATTTTATTATTTCCAACATTCTCAACTCCCGAAGGAGACTCAGGGCAGCTTACAATGGAACAATTCAGTGCCAACAACATACAACACATTACGTCTGACATTATACAAAAGAGAAAATATTAGATTAAAATACATTTAAAACATTATTATTATCATGTAGCCAAATCAAAGTCTGATTTAGCAACCAACAACCCAGTCCAAAGCCTGTCATAGTCAAAATTCCAACATTATGATTACTGTCCAAAGGCCTGGTCCCAAAACCATGTTTTGACCTTCTTTCTTAAAGAGAGGAGGGATGGAGCCAACCTAATCTCACTACGGAGAGCATTCCACAGGCGGGAGGCCACTACCGAGAAGGTCTTGTCCCTTGTCCCCACAAACACACTTCTGAAGAGGGTGGGACCGAGAGCAGGGCCTTCCTGGATGATCTTAAATTTCAAGGTGGGATGTAGAGAAAAATACATTCAGACAGGTAAGCTAGTCCGGAACAGCATGAAGAGTCAACACCTACCATTCCAGGTCCAAGCAGATCTCCAGCAGAGTCTTGCTGGTGACATTGCATGCGGTGAGGTCCCAGTAGGGGCCCAGCCATGTGTTCACCAGAAGTGACATCACCAGCAAGTCTCTGCCAGGAAGCTGCTTGGATTGGATTCTGGCTGGAGAAACAGCAGTGGGTCTTTTTTTACATGGGAGCATTGGGTTGTCTTGAATCCAGCATGATACAGTTGCCCACATGTCACAAACACTCGGATCACTCCAGAGTTTTCTGGAAGTTCTGAAGTAACTTGTGATTCTTCATATGCCAGATGAATGGCAACAAGAAGCATTCTTGTTGCAAAACCAGTTGTATGCCATGTTGCTGCTTGCAGCATGCTCGCAGTGAATATGTTTTATTTTACCTATGTAAACTGGGATGGCCAGTTGGAGCATTTCTAACAATTTATTTTCCACGAACCTGATGGAGCAGTTCTGAAGGATGGTCAGTTTCAAACTGTTGCGTCTCAGGTTAAGTTTCACCTTGCTCTCTGACAAACCAGCCAAACTTGAGAAGAAAGAAGTTTATTGAGGTTTCAAACAAATCCAAGTAAAAGCAGTAAAAAGTTCAATAGTACAAATTAAAGGTCCAATAAGTTCTCTTGAATCAAAGCAGGAAACTTGAGGCAAAGAAACAGGATAAAATCCAGGAAATAGCATGAGGTTACAAGAAGCAGGCAATCCCCAGGCCCAAGCCCTGGAGCCGAAGGCACAGCGATCCATATTGCGAAGTTGAAACTGACACTGAATCAGCTCCCAAGCAGCTTACTTATAGGTAAAACATCAAAACATGAACATTAAACAGAACAGCTAACGAGCAGTTTTCCCACCAGCAGATGGCCTCAAGATTTGGCTGCAATCCGTAAACTTCTCCTTAACACCTGCGGCTCACTGTGACCTTCACCGAGTGTGTTATCAGCCACATTCCGTTCCCTTGAGAACAAGGGTTTCTCTCCAGCTACAGACTGTGGCTGAGAAAACTGAGAAATCTGAAATCCCACACCTGCATCTGTATTCCCATTCCCATCATGCCCACTTGCACTCTCAGTCCCATCAGTCCCATCATGCTGTTGCTGAACCACAACACTATCCCCCCCCCAAGCCCCCCCCTGAGGCCCCCCCCCGGACCGGGCTTGGCCGGATAGGCCCGGTGAAAGCGGGACACCAGGAGAGGAGCATGAACATCTCGAGCATCCACCCAACAGCGCTCTTCAGGACCATATCCCACCCAGTCCACCAAGTATTGTAACTTGCGATAATAACGGCGAGAGTCCAAAATGTCTGCCACTTCGAATTCTTCCTCTCCATCGAGCAGAATCGGGGGTGGCGGAGGGGCCCCGCCAGCATCCGGCCGGACTTCCGTGGCGGGTCGAAGCAACGACCGATGAAAAACAGGATGGATCCGCATGCCGCGCGGAAGCTTTAACTTAAAGGTCACAGGATTTAATTGATCCACCACTGGGTATGGCCCCACAAAACGAGCGTCAAGCTTCCGAGAGGGGCGTTGTATAGGCAAATGTTTGGTGGACAGCCAAACTCGATCCCCCACTTGGATCGGTGGACCCGGCTGTCGATGGGTATCCGCCACCCGTTTGTAATCCTCTTTTGCTTGCTCCAGTTGAGCCTTTAAAATCTCTTGAATTGCTGAGAGTTCCTGCAGCCAAGTGGTAGCGGCAGGGACCTCTCCAGACCCCACCACTGCAGGAAAGAACCGGGGGTGGTATCCATAGTTAGCAAAGAACGGGGCTTCCTTGATCGACCCGTGAGTATTTATTTATTTATTTATTTATTTGATGCATTTATTAACCGCCATTCTCAGCCCTTTAGGGCGACTCATGGCGGTGTACACACATATAAAAGACAATTTACAAAAAGGCAATTACAACAGCATATAAACTACATAACAATTACAAAAACTACACTAAAAATCCGCTTCGTCTCATAGTGGAATCATAACCAATCTCATATTCCTTATTCCATTCCGATCATCTTTACCGCATTATTATAGCACTTAATTGAATGCCTTCTCGAACAGCCATGTCTTAAGGCTTTTTCGGAAGGACATGAGGGAGGGCGCCTGTCTGATGTCTGCAGGGAGAGTGTTCCACAGCCAGGGGGCCACCACCGAGAAGGCCCTCTCTCTCGTCCCCGCCAGACGTGCCTGTGAGGCAGGCGGGATCGAGAGAAGGGCCTCCCCAGACGATCTCAAGGTCCTCGTGGGCTCGTAGGCCAAGATGCGGTCCGAAAGGTATTTTGGGCCAGAACCGTTTAGGGCTTTGTAGGCCAAAACCAGCACCTTAAATTGGGTCCGGTAGCAAATCGGCAGCCAATGGAGCTGGGACAACAAGGGCGTTGTATGCTCCCTGCCCCCCCGCTCCAGTTAGTAACATGGCTGCCGCACGCTGAACCAGCTGAAGCTTCCGGGCCGTTTTCAAGGGCAGCCCCACGTAGAGAGCGTTGCAGTAGTCAAGGCGGGATGTGACCAGAGCGTGTACCACCGTGGCCAAGTCAGACTTCCCGAGATACGGGCGCAGCTGGCGCACGAGCCTGAGCTGTGCAAATGCTCCCCTGGTCACCGCTGACACCTGGGGATCCAGGCTCAACGATGAATCCAGGGTCACACCCAAGCTGCGAACCTGCGCCTTCAAGGGGAGTGCGACCCCATCCAGCACAGGCTGTAACCCTATATCCCGTTCAGCCTTGCGACTGACCAGGAGTACCTCTGTCTTGTCTGGATTTAATTTCAGTTTGTTCGCCCTCATCCAGACCGTCACAGCGGCCAAGCACCGGTTCAGGACCTCGACAGCCTCCTTAGTAGCAGGGGGGAAGGAGTGACAGAGTTGGACATCATCTGCGTACAGATGACACCGCACCCCGAAACTCCGGATGATCTCACCCAGCGGCTTCATGTAGATGTTAAACAGCATGGGGGACAGTATGGAACCCTGTGGAACCCCACAAGTCAAAGGTTGTGGTGTAGAACAGGAGTCCCCCAATAACACCTTCTGGGTGCGGCCCTCCAGAAATGACTGGAGCCACTGCAAAGCAATGCCTCCAAGGCCCATTTCCGCAAGGCGCCCCAGAAGGATACCGTGGTCGACGGTATCGAAGGCCGCTGAGAGGTCCAGGAGCACCAACAGGGACACACTCCCCCTGTCTAGCTCCCGGCGCAGATCATCCACTAAGGCGACCAAGACCATCTCGGTACCATGTCCCGGTCTGAAACCAGACTGTGCCGGATCCAGATAATCCGTGTCTCTCAAGAATACCTGGAGTTGTGAGGCCACCACGCTTTCCATGACTTTGCCCAAAAAGGGGAGATTGGAAACAGGCCGAAAGTTGTCCAATTTAGTGGGATCCAGTGATGGTTTCTTCAACAGCGGCTTTATAATAGCCTGTTTTAGGCTCGCTGGAATCTTGCCTTCCCGAAGGGAGGCATTCACCACCACTGTTACCCACTCGGCCAATCCCCCTCTGGCCTCTCTCAGAAGCCAAGATGGGCAGGGGTCTAGGATGGACGTGGTGGGCCTCATTCCTCCAAGTATCTTGTCCACATCCTCGGGTTTCACAAACTGAAAAGAATCCATCAAAATAGGACAAGCAGGTGCTCGTGTCACATCCACAGAGACTGCATTTAACATGGTGTCCAGCTCAGAACGGATCAAGGCGACTTTGTCTGCGAAGAACCGAGCAAATGCTTCACAGCGCGTGACCGAATTGTCAGGGCTCCCGCCTGAGGTGGCGGGAGTTAAAAGACCTCTGACAATCCGAAACAACTCCGCCGGACGGTTTTTTGCAGACGCAATAGTGGCCGCAAAGAAAGTTTCTTTGCGGCTTTTATTGCCGCGGCATATGCCCTTAAAAAGGGCAACAAACCGTGCTCGATTTGACTCGCTCGGATCCGAACGCCACACACGCTCTAGTCTCCTCTTCTTTCGCTTCATTGCTGCCAGCTCCTCGTTGAACCAAGGGGCTGGTTTAGCTCGGCTACTTGAGAGGGGACGTTCCGGAGCGATCGTGTCTATTGCCCTGGCCATCTCCCCATTCCAGAGAGTGACCAGGGCATCAACAGGATCACCAACCGAGGCGGCGGGAAATTCCCCAAGAGCCATCAGGAATCCATCCGGATCCATAAGCCTCCTGGGGCGGACCATCTTAATGGGTCCTCCACCTTTGCAGAGGTTAGGGGGCGCAGTGAGCCTAAATCTGATCAGGAAGTGGTCGGTCCATGGCAATGGAGAGATGGACAACTCCTCCACACCGCCACCCTGCTCCCATCCCTGGCAGAAAACCAAGTCCGTGGCGGGTCGAAGCAACGACCGATGAAAAACAGGATGGATCCGCATGCCGCGCGGAAGCTTTAACTTAAAAGTTACAGGATTTAATTGATCCACCACTGGGTATGGCCCCACAAAACGAGCGTCAAGCTTCCGAGAGGGGCGCTGTACAGGCAAATGTTTGGTGGACAGCCAAACTCGATCTCCCACTTGAATCGGTGGACCCGGCTGTCGATGGGTATCCGCCACCCGTTTGTAATCCTCTTTTGCTTGCTCCAGTTGAGCCTTTAAAATCTCTTGAATTGCTGAGAGTTCCTGCAGCCAGGTGGTAGCGGCAGGGACCTCTCCAGACCCCACCACTGCAGGAAAGAACCGGGGGTGGTATCCATAGTTAGCAAAGAACGGGGCTTCCTTGGTCGACCCGTGAGTAGCGTTGTTATAAGCAAACTCGGCTACAGCAAGAAGCTATGACCAATTGTCCTGTTGATAGTTTATAAAACATCTCAAATATTGTTCAAGGGTGGCGTTGGTCTTCTCAGTCTGGCCATCGGATTGTGGATGGTGTGCTGACGACATTCGACTCTCGATGCCCAACTGCCGCTGTATCTCCTTCCAAAAATGCGAGGTAAATTGGGCACCGCGATCGGTCACCAAACTCGTTGGAAGTCCATGAAGACGGAAAATGTGGCTCAGGAACAAGTCGGCCGTTTCTTTGGCCGTAGGCACTCCCTTGCAGGGAATGAAATGTCCCATCTTGGTGAAAAGATCCACCACCACCAGAATGGTGGTGAAACCTTGAGATTCTGGTAAATCCGTGATGAAGTCGGCCGACACGATTTCCCAGGGCCGACTCGGAGTGGGTAGAGGTTGTAGCAAACCAGCCGGTTTGCCCGTAGGGTTCTTGGCGTGGTGACAGACAGGGCACCCATTAACATATTTCTCGACTTCTCGTCGGATCTTGGGCCACCAAAAGTCTCTTAGCACCAGCTGCATTGTTTTAAAGATCCCGAAATGCCCTGCTGGCTTGGTGTCATGGCATAGTCTTAAAATTTCCTCCCGCTCGGGACCAGGCGGCACATAGACCTTTGAACGATGACACAGCATGCCATCCAACTCCTGAAACGGAAACTTTAGCCCGGCCTCTAGTTGCTCTTGCACCCACAAGTCCTCTTGCTGCCGCGCTCGGATCCTTTCAGCCAGAGTCGAAGGGGGTCCTGGTACGCCGGTGGACGCAAAGTTTTCTGGACGCAAAATGCAGGACTCGGAGGAATCTTCTTGGCCCCGAGTATACTCCGGCTTGCGTGACAGAGCATCCGCCTGTTTGTTTTGAGCCACCGGCACATAGCAAATCCGGAAGTTGAATCTCTCAAAAAACAACGCCCAACGCTGCTGTCGTTGGTTTAGCTTCCGGGAGGTACGGAGATATTCCAGATTGCGATGGTCCGTGTGGACTTCCACTGGTTGCATAGCACCTTCTAGCCAATGTCTCCAAGTCTCAAACGCCGACTTGATGGCTAGGAGTTCTTTTTCCCAAATGGTGTAATTCCGTTCTGGGGCAGTCAACTGCCGAGAAAAATATGCGCAGGGCTGGAGATGATCCCCCGCGGGTTGTAGCAACACTGCCCCGACCGCCACATCCGACGCGTCGGCCTGCACCACAAAAAGCTTAGTTGGATCAGGATGTTGCAGGATAGGTTGAGAAGTGAAAAGCTTCTTGAGCTGCTGAAAGCTTTTCTCAGCCGCCTCAGTCCATAGGAACGGCCGTTTGCCTCTCAGGCATTGGGTAATGGGGTCCGCCCAGTGGGCAAAGTCTGGGATGAACTTGCGGTAGTAGTTGGCAAAACCCATGAATCTTTGAATGTCCTTTCTGCTCATGGGGGACTCCCATTCTAACACCGCGGAGACTTTAGCGGGATCCATGGAAATTCCCTCCGCAGAGATGCGGTGCCCTAGAAAGTCCACTTCGTCGAGATCGAAGGCGCACTTTTCCAGCTTAGCATAGAGCCCATGATCTCTCAGGCGCTGGAGCACCGCGCGCACCTGTTGCGCGTGATCCCGTGGATTCGTGGAGTAGATCAAAAAGTCGTCCAGGTAGATGACCAAAAAACGGTCTAAAAAGTCACGAAAGGTATCGTTGACGAAGTGCTGGAACGTGGCTGGAGCGTTACAGAGCCCGAAACTCATGACTCTGTATTCAAAACTTCCGAAGCGGGTCTGGAAGGCTGTCTTCCACTCGTCCCCCTCCCGGATGTGCACCAAGTTGTAGGCCCCCCTTAGGTCCAATTTGGTGAAAATCCGGACCCCTCGCAAACGGTCGAGAAGCT
>NW_026845477.1:32501103-32526051 GCF_025583915.1 Anolis sagrei ordinatus | reverse complement strand
TGCTGTTGCTGAACCACAACACCAAGGAAGTGTCACATCAGAAACGTATCTGATTGCTTCCTTCCCTCCAGAATGGAACTAGCACTGAGCTAAGGGAAGTTGTGATAGCAGGGGCTGCAACCACAGCTGCAAGTTTAGCAATAGATCACAAAATGCTCCAACCTCACCTCATGCCCCACAAAAGGAAAAGGAGGAGGAAGCTGTGGAAGCGACAGCCCCCATCATCATGGTCATTGCTGTGCTCCACCACCACATTGATAAGAAGCAAGTTGTTTCCCTTCCTCCTTGTTTTTGCCATTTCCTCAACGTGGCCTAGCCAAGCTTTCAGCAATCATACTTCAGGAGGATGAGCCTGACCTGATGGTGTTTCTGCTTCAGTTTAGCCTGCCAAGTCTAGCTTTGGGCCACTCCCCTTGCCAGGACATTGGATGGTCAGTTAGCAAGAGCCAGTACTTGGGCAGAGTTTGGTGGAAGAGAAGATGGCAGCAGTATCAGACACAGATCCCAATGGAAGAGGTTCAAAAGCAGCCACAGTACTTAAGAGAGGTGTTCACATGTAAAATATTTTAGGGTGTGTATGTAAGTCAAAGGAGAGTCACTACAGAATGATAGTACACAGATCTATTGGATGCTTTGGGCACTGTCGGGCTGCGGGGGGCAGGGCAGTTTTCACACAAATGTCAGGTTAGGTAGATAATGACTGAAAAAATAACTTTTACTGATTGCATGTAGTTCACAGTCTACATTTTGCACCCCTGCATTGGTCAGAAGGTGAGGTGCTTGCAGGTAATAGGCAGCTTGCAACTATGTGTCATCATCTAGACTTATACACAATAAGTGGCTTTCCCCCAATACCTAGAAATAATATATATTTATTGTATATGTTCTTTTAAATTAATGTCATGTGTTATTTACTTATTATGTTGGTTGTATTATAATATAATGTAATATAATGTTCCTTTGATCCACGGGGAGTGGTGGGTAAGAAATAATAATAATAATAATACTAATAATAATAATAATAATAATTTGGAATTAACAATTCCTAGTTAACTTGGTTTTAGCCATTTCCTGTTATAAATAATAAATTAAATGAGTGGTAATTGACATTACTGACAAAAGTTTGATCGTTATCCTCTCGAAATAGAACATGGCCACAGGCAATAACGCTAAAGCCGTTGAGATCTGCTGATGCATATTCCATGCCTATGCCCAAGGGAGGTATATTTTTTTCTATTTCATGTAGGCAATCTATATGCTTGACATCTGGTAACAGTATTCAGATTGTTTGACCTTGGTGATGGTATTCTCTGCTCATGTATACTGATGATGACAGAACTGAATCTGTCAAATATAGACAACACCAGACTATCACCTTTCACTAAATTTATATTCTGTTTTTTCTCTAGTGATTTTAAGGGAATGTACACTGCTCTTCCTTTTGTGATAATCCTGTGAATAAGCTAAATACGGGGTTCATTTATACAATAGAATTAATGCAGTTGAATATAAATATCAATTTAACTATTTTGGCTCAGTGCTATGGAATTGTAGTTTTACAGGGTCTTTAGTCTTCTCTGATTGCTGGTGCCTCACCAAACTACAAATCCCAGATTCCTATGGTTCTATTCTGTGACTGCTCCTCTATCTATGGCTCTTTCCTGTGAACTTCGGCCCTCCAGATGTTTTGGACTTCAACTTCCACAATTCTTAATAGCCAGTATGCTGTGAGGAATTGTGGGAGTCCAAAACACCTGGAGGGCCGAAATTTGCCCATGCCTGCTCTATCCTGTGACTGGCCTTCAAATAGAAGATTACTACATGTAAAAATATGCTTTTGACATGAACTTCCTAGATCATCCAATTCTGAATAATGTTTTACATTGTAACTAAACTGGATCCTCAGGAAGGCAATGGTTTTGGGACTATTGTTCTGCCCATTCTGAAATGCTCGGATGGCAGTAGTCCTTCAGTGTTTATCCCCTCACGTGTCTATCTTTTCACAAAAGCAGAGCACTCAGTCTCTTTTTAAAAAAAACTCATTTAAGAAAACTATTTTTATAGAAGAAAAGAAACATTGAAAACCAAAGCGGTGTTTGTCAACTTTAAGGAAACCTCTTCGGCCAACAGTATTTTGGCAATCATTCTGGGTATTTATTCCTATACCTTCCTGAAAATGGATAAAATGTGAAGAGCCTCTGATTTTGTCTTCTCAGTATCTGAACACCTGTCAGTATGTTTTGGCTTGGGGAGTGCTAAGGTCCCAATGCCCGTCCATATCTCTGGGTTTCTTTTGAAACTGGGTGGAATTTGCAGAAAATGAGATCATGCAACTATGGATACTTTTGCAGACACAGCAGACAGCTGAGGCCCATCACATCCACCTGTATCAGACAGCGAGAGGGAGAATAATGAATAATCACCTCTCTGTTTTCCCCTTATCTACTCCTGGCATGAAGCCTGGGAGCTATAGTGGGAAGACTTGCTATTTCAGAGTTCTTTTTTGTTGTTATTGTAGCATTTGCAGACTGCCGATAAGGTTATAGAGTTGCAAGACAGATGCACTTTGAAAAATGTTTACTATCTTGTATCCCTAAGCATTTTCCCATGACTAGCATTCCCTCCCCATTGCAAATATGTTTCTCCCTTGTTAGTGTCAGTTTCTGGTGTCAATACTATGAATACTATAGCGAATCTCCATCAAAAACCAAGTTAAACATGCTGCTTGTGGCTATAGTAGGTATGAGATTGTTTGCAGGGGATGGATGTTGCAAACAATGGGGAGAATAACATATCCAGCAGCATTCTCTTGACCACAACCCCCATCATTCCCATGCCAAACAAGATTTACATACAGTAAGGTAGCAGTGGGAATCATGCTGCCCTATTGGACTAAAATACTCAATATTCCTACAAAGCATAGTGAGGAATGCTGGGAGTTGTATTCCAACAACCCATGAAGGGCCACAGAATGCCCATACCTGCAACATGGATTGAGCTGCCAAATTCCATGAATTAGGCAGCTGACTCTTTCCTTATTCATTGGCAAAAAAGGATAAGCCCTGAATGCACAAGCAGCTTCTTCCACCTCAGCTGTCATTTGGTAATGGCATTTGAACTAGCCATTGTGTGAATTCAGCCAAGGTGAAAGTAAAAAGAAGAAAAAATGGTAAATGCAACAATAATCTTTGAGAGTAGTTATCCCAGTGCTCTGAATGATGACCAAGGTGAGTGTGGAGAGTCAACTAGGAGAAAATCATTAAATACACCCTGCCCTTCGCTCTCCAGAAGCCTCCTTGGACAATGTGTCTTGTTTTCCCTAAAGCTTCCACTTTAGCAGAGAGGTGACTAAATTGCTACCATCCCTTGGTTCAGGTATGGGCAAACCCAGGCCTGGGGGCCAAATCTAGCTCCTTGGGCTCTTTTCTCAGGCCCTCCTCTCTCTCACCATCCTATCCTTCTTTTCTTCTGTTTTTCCTTCCTCTTTCACTCCCTCTCTTCCTTCCTTATCTGCCTGTTTCTCCCTTCCTTTTTCCTTTCCTCCTACCCTTTTGTCCTTCTTTCCTTCTTTCTTTCCTCCTTCCTTCCCTCTCTTTCTCCTTCCTTCCTTCCTTCCCTCCCTTCTTCCCTTTTGTCTTTCCTTCCTTTTCTCTTTCTTTCCTCCCCCCCCTTCCATCCTTATCTTCCTTCCTTCTCTTTTTCCTTCCTCCTTTCCTCCTGGGGGATGTTTAGCTGGGAGAAGAGAAGGTAGAGAGGGAACAAAAGAACCATGTTTCAAGATTTAAAAGGGTGGAGGAGCAGCAGAGGGAAAACTTACTTTCTGCTGCTCTAGTGACCAGGGCACAAGGGAGCTATGGTTTCAAATGGCAAGGAAAGAGATTCAACAGAAAATATTAGGAAGAACTTCCTGAGAGTAAGAGCTGTTGGAGAGTGACATAGGCTGCCATGGAGTGTGATGGAATCTCCTTCTCTGGAGTCTTTTTGGCAGATGCTGTCTATCAGGAGCTCTTTGATTGCATGGCAGGAGGTTGGATTGGATATCCCTTGGGGGGGGTCTCTTCTAGCTCTAGGATTCTAGATTATATATCAGTAGACAATACAGGGTCTAATGGATACACTTTGTATCTCCTGTCCACCATCTTGTTGTGACCAAATCCAAACGTTTCCTGCATTTCACTTTCTGTCTCCAAAAGTGAAGAGGAAGGGGAAGAAAGGACAGGGTGGGGACTTGAGGAGAACCCTTCCCTGCCATCCCACCAACCCCACTCCAGGTCACTATGCGGCCCTCAAGTTAGAAAGTTTGCCCATGCCTTCCTTGATTCCTATGATTTCTATTAATTGTGCTAGTCAGGGCTGGTGGGAATGCAATCCAAAACAGCTGGTGGGCACTGTGTTGCCCAACTCAGAACATAAGGCTATCTACTATCTACCTTGCAAGGCTGTATTAAGAATTAGTGAATTGATATTTGCCAAATACTAGGAAGGTGTATCTATTAGGCCTGGGTAACAACGGAAAAATTTGTTTCTAAAATCGATTTGTATTTGGTTTTTTTGTTTCGATATTTAAAATAATTACAAAATTTTCCTTTTAAAAAGTTCGATATTTACGAAATTTCTTAAATGGTAAAAAATTAACGAATCGATTTCCGAAACAATAACGAATCGATTCGTTAATGGCGGACGCGACCGCGAAATACGCTAAAAAACCTCCAAAACCTTCTGAAGCTTCCCTCTCCCTCTGTTGTTGACTGTTGGTGTGATATTATAATTTTTTTCACTAATTAAACCATAAAACTGGCCCAGACATGCGGAAATAATAACGAAACGACCGCAAAACAATAACGAAACGAATACAATATCGAAATACGAAGCATTTACAAAACGTTTTTGAAAATTCGTTTTTTTTAATAATTGCTCCAGAATGGTTCGTTATCGTTTTGTAATTGAAAAAATTAACGAATTATTAACGAATTACGAATTAACGAAACGAAACCGCCCAGCCCTAGTATCTACACTATAGAGTCAATGCAGCTAGACACAACCTTAACTGCCATGGCTCAATGCTATGGAATTATTAAAGTCACCGTTTTGCAAGGACCTTCGCTTTTTCTGCCAAAGAGTGATGATGCCTTATCAAACTGCAACTCCCACAATTCCACAGCATTGAGCCATGGCAGTTAGAAAGGTGTCAAACTGTGTTAATTTTTCAGTGAATGCACTCGGATTCAGAAGGGATGTTATGCGTACAGTGCAACCCCCATATCCACTACATGGATATGCAAAACTATAGATAACTCTATTGAAATTAAACACTACTGGCCCAAGAACAGAGTTGTACTGGAGGACCTAGAAAAAAATAGGCAGGGCACAATTTGTTGGGTGTGCATAAATAAAATGGCAGTAATAGTCCAGTGGATACAGGGATCAGACTACTATATTTCAAACCATTGACCAGAGTGTTCCCATCCAGGCTGACTGACCATCTCTAAAAGGTGAGTTTCAAAGATGGCACTGCAATCTTAGATATCTGGACAAATGTCATTGAAACAGAACCTTGCCACAACCTTTTTCCAGCTGATGTGTAGGGAGTAAAATAAATATATTCCCCCTTTACAAGATTGCCATCCAAATCCCATTTGTATTGTTTTCCCTATTTCCCCCAGTACCACCCATGAATTTTATCCATCCTTAGTTTCCCTTTTTCAGCCCACCCACCTCGACCCTTCAATTGTCTGTATATTTCCCATTCTTAACTTGATTCCCCCTGTGTGACTGCTCTTATGTGTTGTTTTCCAGTGCCATGAAGAAGGTAGACAAGTAGAATATTTTCAACTAGCCCTGCAGGTTCTTCAGCAAAGGAAAACAAGGCATTACAATACAGCTTACTGAAGGTCCCGCTGGGAGTTGTACTTTTCAACTGTCTTCACTGTATGCCTTTAATTGCCTCTGCATTTTTAGAATATAAGGACAGGAAGAGGCCATCAGACACAATATACTCAGCCTCACTGGATTTATCCCAGTGTCCTGTGTTTGCTCCCTGGCTGCATCTACAAACTCCTCTCAATTCCTGTCTGGAATATACTGTACCAACAAACAAAGAGTCTTTAGAAGTTAGAAGTGATTTCAGGAACTGTGTTCTTTGTCACAGCAACCTAAAGCTCAGAAGTGAAATCTAATGCTCTGCTGGCAGAATTGTTGGAGCTTTCTTTACCATCCCGTTGCAGCCTCCCAAGCAACCTAGAAATCAGCTCAGGAGGATTTCCTAGACAAAATACCTGCGTTTAAAGCAACATTTATCAACCTGGGGGTTGGGTCCTTTGGGGGTCACGAGAGGGTGTCAAAGGGTTCACCAAAGACCATATAGGAAAACAGAGATTTTTCTGTTGGTCATGGGATTCTATGTGGGAAATTTAGCCCAATTCTATCATTGGTGGGGTTTGGAATGCTCTTTGATTGTAGGTGAACTATAAATCCCAGTAACTACAACTCGCAAATGACAAGGTCTATTTTCCCCAAACTCCACCAGTGTTTACATTTGGGAATATTGAGGATTCATGCTCAGTTTGGTCCAGATCCATCACTGTTTGAGTCCACAGTGCTCTCTGGATGTAGGAGAACTACAACTCCCAAGCTCAATGCCCACCAAACCCTTCCAGTACTTTTTGTTGGTCATGGGATTTCTGTGTGCCAAGTTTGGTTCAACTCCATTGTTGGTGTAGTTCAGAATGCTCTTTGATTGTAGGTGAACTATAAATCCCAGCAATTACAACTCCCAAATGACAGAATCAACCCCACTCCCAACCCCACCAGTATTCAAATTTGGGAATATTGAGTATTTGTGCCAAATTTGGTCCAGTGAATGAAAATACATCCTGCATATCAGATATTTACATCATGATTTAGAACAGTAGCAAAATTCAGTTATGAAGTAGCAACGAAAATAATTTTAAGGTTGGGGGTCACCACAACATGATAAACTGTATTAAGGGGTCAAGGTATTAGGAAGGTTCAGAAACACCGGTTTAGAGGTATATTGTGTGTGTTGGGGGCGGGGGTTAGTCAAAAGAAAGGTCTCTTTCCCAGATCTGCTGGATTCTTTTGTGCTGGTAGCTGAACTCCACTATCTGACCATGCCCAGAAACATTTCCTGATCTATTAAAAGTCACCTTAACATCTGTTTTCTTTCTTTGTTTTGCAAACATAAACTTCACTTTGATCCTCTTTGAAGATGAAACGGCCTCAAAAGGATGAAAACATTTCTGACCTCAGAGAAACTGTTTTGGTTACTCCTTTGCCCATAGTCTAGAACTAGGCATTATTTGCCCTGGTATCAGAAGTTGGCTAAAGAACAAAAACTCAAGAAAGAATGCACTGTAAAATCAAAAGATGGCACAGTACAAAGAAAAATCATAAAACACTACATCAGAGGCATTATTTTCGAATTAAAATAAGGATTCCCAGACTGAATGCCTTGCACAGAGGGCCCAGAGCAAATAGTAGTGCAAGAGTGGGTCTTGCCAGGTTACTTGTGTTCCAAGCAATTTATTTAGGGTATTGTATGCTGAATCCCCAACCTTGACTTTCTGCTGTGTAAGACTTTTACAAACATAGAAAACCTATGCTTTCTAGAAAATATACTGTTTCCAAATAGGAATGGGGAAAATACAAGATTTGCTTTATCCTATGTTCACATTTTCCTTTCTATTGTACATTTCCCTTTCTATTTTAAGTATAAAGGAATTTCCATGCTTTGATTAAATTTTAAGCCAATTAAGTGAAATGAACCCACTTCTGACTGTGGACTTTATTGCACAAAGCCGCTGTTTCACATCAATTTCAGCAAATTACTGGAATGATCGCTTTTGCTATCTACATTTCTGTTTTCATGCAACTGTGTTGATTCACAGACCCATGGTTCTATTTATTTATTTATTTATTTATTTATTTATTAGAAGCATTTCCATCCCATCTTTCTCGCCTCTGAAGAGGAACTCAGGATGGCTACCAACAGGCATATTTGGTGCCAAACAATAAAACAAGCACAATATACAATTAACCTATATTAAAAACAATTATAGATACATTAAAACAGTTTATTGTTTCACGTGGTCTTCCAAATTAATCCATTGCCATCAGCTAAAAAGTCCATTCTGTGAACACTTGATCCCATAACCAGGATTTGAGCTTCTTTCGGAAAGTCAGGAGGAGGGGGCAGATCTGATCTCATTAGGGAGAGAGTCCTACCGCCGAGAAGGCTCTGTCTCTCGTTCCCACCAAGCACGACTGTGATGGTGGTGGGACCGAGAGATGGGCCTCTCCAGATGATCCTAAGGTCCTTGGGGGTTCATAGAGGGAGATACATTTGGACAGGTAAGCTGGGCCGGAACTGTGCTTCCACATAAACTTGTGATTTTATCCTCCCGTGTTTCCACTGCACTGTAAGTATTAAAAGTAATTTTTAAATCTATTTTTAAAATTCAAATAAGACTTAAAACCCCAAAATTGCTGCCTTGAGAATAACGAGGAGAAGGGGGAAGAGTGGGAGAGCAGGAAAATCATGTTCCCTGACATCACTTCAGTGCTGAATGGTCCCATTGCACCAGGGAGATGGAGCCCCCTTGTGCCAGCTGAACTTGCTGACTGACAGGTTGGCATTCTGAATCCAGGGAGCAGGGTGAGCTCCCATCATCAGCTTTTGCTTTCACTTTTCCCCTTTGTCCTAAGTTTATTTCAGCTACTGCAAGCTTAGTTCAAAGTACAAAAGTAGTTTGTACTCAGTTAACTGGAGGGGAAGAAGAGGGTCAGAATCTTGCCCTTCCCTGTGGGCTCAAGGAAAAGCAAAGTGCTGCAGCCTCTCCTTGTTAATGTTCTTCCTCATTAACAACTTTTGTGGTATTGACCATATTCTGGTGTTGCTTGGATATGCTTTTCCTGATTCTCATCTTTTCCATGTTGGAATGTATGTACTTTCCCCCAGAAATGTCACACCTAGAGAAGTGGCTGCTCCATCTAACAAGCAAGGCTGGCTATAATGGATTCATTCTTGACTTTAAGAGAACCCCATGTATTTAATAGGTATCATAAAAAATAGCTCATAGAAATGGCTTTTGTTTTGCTTCCATCCAGCTAGACGCAAAGGCTAATGAAGTCCAGAATTGATGTTGTTTTTCCATGCTTCTAGGCAGTCTTTGAATTCTTCTAAAGCAAATTAATTTAGAGAATAAGTCTAATAGAGAATACACTGAGTTTGGTGGAAGAAGTTGAAAGGTCTGCTTTTTCCCACCAAAGATATTTGCAATCGGCTCGGCGTGGGCGTGGGCGCGTGTGTGCAAGGGTCATGCCCCCTTTTTATTTTTACAGCCGCTGCCATGATTTCATAACGCTGGCAGCGACCACTCCGAGGTATTGGTTAGACTTGATTAAGCTAATTACATGCTAAAATGTGGGTATGAAACAGAGCCACTTTTCTATGAGCCATAAATGCCAATGGCAAAATTGCTTTGCCCAACAAACGATCCTTTAGCAGCCATGTGAATATTAGATTAACCTCCCTTAAAAGCAATCCCAAAAATGCCCACTGAACATGGGCATCTTAACAAGGTCTCTGTTCTCCCTGCCCAATGAAGATGATGGTGATGATGATGATTATTATTTACTTTCTCCCATGGGGGCTCAAGGCAGCTAACAATATGATATTTATGGAGTGATTATTTTGGTAGGGTAGCAGTTTTATTTTTTGGAATGGGTTTATTTACTTGTCTGTCTAATACACAGGTAGACAAAATGTGTTTCTGGTGCCATAATGTAGGCACCAATATTGTTGCAGCCTTCATTGTATCCAATTGCCCCAATTAACCCTTTCCTGCCCCTCCCTAAAAGTTAATTCCCTTTCCTGCAAGCCTCCTGGAACAACAATCACTTTTTAAATAGATTGGAGTATCTCCCATGCTGTTTATTGTTTTCTTTTTTACACTATTCAGTTCAGTAACACTTTGATTCCACTTAACTACTGTGTTCTGTTCTGTGGAAACCTGCAATTTGTAGTTTGGGACAATACTAGAGGTTTTTGCCTTCTAAATATCCAATGTTACTACCAAGCCCATATTTGCACAGAATGGAATCACGGCAGTTAACATGAACCAAAGGGTACATCTACACCAGGGGTCCTCAAACTACGGCCCGGGGGCTGGATGCAGCCCTCCGAGGTCATTTACCCAACCCTCACTCAGGGTCAACCTAAGTCTGAAACGACGTGAAAGCACACATAACAACTATCTCATCTGCCAAAAGAAGGTCCATACTTCCCACTGAAATACTAATAAGTTTATATTTGTTAAAATTGTTCTTCATTTTAATTATTGTATTATTTTTAAGCGTTTTTGCACTACAAATAAGATATGTGCAGTGTGCATAGAAATTCATTCTTGTTTGTTTTTTCAAATTATAATCCGGCCCTCCATTAGTTTGAGGGACTGTGACCTGGCCCTCTGTTTAAAAAGTTTGAGGACCCCTGATCTACACTGTAGAATGAATGTAGCTTGCTCCCACTTTAACTGTCATGGCTTCATGCTAGGACACCAAGGGATCTGCATTTCAATGAGGCACCAGCACACTTTGACAGAGAAGGTTAAATAATGTATTTTGGCCAGAATCACTGGGTTGTTGTAGGTTTTTTTGGGCTGTATGGCCATGTTCCAGAAGCATTCTCTCCTGACATTTCTCCTGCATCTATGGCAGGCATCCTCAGAGCTTTTGAGGTCCTCACAACCTCTGAGGATGCCTGCCATAGATGCAGGTGAAACGTCAGGAGATAATGCTTCTGGAACAAGGACATACAGTCTGAAAAACTTATTAAAACCCAAGGTTAAAGTACTTATAATACTACAACTTCCAGAATTCAATAGCACTGAGCCATGTCAGTGCTGTCCTGATTTTAGAGTTTTTTAAATACTGGGAGCCAGGTTTTGTTTATTTTCATGGTTTCCTTCTTTCTGTTGAAATTGTCCTCATGCTTGTGGATTTCAGTGGCTTCTTTGTGTAGTCTGGCATGGTAGTTGTTAGAGTGGTCCAGCATTTCTGTGTTCTCAAATAATATGCTATGTCCAGGTTGGTTCATCAGGTGCTCTGCTATGGCTGATTTCTCTGGTTGAATTAGTCTGTAGTGCCTTTCATGCTGCTTGATTCGTGTTTAGATGTTGCGTTTGGTCGTCCCTTTATAGACTTGTCCACAGCTGCATGGTGGACTTCTGCAGATTATTCAGCTGTTCTTTTCACTAGCAGTCTCCCATTTTTTGACCGCAGAAAGCACTTTCTAACTGTTTTGTGGTGATATAATAAGTCAAAAGTGAGTTGCAGAAAATTTAAGGAAATATGGATTGTTGCGGGCATCACTTTCTACCACTTCACTTCCCCTTCCCAGAAAGGACTTCCATTTGGAAAAAAAAAACCCAAAATTTTCCCCACATTTGCCCCATTCACTTCAAGCAATTTTGCAGGTCATTCCTGGCACTTAAATGGATTTCCCTTGTTGATCAAGCATTTCCTTACTGTTTACAACTTCTGATGACTTCTTTTCTAAAGTTTCAGCTTGTACATACTTCTGCAGCCCAATGCAAAGTTTGGCGGGGTTGTTGTAGGTTTTTCGGGCTGTATGGCCATGTTCTAGAAGCATTCTCCCCTGTCTTTCCACCTGCATCTGTAGCAGGCATCCTCAGAGGTTGTGAGGTCTAGCAACTGGCAATTGTAGAGGCATCTCTGTCTTGCAGAATACACCAAATAAGGAAAAGGTTGAGATTTCCTAAATGCATTTAGGGGCAGTTCCACATAGCACTTTAATGCGAGTGCAATTGAGTTTTAAAAATGCAATTGGGCTCGCATTGAAGTCTGCACACACCCCAGAAAGTGTGTGTTTCCGGGGGGGGGGGGGCGCACATGCCCTGCCAGGCATTCTAGCAGGCCACCCAGACACCAAGAAAATTCCCCCCAGAAAAGCAGCAAAAATGGTGAAGAACTTACCAGGCCATGATAGGCCTTGGGGCACACTTGTACCAAGTATGTGCAAGGAGGCTGGGGGGGGGGGGGGGGACAATGTTGGGGAGGGTTGTGGGTTCTCTCCGTTTTCCAGGCAGATATAACCTAGAAAAACACAAGAGGGCTGTCCAGACTTCCTTCTCAATAGTCCAGGACTTCTGAAGGGGCAGTCCAGGCAGCAGCCATAGTGGGTTTGACCTGCGCCTTTCAAGAAGGCACAGATCTTATCCACTATCAACTTACCTTGGCACAAAGCAGGGTTTTCTTGCTTTGTCCCAAATGCAGTCGTATTTACCTGAGGCATTGTCTGGATGCCCCTGCATTTTAGGACCTGTCTGGATGGCCCCATGGTTTTTAAATAAATATTTTATGTGTTTGGAGGGGACGTGCCTGTGTTTTGGGGAAATGTGGAAGTAATTCACCGCATAATGGCAAACTTACTCAGAGACTATGGTGAAGTCTTGTAACAGTGACTCAAATTTTAGTTGCCCAATTCTTCTGGGGGGGGGGCAGGGAAAAGGGGCATGGACAGAGAGGGCCAATGCAAGGGCTGGAAGGGGTAGCTGAGCTGTTGCAGTAAGCTGAAAGCGCTTTCAGCCTTTTGAGCAAGAGTAGTTATCCTGGCATGTTCCAGCTTTCATAAGGACAGGGTTGCAATGGCAACACACATATTTAGAGCCTCATGTGGTAAAACTCTTCATTCAATTTCCATAGGCAAGACATTTGTTTGGGGCATCTCCTCTTAATAAAAGTCTACAAAGGCAACCCCCCCCCCCCAGGCTCACTTTGAATTCACTTCTGGCTATTCTGGTGAATATCATGGCTTTTTCAGGGTTGCCCACTTTGGGCAAAGTTGGGGGGGGGATCTCATGGCTTGGGAGCAGTGGACAATCGGATTTGGTCTGGCTCTGACATATCTTTTGTCCAGACAGATCAGTGGTGCCATTCCCTCTTCCATTTAGTCAATAGCAAAGGGAATGGTTTTTGCCCCTGTCCCCTTAGCTGCCACTCCCATTGAAGGAGACAATCCCCGAAGAGTTATTGAAAACAGATGAGAGGTTCCCATTATGTACACTCCCCACACTTTGACCTTCACATCTCCACACCTTCCAGACAAACTTAAGCTCAAGCATTCACTCTGCCATCAATATTTATATACACATTCTAGAAGGGTAGATCTTTACTGAATTTAAAAAAATATTTCTTGGCAATGGCACTGTGGAAGTTCTTTCTAGACTTAGTCTAATCTCTTCTCCTCATAGGTTGACAGACAGGAATATGCTCATGTAGTGAAAATGTGTCAGTCGAAGTTGGCACCAAATCCTACCACAGACCTTGGGGTCAGAGCATGAAATCTGCCACATCTCAGGGCATACGATGGAAAACCCAGATTTCTCTTTCTTGGCAACATGACTGTGGAAGTCCTTTCATAGCCCTATTCTCCCTCCACCCCCTCTTTCTCAAAATATACACCACAATGTCTTATTATGAAGAAGCCCACTTTCATTTAAAACACCCGTCCACCCCTCTCCCTTGGCTTCCCCCACACACTTTCCTTGAACAAACACTCGCATTGTGTCTGGCTCCAAGAAAAGCCCACTCTCCATTTGCATCTGAGGGTCTACGATCCATGGTTGTCTTTATGGCAGAAGAACACTGGTGGAGTTTGCATGACATTTTCCCATGTCCATATTGTGTATTATGCATTTTCTTCCCTTTCAGTGGGAAAAGGGTGGCGGGGTATGTTAAAATTTCATTGTAGCAGAGTTATGTGACCTTTTGCTTAGATGAGAGGAGGGCAAGAGTTTGACTCAGGCAGCACCTAGAGAGTGGCATATATGTAGCCTTCAGGTTGTGAGAAAACTTGTTCACTGTTTTTGGACCAATTCCATCGTCCCTCACCAATATGCCCAATGGAGGGGGATGCTGGGAGTTGCAATAAATCATCTGGAGGGCCACATATTCACTACTTCTGAAATAGAAGATTTTTTTTATGAGAAAGATCTCACAAAGCACATTTCTGATGGGTTGTCAATGATAGCAATGCTCATCCCACTAGGATCTGTGTATGCGTGTATGTGGTTTAAATGCTAGTATGGTGTCCTAGTGTTTTCCTGTTCTTGAACTCTTCATGTTTTCCGAACCAGCAGCATCACCTGCCAGAACAGAGAATCCACTGTGAGAGATGCTACAAAGAGAAGGAAATCTTGCAGCTGTTGCCTCCATATACAAGCCATGTTGGGGGAGTTCCTTAGTTCTTGTTCATTTTATAAATCAATGATTCTTAAGAGAGGAAGGAAGAGCATTTCCATCCGAAGCCACCAAATCTGGTTACTGAATAGCATCACTGTTTTTGCTTTGGTTAGTGGCCAGTGTCAGCACCAGGCTCTTTTAAAGAGTCTTTATTTAATAGCTGGTTAGTAATCCAGAGAATCCAAAGGTCTGAAGAATCAAAGTTAGCCTGAAACATATCAGGGCTTCTTGCTGTTAAGTGATTCCTAAATAGGAGATAATTAAAGAATTTCATTCATTCTAAAAAGAACTGACAATGGTCCTTAAAATGTGCAAATCTATCACAATGTAAAAAAAGCAACCTGAAAATATTTTTGTAATATTTTGTGACACTTTTAAAGACTATTCTTTAGCATTGTGGAAGTGGGAGAAAACACAATAAGGTAGCCATCAATCTACAATAGAGGGGTTGCTTGCTATATTGCTTCCAATGCACAGTTATAGGCTTGTTTCTTGTGGGCCTGAGTTAAACCCTTCAAATTGTTTCGGCCTATGGCAACTCTCAGGTGAGTCTACCATGATGTTTTCCCGGCAAGACTTGTTCAAAGAGGGTTTGCCTTTGCTTTCCCCTGAAGAGAATATGTTGGGTCCAATGTCACTCAGTGGGTGTCCATGGCTGAGTGAAGATTCAAATTCTGCTCTCTTAGTTGTCGTCCAGTATTCAAACCACTAAATCACACTGGATTTTATCAGTTTATATGTATTCAGATAGCCCATGTATCCCATTTAAAGAGAGAATTGCCTCTCCTGGGGGCCTTTCACAATATACAATTATAGAACTAGAATGCATCCTTAAGTGCCACGGCCATATCCTATGGAATCCTGAGGTTTGTAGCCTGGCAAAGCAATAGACCGCTCTAGATGGGAATTCTAAATATCTCTCCATAAACTACAAACCACAGGATTCCCTAGGATGCAGCCGTAGCAGTTAATGGAATCATAACTGTGTTAATTAAAAGCAGAATCATAACTGTGCAATAAAGCTATGAGGAAAGGCCCTAAGTCTAAAATTCTTTATCTTTTTGTTTTCACTCATTCTACAGTCCCCTGTTGTAGATCGGCCTGTGACTGTGTCTGATGTTCATGATGGTAATGGGGTTGAAGGTTTTTCTGGGCCTGGGTCTGTAAGCACTGGGGATGAGGGTTTTCCTGGGCCTGAGTTATTTATTTATCGTGTCAGAGTGAACCAAAACAGTTGTATTGCATTAAAAAACAAACAAACAAACAAAACACAAAGTTTGCAGACTTGGTATTCTATTAAATGTCCTTTGACCAGTAGCTGGCCACTTGGAGTGTCTCTGGTGTTGCTGCAAGAAGGTCCTCCATTGTACATGTAGCAGGGCTCAGGTTGCATTGCAGTAGGTGGTCTGTGGTTTGCTCTTCTCCACACTCACGTGTCATTGATTTCACTTTGTAGCCCCATTTCTTAAAGTTGGCTCTGCATCTCATGGTGCCAGAGTGCAGTCTGTTCAGTGCCTTCCAAATCGCCCAGTTTTCTGTGTGCCCAGGAGGGAGTCCCTCAGTTGGTATCAGCCATTGATTGAGGTTCTGGATTTGATCCTGCCATTTTTGGACTCTCGCTTGCTGAGTGTCTCTGTAGATCTTAGAAAACTATTTCTTGATTTAAGTAGTTGGTATGCTGGCTGATGTCCGAACAGGGGATGGGCTGGAGATGTCACTGCTTTGGTCCTTTCACTATTGGTTGCTACTTCCCAGCGGATGTCAGATGGTGCAATACCGGCTAAACAGTATAATTTCTCCAGTGGTGTAGAGCGCAGAGACCCCGTGATAATGCGACATGTCTCATTAAGAGCCACATCCACTGTTTTAGCGTGGTGAGATGTGTTCCACACTGGGCATGCATACTCAGCAGCAGAGTAGCATAGCACAAAGGCAGATGTCTTCACTGTATCTGGCTGTGATTCCCAGGTTGGGGCTGAGTTAAACCCAGGTGAGAGGCCTGAGGTGTCTTATGAACATAGTTTTTCTCCTGCAGATTCACAAGGTCACATTCCTGGGAGAGGCCTTCAACAGTCTTTCTCTGAGAAACAACTATTTCTGAGGATGATTTGTCAGGGGCAGAATTTAATGAGAGTGAAGATAGAAAGCAAGACTTTTGTAAACAAGAGTCAAAGTTCTCAGGTGCAATGAAGATCAATTTGTCTGCAGGAAAAGAAAAAAGAAATCCTTATCTGGTTGTAAGGGCAAGAGAAATGCTTTCCCTTCAGTTTTGGGGTCAGGAAAGGCTTTATATTGATACAAGGAAAAGAGTTAGCTCAGTCTTGTCAACGTTGGAATTTCATGACGGTCTTGTTTCCAAGTGTTCCTAGTTTCATGTTCCAAGTTTTGTCAGACTCCTGATCTCTGTATTGGATTTTCATGCTGCTTTTTTCTATGGATTTTATACCTTTGGATCTTGTGTTTTACCTTTGTGCCTTGAAGCTCATTGACTATCTTTTATCTTTGGACTATACTGTTGTTACCTTTTTTTTTTTACTGCTTTGCTTTCATACATTCTTCAATAAACTGCTTGCGGATTATATGAAACTGGTGTGGTGTTTAAGAACAGAGGTGTACAACATCCCCCACTTTGGGAGGTGGTCTTACAGCAGACCTAAATGGCACAGGATATTTGGATCTTTATTTTTCTTTCCTTATCCCTTAATATTTTGTGCTATGAAGCCTGGTGAAACACTCTGGAACTTCTCAAAGCATGTAAGACATTTTTGACAATCCTTCTAATACATGTTTTATATACCTACCAACATTGCACAGTTGAAACTGAGGAAATGTGTGCTCAAACAATATGAGAGTCTGGGCAATGTGTCAAAAATATTAATACGGAAGAACAGACAAAGTCAAAGAGGCTGCAGCAGTTTGCTTTTGCTTGAACCTACTGGGAAGGGTAATATTCTGCCTCTTCCTCTCCCTCCATTGAGTTAATTCAGAGTAGTTACTTTTGTACTTTGAACTCAGTTTGTACCAGCTGAAGTAAGCTGAGGAGGAAGAGAGAAAGTGGAAATAGAAGAGCAAAACTGGAAGATTTAAAATGCAACTCGAAGAGTGGGATGATGATATTTACAGGGACTGCCAAATCAGAACAGTTGACTGGTATGGTATTATCCCCTATTACTTATTTGATTTGACTCCGTTTGTCCAGCATAGGATTCTCTTTAGCAGCAATGCCGGCAGAAGCCACTTTTTTGGAATACTGCAGCCGAAAGCAACATGATAGGATCAAGGTGTTAAACCCCTTAATTGCTTTGACAGCCTGAGTTGTCAGCCCGCCAGCATGAGGTTTCTCTGCAATTCTAATCCAATAGTAAGTATTAAGAGCTAAAACAAACAAGCCAAAGCCACCCCCAGAGTGTTATCTCTTGTTGGGCTGCCCCATTTCAAACTGCAGTTGTGGGGGGGGGGGGTGCACAGGGAACACACTATACCTATGCAATGAAAGCAGCTGAAAACCAGAATCAAATGGGAAAGCTAACATAGGTCTTTTCTGTACTATGCTATGCTAATTTCTCTGTGTGCTTAGTCTTCCCAAACCCCCACCCAGGCTCTGAAATGACACAGCCCAGCAACAGTTCTATCACTTAGGACTTTGGTTCACCTGTTTTTGAACTATTAAACCTATGATGAACATGAACATCAGATCATTCCAATAGGGGTGCATTTAACTCTCATCTTATCCACCAACTAACATTTCCATTCCATTCCATGCACCGGGATTGTGGCGCAGCTGGCTGAGTGTCAGCTGCATTAAGATCACTCTGACCAAAAGGTCATGCGTTCGAAGCCAGCCCGGGTTGGAGTGGGTTTCCAACCAATTGTGTAGCCTGTTGTCGACCTTTGCAACCCGAAAGACAGTTGCATCTGTCAAATAGGAAAATTAGGTACCACCTTAAAGTGTGGGGAGGCTAAATTAACTGATTTATGAGGCCATAAAGAAGACTCCAGCAAAGCATTCCAGCGGGGAAGCATGCGGGGAATGCGGAAGTGCTTCATCAGCGTCGCAGATGGACAATGAAAGCGACAGCTCCCCTGGCAGCCAGAAAAAGTTAAATAGCCTCTGTGTATGTCTGTATATGTTTGTATGTCAAAAATTAGCATTGAATGTTTGCCATATATGTGTCCATTGTAATCCGCCCTGAGTCCCCTGCGGGGTGAGAAGGGCAGAATATAAAAGCTGTAAATAAATAAATAAATAAATAAATAAATGTTCATTGCTATTAGTGGCAAGTTATGGAGTTCATTGGGATAGGGAGATAGATAGATTACACACACAAACACACACACACAATCTATCTAACTCAGGATCTTCTTTTTACAAAATGCAATTAAGGAGAAAAGTTGGAGGCAGAACTTAATGGCCTTCATTGTCAATACCTATAAGACTTCCCTGGCTGTCCCACAAAGTGCAAGAAGCTGCAGCTGTGAAAGAGAATGAAAAATAAATCCAATGAAATAGCCAACACTGAAGGGCAAAGCAAGAGAGTTTCCCAAGCCTCTAAGGCCTGTTGTGTTTTTCTGAACCATATTTTCCCTTTTGACTACAGAGCCTCTTGAATCTGCTTAAGTAGAATTAACTCCGTAGTCTGGAATTCTTACCGACCCCTGTTGCTCTGATCCCCTTGGCTCGTGTTTTGCTTCTCCTAAATTTCGGTGCACTCAGGAATGTATTAATGAGGCCCAATTACAGAAAAGTAAAGGTTTTGAAATCAACATCCGAACTCAATCTGTAACGCTTCTTTTATTCCTTCAAGCAAAAGAAAGCTCCTACATTAATCAAGGTTTAAACTAATCATGTGAGCATGGCATTCTCTCAGGATTTATTCATTGCGGACCAACACTGAAATGGGCATAAATGTATGATCAAAATGCTTATCTCATCCAGTGAGCCTCAGCCATATTGCCAATTAGAAAGACAATCCTTATGTGTGTTTATTTAGAAGTAAGCCAATGCAGTTACTGAAAGCCAATATGATCCATATGCCTAGGATGGCAGCGCGAATTGAGAGAGCGATTCAAGCAAATAACAGGTCACAGACTTTTCAATAATCTGTAAATATGAAAATATAATGGATACACATTCCTGTAAATTGATTTGATCATTTATCTCTGAGATTTCCTTTCTTTTTAATGAAAATGGCCATGCTAATTGATAAAATACAACTATCACTGGAAACAATTTGGCTTGTTTTGGGCCGTTCATGTGCCAATAAGGTGTAACTCTGTGGAAGGATCATGCAGACCTCTATTGCAATATAGCGGCTTTTTTAGTGCAATGCAGTAGAGTCTCGCTTATCCAACCTTCGCTCATCCAGCATTCTATATTATCCAACAGAGTCTGCTTCCCACCCAGATTCACAGCTGTTTCAATACATTGCGATGTTTGGGTGCTAAATTTGTAAATACAGTAATTACTACATAACGTTATCATGTATTGAACTACTTTTTCTGTCGATTTGCTGTAAAACATGATGTTTTGATACTTGATTTGTAAAATCATAATGCAGTTTGACATTTAATAGAATTTTCCTTAATCCCTCCCTATTATCCAACATTTTCGCTTATCAACGTTTTCCCGACGCGTTTATGTTGGATTGGCGAGACTCTACTGTAGTTCCAGTATTATGGAATTACTTAAGCTGAGGCCAAGCGCCTAACCACTTCATCATACTGGGATTTTTTAGTGTCCTAGGACACTTCCCAGCCAGTCCAACAACAGATGCCCATAACACAACGTCACTGGACTTCCAGCGGGGACTCCACCTACAACTGGAGTAGAAGCGTCCTAGGAAGCTTCCCTCCAAACAGGGGAGACTCCCTGTGTTGTACTGCCTCCAATGGAGTCAGCACAGATCAACACCACTTCGGCAGTGCTTTCCCCATGTGATGGGGCAAGTGACAAAGCGGCGCACATGGGACAACAGAGTCACCCCTCGTCCCTGCCATTCCACTACAGAAGCTGGCGAAATAGCATGGAGGGAGTCCCTCATGTGATGAAGTCCTTAAAGTACATCTACATTGTAGAATTCGTGCAGTTAGATGCTATGTAATCCTCTGATTTGGAGTTTGGTGAGGCACCAGCTACAACTCCTATTCTTCCATAGCATTGAGCCATTGCAATTAGTAGTGTCAAACTGCAATAATTCTACAATACAGATGCACTTTAGACCTGTAGTCTTAGAGTCACTTATTTCTTTCTCTAACTGATATCAGTACAAGGCATTTCAGCACAAAGAACACCAACATAATAAATATGTTATATGGTTTAGTATGTCACATGCAACTACCATTAATAATTAACCAAGATGTATGAGTCACTCGACAGGTATGATTCACTAGACAGGCAAACCTAGAAAGCCAATAAAGAAACCTACTTTAATAACTTATAAAGGAACACCTTACAGTCTCCGGAAATGGCAAATCATCAGCATTATTTAAACAGTAGTTAAGAATAGGGGCAATAAAAGTGAAGTAATCATATGGTTTTTCAAGTTCCTTTGTTATAATAAGCAATGAATAATTGAATACTGAAGAGATAGTACAATTCTTTACAAATTTCAGCATGGAAATAATTGTACCTAGAGTATATATTCTTGTGTGCATACTATAAAAATGTATATTTTGAGAAATAGATTTTACAGACACTGAGGAATAAATTTTGATTTAAAGCAATAAATGTTTCTGCCATCATTGCTAAACAGGCTTAAGTCTTATGACACATCAAATATGAATAGAATACCACACAACATGTCACAGATGAAAACTAGGACATGTGTGGCCAAACAACATCAGAGTTTGCATTGGGATGAAGAGTAGACAAGTTAAGAGAGACAGCAGGCGTTTGTTTTTACCTAACAATTTGGGAAAATCAAATTTCCATCCGCTCCTCTGCCCCACTGAGTTAAAGTACTTCTGCATTTTAATTCAGTTTGCAGCAATTGAAGTGAGCCAAAGACGATGGGGGTAAATGGAAGGAGGAGAAAGAAACTGGGATTTTAAAAAAAAATCTGAAAAAGTGAGATGGCAGAGGACTAATCAGGATCTCCTTGCTAAATCAGGACAGTTGGAGGACAAAAGATATAAGATTATGAAGCTTCTCGCAGTGGTTATTGGGATCTGGCCACCCATTCTACTCAAAGAACTTGTTTTCCTTCAAATTCTAGGCTTTCATATTATTAAGGTAAGGTGGTTAAAGTGGTGTCACCCTGTATTAACTCTACACTGTAAAACATGCACTCTTAGACTACAAATTTGTACAAGCTATAAAGCTAGTCTTTAGATCAATGGTTCCCAACATGTGATCTGTGAATCACCAGTGGTCTGCAAGAACTAAAATATGGTCCACGGCCTCAACCTAACTACATCATTGCAACAAAAGTGACTGGGCTCGCAAAACCATCTTACTGTGCCAAGTCTTATTAAATATGGTTTTCTATTGGGTGAGCAGATGGTGACTACTGGATCGCATATGTTCTGTATCAGAAACTAGAGCTGATGTGGTCTATCCAATGCCATTTTCTGAATCAGCACCCCAAATAATCAAACCAAATCTGAACTTGACCAAAAACTGATTTGTAACCCTTTGGTAATAATGTTGTAGTGTGGTCCCTGGTCAAAGCAGTCCTAGGTCAAAGTGGTCCCTGGATAAAGTGGTCCCTGGCAAAAAAAAAAAAGGTTGGGAACCACTACTTTAGATAATTTTGTCTACTTTTGGGTGGTGAACTGTTTTGAACTGGGGATCTAATAATTTCTCACATCTAGCTGTACTGATTAGAGCAGATGGGAGTTATAATCCAAGAACAGCCAAGAGTGCCATTCCTGCTCTAAACGCACCAAACATTTCAAGCCAGTCCAAGTTATCATGTCCCAAATGAATGCATGGAAGAGATGAGAACCTTGGAAGTATGTGTCAGAGCCACCCTGACATGTTTCCATTTTATTCTTCCAAATTTACAACCAGGGCTTCTATCAACAGGTTCTCATTTTCTGTTTTAGAACCAGCCCTTTAGCAGCTTATATATTTCCAAAGGCAATCAACCTTTTTTGCTAACTCCCTTTGGAATTTATCAGATTACAGTATTGGGATTACTAGAAGGCAAATTCATTCACCGAGGGAGAATATGTATCCCCTTTAGAACTCATTACTCTGTGGGTGAGTCATTATGTTTTACTACATATAATTTCTATATTTAGCATATGATCGAAGGTACTGCTTGTTTTATGCTGGATTCAACCCAAAGAAAACTGGCTTCAGATAATTTAAAAAAAAACTTTAAAAGATCACTTAGTTTTTTTTAATAAAATGTTAGTAAGCCTGTAAATATGTATGAAAATTTTCATAACAGCAAGTACTGTTGTCTCAAGTGTCACAACTTAAACGCTATCACCCCTGTATTTGCACTACCAGCACCCACTGTTTCACTTATTCGTGTATGACAAAGTATTTTGTTTGTAGACATTTTTGTGGTCCTCCAGCTTTTGGGCCAGAAATCCTGTACTCGAATAATGTTTATTATTATTATTATTATTATTATTATTATTATTATTATTATTATTATTTTAATGACACAAAAACTCAGTATGACACAGCAAACGAGATATATATGCTGGATTTCATATCACAAAATCACAAGTCAAACACTTCTCAAGTGTTTAGGGCTGTGTGGTGTATTTTTGAATGATGCATCCAGATCCAAGTAAGATGGCCTTTTGCAATTGACAAATCGTGATTTTTTTCAATGTTTATTGTTTCCAAATGCCAGCTGAGATCTTTTGGCATGGCACCCAATGTGCTGATTACCACTGGGACAACCTGTACTGGTTTATGCCAGAGCCTTTGCAGTTCGATTTTGAGGTACTGATAATAATAATAATCATCATCATCATCATCATCATCCTCATCATTATTAATTTGTAACCTGCCTTATCTCCCCAGGAGGATTATTACTTAGTTTCATGTATCCATGCAAAGTCCAGGAACATATCCTCCATGGATATGGGTGTCATACCAGATAGAAAAAACTGTTGCATTTAGCACCAGAAAACAATCCATCCCTTTATAGCACCAAACTTAAAGTCCAACTGCAGTGCTCTTGACGATAAAATGTCACCATGGTTGCAGCAGGGTTGTGCAAAAAGAAAAATCCTTTACTCTTTACAGCAGAGTTTCAGCAGAGAAGAAAATAGACAGCATTATCCAGATGTAGCAGAAAATATAATCCTTCAGCATTCAAAATAAATATAGCTTAATTCAGCTACTTACTTAAAAAACAAATTGTCCTTTCCAAACAGCATTGTAGCAACAATCTGCAGGAGAAAAATAACAGCCTCAACAGCAGTTTGTAAAGAGCTTCAAATGGTCTACTCAAACCTCTGCAGTTTTTTTATTGTGTCAAAAGTGACTTGAAAATATACTGCAAGTTGCTTCTGGCCTGAGAGAATTGGCCGTCTGCAAAGACATTACCCAGGGGACACCCGGATATGTTACCATCGTATGGGAGGCTTCTTTCATGTCCCCACATGAGATGCTGGGGCTGACAGACAGGAGCTTCCCCATCTCGTGGACTCGAACCGCTGTTATACCCTGTTATACCTTGTTGCAGCAAGAGAAATTATTTGCATCTATTAACCCATGCAACACACTTGCATGTGGACCCTTTCTTTCTTTACACATTCATCTACCTTAACCTTTGTGTTGATCCTTTCAAAAACTCACCCAGCTTTTTGTATACCTTAACAAAAACAACATCATCTATTTAACTCAAAAATATTACCATCTTCAATGTATTGTCGAAGGCTTTCATGGCCGGAATCACTCAGTTCTTGTGGGTTTTTTCGGGCTATATGGCCATGTTCTAGAGGCATTTCTCCTGACGTTTCGCCTGCATCTATGGCAAGCTTCCTCAGAGGGTCTGCTGGAGCTGGGAAAAAAGGGGTTTATATATCTGTGGAATGACCAGGGTGAGACAAAAGGCTTTTGTAAATTGGGTTGGGTGTGAATCTTTCAACTGACCACCTTGATTAGCATACAATGGGCTGACTGTGCCTGGAGCAAACTCTTCTTGAAGGGTGATTAGATGTCCCTGCCTGTTTTTCTCTCTGCTGTTTTTGCTGTTGCAATTTTAGAGTTTTTTAATACTGGTAGCCAGATTTTGTTCATTTTCATGGTTTCCTCCTTTCTGTTGAAATTGTCCACATGTTTGTGGATTTCAATGGCTTCTCTGTGTAGTCTGACATGGTGGTTGTGAGAGTGGTCCAGCATTTCTGTGTTCTCAAATAAAATGCTGTGTCCAGGTTGGTTCATCAGGTGCTCTGCTATGGCTGATTTCTCTGGTTGAAGTAGTCTGCAGTGCCTTTCATGTTCCTGGATTCTTGTTTGGGCGCTGCGTTTGGTGGTCCCTATGTAGACTTGTCCACAGCTGCATGGTATACGGTAGACTCCTGCAGAGGTGAGAGGATCCCTCTTGTCCTTTGCTGAACGTAGCATTTGTTGGATTTTCTTGGTGGGTTTGTAGATTGTTTGTATGTTGTGTTTCCTCATCAGCTTCCCTATGCGGTTAGTGGTTCCCTTGATGTATGGCAGGAACACTTTTCCTCTGGGTGGATCTTCATCTT
>NW_026845477.1:32413047-32499295 GCF_025583915.1 Anolis sagrei ordinatus | reverse complement strand
AAAAACCCACAAGAACTGAGAGATTACCATCTTCCTTAAAAAAACTGGCACCGATATGTTTTTGAGCCAGCCCTAGCAGATATGAAAATTCTTTGATTCATCTGTGATGTTTTGTTAATACCTGCAAGTCAGTATCTACAGCTTAAGGGGAGTGTAATATCTCGGGGTCAGAGGAAATACCATGTTTGTATGACCACAACTGCACACTCTGTTAATTTTTCATTCTTTCTTACAGCTCTTCTCAGATCAGTGAAGTGAAGTGCTGGCAGTATTTATAGGTATTCAGTTGGTATATAAATGATAAAAAGAAAAAGTTAACCTTAAAGTCAAAGAGGGAGGAAAGGGAGGAGGGAAGGAAGGAATTGGCACGAAGGAAGATTTCAGTCTAATTCTTCTGTGAAGTGTAGGAATTTTGTATCCCAAGAAAGAGCCCTTGGTAAGAACTTGACAAGAAGCCAAGTTTCTTAAATCCAAATGTGTAGTGGCTTTATTAAAAAGGAGATACTTAACCTTCTGGTGACTTCATTGCTGGGTTAGTTTCACTGTAGACATCTTCCACATGCACAAATCCTTCATTTAAAAATGATTGCATATTTTAATTGTAATACAAAGAAAGAATTTGTAATGTTAGGCTTTAAAACTAGATGTGATGCTAGCAAAACCTCTGGTTTAGGACTTGGATTAAGCTGAATCAAGATCAGTTTAAAGTGGAGAAGCAATGGGTGGAAAGTAAAGTGGTGACATGTCTTTGTTTCATGGGCAAGCCCATTATTTGCCCAAGTTATACAGTCCAAGTTTCCAAATGAAGCTGCTTAAGGGATTTGAGGCTGCTCATCAACCATTAGCAGTTGTTCAATAGTTGGATACGTTGCATAGGAGTGCAGCGGGTTCTGCTTCTCTGAATGTTTTTCAGCAGACGTTAGATGGCCATCTGTTGGGAGTACTTGATTGAGGGTTCCTGCATGACAGAGAGTTGGGTGGGATGACTTTGGTGGTCTCTTCTAACTGTGAAATGGATTTCACTTGATTATGAGCATTGGCTAGATTCGCGTTAGTGGCTTATGCCAGCATACCAAATTCTTGATGCCAGGTTAAGCATATATACAATGCACAAGGAGGTATTCCGTACCTACTCCCCTTTCTCAGGGATTGCTCTTACTCTTGTCTTCTTGTCCTAAAGCACAAAGGTGGATGGACAATGCTTGGGCAAATTCATAGCCTGAAAGAGCCATCCATTAATATCTGGCTGCTTGTACACACTATCAGGTGAATAAACAAGCTCCTGTATCCAAGAGCAGTGGAAGAGGTTTATGCTCCAGTAGTATAGCAACAGGTTCTTCCCTACATTGGCCATGTTGTAGTAGAGCCTGAGGCTGATGGGTTCACTGAACGTTTAGAGAGAATTATGGGATTTCCTGTGAGATTTCCTGGGACACAAAGTGATGAAAATTCAAGTCAAAGAAATGATGGCTCTCTCTGGAAAAAACTTGATTCAGAAAGTGCAAGACTCCAAGATCAGGCAGAGGAGCCAGAAACTTCAACATTAGATAAGGAGTTGGGTAAAGAGCCAAGTGATGTGGAAGAATCCCAAGGAAAAACACCTGGAGCTATGGAGGTCAACAAAAGTCTTCGTTTACAGATTAGAGCAGAAAATAGACAGCTCCGGTCAGAGGGCTTCCGTGGAAAAGTTGAGGAGAGAATTTGTAGGAAACGAAATGACTTCACGAGTGCCTATTAATTAGCAAGTTGTTTATCTAAGAGTTAATTCAGGCACCATAGCATTCAAGTGAAGAAGCTAGGTCTGTGTTCTCTGGTTCTTGTTTCAAGTCAAGCTTTGTTTTTGGATTTAAGTATCCTGGAAGTTTTCTATGTTCTCCTTTGAGTATTCTTGCTTAAGTTTTTATTACATATATCTTGTCTTGTGGACTTAAGCTATACTTGTGACTTTCTAGCTACTCTTGGACTATATTACTTGGGATTTGCATGAGACATTTGGATTACTGTCTGGTTATTACCTATTGCTAATCCTTTTCTCTCTCTTTTGGATTATAAATCTTCTGTCACTATTCTTGCATTTTCATATATTTGTATGTGTTTTTACAATAAACCGTTTGCTTATACTCTGGACTCTTGTGTGATGCTGTGGTCATAGCGCTTTCCAGGTCTGGGGTGCAACAGGTCATATAATGCATATATGGTCAGTGAGTCTACACTGCATTATATGGTAGTGTAAATGGGGACAAGAGAGCTGTTGGAGAATGTAGCATTTCAATAGGAAACGCATGGATCAGGAAGGGGGCAATGTACCCTCTATCCATTAAATTATTTCCCTTCCCTGTCTCATTTAAATCTCTTCAATCACAACTCTATTCTAAAATATGGCTTTGCCACTGCAATTTCTATGGGACCCTCATTTGCAAGGTAAACTGCGATGACAGTTACATGCTGCCAGCTCTCAATTACTGAGCAGCTTATTGCTCACATCTCAGACATTTAAATCCCTCTTCCATTGATTTCACGTGAAATCCTAGACAGATTAATTCAAAGAAACGTCTTATTTATTGAGATTGGAAGAGAGGTTTTCTCCTACTGTTTCAGTTAAGTGTCCCAGCATCTGTTTAAATTCAAGCACATGAACACACTTGGATCATTTTACAAAGTAGGTGCATTACTTAAGGCTGGTATGGGATATCTATGTGGCCCCGGCCTAATTTTATGCTGCCATTTTCATCACCTTTTTTGCTGATTCCCTAGAGAGTGTTTCTCAACCTGGGGGTCGGGACCCCAGGGGGGGGGTCAAGATGGGGTGGCAGAGGGGTCACCAAAGACCATCAGGGTACACAGTATTTTCTGCTGGTCATGGGAGTTCTGTGTGAGAAGTCTGGCCCAATTCTATCATTGGTGGGGTTCAGAATGCTCTCTGATTGTAGGTGAACTATAAATCCCAGCAATTACAACTCCCAAACTCAAGGCCAATGCTCACCTAACCCTTTCATTATTTTTTGCTGGTCATGAGTGTTCTGTGTGCCAAGTTTGGGTCAATTCCATCTCTGGTGGAGTTCAGAATGTTCTTTGATTATAGGTGAACTATAAATCCCAGCAACTATAACTCCCAAGGTCCAGAGAATGAAAATACATCCTGCCTATCAGATATTTACATGACGATTCATAACAGTAGCAAAATTCCAGTTATGAAGTAGCAATGAAAATAATTTTAGGGTTGGTGGTCATCACAACATGAGGAACTGTATAAAGGGGTCACAGCGTTAAGGAGGTTGACAACCACTGCCCTAGAGGAATTACTTGGTCTTCTGCTATGTTTGGGGTGTGTGTTTGTGTATGTGTGTGTGTGTGAGAGAGAAAGAGAGCTTCAAAAAGTTACCAGGAACTGACAAAGGAGAGAAGGGAATTTGAGTGCATCTACATCCAATAATTCAGTTTGACATTGCTTTAACTGACGTGGCTCAATGCTATGGAACCAGTAGTGTTATAGTTTGATGAGGCACCAGCCGTTTTTGGCAGAAGAAGCTTAAAAAAACCTTGTAAAACTACAATGCACATGATTCCATATAATTCAGCCATGTCAGTTGAAGTGGTATCAAATTTCATTAATTGTACATTGTAGATTTATCCTTTGACGAATTTTGCTACACCCATTCAACAATGCACACAAAAAAACCCCTCAATTTTAAGCTGTTGAGCCCCAGGTACTGCTCTGGCAGGAAGGTAACAGCGCTCCATGCAGTCATGCTGGCCACATGACCTTGGAGGTGTTTACAGACAATGCTGGCTCTTCGGCTTTGAAATGGAGATGAACACCACCCCCCAGAGTCGGACACTACTGGACTTAATGTCAGGGAAAAACCTTTACCTTTAAGCTGTATCACAAACAATGTAGCAACAGAAAATAACACGATGTTATTTCGGGTAGAATATGGTCAAATATGGAAGTATTTGAAGGATGGGGGCATTCTGGGAGGCATTGAAGGGGGTGTTGTGCCTTTCATATGATTTAAACTAAGTTGAAATAGTTTAGGAATGAAAATTCACCCAAAACAGCATGCACACACAAATTTATAAAATGAAGGTTTTCCGGGACATGAAAGTGGATACAGATTCTATCTGCAGCCACGTTTTCCCTATCCTTCACATTATAGACTGTGATCCAAACGATGTCATAAGGGACAAATCTAGTGTGCTCCCTCTCTTCATGTATTGATTTTAATGCTGAATATGGCACTAATAACTAAGGGTTGAGGTATGATCTTCATCCAGGTGCATGAATAGGTGACAGGTCTGTGTCCACAAGCCATAGTCATCACATTTTGTACCCTGATAGAAACTCTTTTTCTTGGAGCTTCTTTCTTGATGTGATTGCGCAATTTAAAAAGCTGTAGTGGAGTTATCGGAGAAGAAATTGTCATGAGATTAAAGATCAAACTACAAATCTCCACGTATAAGGCTAAAGTTCATCCAGATCGGGTTTGGCAGTAGGTCATGAACTTTATCTTTGTGTACGTGTAATACCTCTTCCTATATATGGAAACATATATATTTTAATGACATTAATGTATGCATTGGAAGGACATGATGAGGCATGAGAAGAGGGAAAGTTGTCCAGATTGGCATCCCTTCCTGTGCATCATGAAAAGATAATAAGCTTCACTCTTTATTCCTCAGTAGGAGACACCTTATTGTTTTTTTAAAGAGCTGTTTGTGTGCTTTCTTAACTTACTAGTCTCAACAAGTAATTAGATTTCTATCACACACAGTCAAAGGAGAGTAAATATAGAGAGGCTTTTAAAATAAACATTTCATGTAAAAAATCTTTCTGCTTTTCTAAACAGCAGTTTAAAATGTCACAATACTTCTGAGGTACTAGCTTGGCATTTCTTAACCTTGGGGTCAGGACCCCTTGAGGGGTCGTGAAGGGGGTGTCAGAGGGGTCGCCAAAGACCATCAGAAAACACAGCATTTTCTGTTGGTCATGGGGGTTCTGTGTGGGAAATTTGGCCCAATTCTATTGTTGGTGGGGTTCAGAATGCACTTTGTTTGTAAGTGAACTATAAATCTCAGCAACTACAACTCCCAAATTACAACTCTATTTTCCCCAAACTCCACTATTGTTCACATTTGGGCATATTGAGTATTTGTGCCAAGTTTGGTCCAGATCCATCGTTTTCTGAGTCCACAGTGCTCTCTGGATGTAGGTGAATTACAACTCCCAAACTAAAGTTCAATGCCCACCAAACCCATTCAGTATTTTCTCTTGGTCATGGGAGTTGTGTATGCCAAGTTTGGTTCAATTCCATCGTTGGTGGAGTTCAGAATGCTCTTTGATTATAGGTTAATTATAAATCCCAGTAATCCCAGTTTAGCATATATTCATTCACCCATACATAAATGCATTATATTATATTTTTGCATCAAATAGTACATTAAATATTGCAGAAAGATTCTTATTTGGGGAAGTCACAGGGAGGAGGGAGCAAGCTTGTTTTCTGCTGCCCTGGAGACTAAGATGCGGAACAATGGCTTCAAACTACAGGAAATGAAATTCCACCTAAACATTAGGAAGAACTTAGCAACTGTGAGAACAGTGGAACTCTCTGTCCCAGAGTGTGGTGGATGCTCCTTCTTTGGAGGCTTTTAAGCAGAAGCTGGATGACCATCTGTTGGGGGTGCTTTGAATGTGATTTTCCTGCTTCGTGGCAGGCAGTTGGACTGAGGTCTCTTCCAACTATATGGTTCTATAATGATACTTATATGATTTTTTGAAGTTTTGAAAAAGAAAAACACACATTTAAAATAACTAAAATACTCACTTAAAATATCTAAAATAGGTTGGCTTTATTCTGTTACTGTTATTGTTATTCACCTTTACAATATTCATTTATGTGATTGATTGCTTGCTTGATTACTAACCTTTTCTTTCAGAACTGCAACCCCATGTGTCCCAGCACATAGTAATTTAAATGTAAATTTAAAATGTAAAATGTATTCTAACCCACATATTATCCAGAAAGTGTGAGTCAGACTGGTTCAATTTAACACTGCGCTGAATAAAATCTTCAAGCATCCTTAGTAGGTCGGAATTTCAGGAGGAAATATGCAGGGCGAAGGGAGAGCTGTATTCATGACACTCATCCACAGCTTATTATAGGTTCAAGGGCTTAGCCTGCCCCTTGTATGCCCTCCAGCATTTCATAGATGAAAACCAGGATGCATGTGGCCAAGGAACGTCAGAGTGTGGTCAAGGCGGCAAAGGTTATTTATGAGGAAAATAACACAAGCTTGGACAGGCTATAGCCTTCTGCTTTTGCTGGAGTTGAAAGAATGCTGGAAGTTGTTTCAAAAGAGGTATCTAATGCTTGTTGCTACTAGAGGTTTACAACAGGCTTTCTCTAAGTAACAGGGAGGATCAGAACCTTTTCTGTTACAGCTGCCACAAGTTAATTGGGTGTGTTATCTGCTTCAGCATATAATAAGACACTAGGTTGCTGATGTACAATAAAATCAGTTTCAAACTGTTCAAAGCAGTCATTTATACAGACTAAAAGCATATAAAACAAGTTAAAGCAAGACTATTTAAAACAAATTAGAATAGTTTCAAGACCATGGTGAAAAGCCATGTTTTCAGTTGGTTCAGCTCGAGGATGTGGACAAGATCCTTGGAGAAGCGAGGCCTACCACATGCATCCTAGTCTCCTCCCCATCCTGGCTGATCAAAGAAGCCAGAGGGGGTTTGTCAGAGTGGGTTAAGGTGGTGGTTAATACCTCCTTACAGGAGGGCAAGATTCCAGCCAGCCTAAAACAGGCTGTTCTAAAACCACTGTTGAAAAAACTATCACTGGACCCCACCCAATTAGTCAACTTTCGGCAAGTCTCCAATCTTCCCTACTTGGGCAAAGTCATGGAATGTGTAGTGGCTTTGCAACTCCAGGGGCATCTAGATCCGGCACAGTCTGACTTTAGGCCAGGACATGGCACTGAAACCGCCGTGGTTGCCTTCGTAGATGATCTACGCCAGGAGCTAGATAGAGGGAGTGTGTCCCTGTTGGTTCTGCTGGACCTCTCAGCAGCCTTCGATACTGTCGACCATGGTATCCTTCTGGGACACCTTGCAGAAATGGGACTTGGAGGTACTGTTCTGCAGTGGCTCCAGTCTTTCCTGAAGGGTTGGTCTCAGAGGGTGTTACTGGGTGACACCTGTTCGACTCCACAACCATTGTCTTGTGGAGTCCCTCAGGGTTCAGTACTGTCCCTGATGTTATTTAACATCTACATGAAGCCGCTGGGAGAGATCATCCGGAGTTTCGGAGTAAGGTGTTATCTGTATGCAGATGATGTCCAAATCTATCACTCCTTCCCACCTGTCACTAAGGAGGCTGTTCAGACGTTGAACCGGTGCTTGGCTGCCGTATCGGACTGGATGAGGGCTAGCAAATTGAAATTCAATCCAGACAAGACAGAGGTCCTCCTGGTCAGTCGAAAGACTGAACAGGTCATAGGGTTACAGCCTGTGTTGGATGGGGCTACACTCCCTCTGAAGATGCAGGTTTGCAGCTTGGGAGTGATCCTGGACTCATCGTTGAGCCTGGAACCCCAGGTTTCGGCGGTGGCCAAGTGAGCTTTTTGCACAGTTAAAACTCGTGCACCAGCTGCGCCTGTACCTTGGGAAGTCTGATCTGGTCACGGTCGTCCACGCTCTGGTTACATCCCAAATAGATGTAACATGGGCGGGCAACATGTAGTAATCACAAACTGATTAAAACTTATTAAAAAGTCAGGCAAGATAAAAGAGGGAAGCAGGTAATTTACGGAGGAGGGCTCATTCCAGCGGGAGTTGTGGAAGCAAGCTTTCCCATGAGGGGGACGTATATTCCAATGACAGAACTTTGAGGCAGAGCAATCATGTGGGAATTATATACCTACTTATCAAAGGCGCAGCGGAAGAGCCAGGTTTTAAGGTTCTTTTAAAAGGCCTCTAGGGAAGGGGCTTTCCTAATTTCTCCAGGCAGTGAGTTCCAGAGTCAGGGAGCCACAGTGGAAAAGGCTCTCTCCCTTGTACTCACTAGATGAGCTTGGGAAACTGGCAGGGGCAAGAGAAGGGCCTCCCCGGAGGATCGGAGGGCCCGAGATGGTTCATGGTGGGAGATTTGGTCGCAAAGGTAGGCGGGTCCCAAACCGTTTAGGGCTTTGTAGGTGATAACCTGCACCTTTAATTGGGACCGGAAAATAAACAGCAGCCAGTGGAGCTCCTTAAACAGGGGGGTTGACCGCTCCCTGTAGGTTGCCCCAGTTATTAATCTGGCTGCCAAAAATTGGACAAGTTGTAGTTTCCGGGCCGTCTTCAAGGGTAGCCCCACATAGAGAGCATTACAGTAATCCAGTCTAGAGGTAACTAAGGCATGGACCACCATGGTCAAGTCAGACTTCACGAGATAAGGTCGCAGTTGGCACATGAGTTTTAGTTGTGTGAAGGCCCTCCTGGCCACCGCCGACACCTGCGCCTCAAGTGTCAGCGCTGAGTCCAGGAGGACCCCCAAACTGCAGACCTGTGATTTCAGGGGGAGTGCAACCCCATCCAGCACAGGTTGCCACCCAATACCCCGATCAGCCGAATGGCTGACCTGGAGAACCTCTGTCTTGTCAGGATTGATCCTCAGCTTGTTCTTCCTCATCCAGGTTGCCACAGCAGCCAGGCACTGGTCCAGTATCCGAGGGGCTTCCTTGGTAATCCCTTCCTAATTTGCAGGTTTATGCACACAGCTATAACCATTTCTTTGAATGTGGCTATCACTTCAAATACACAACATTTCCACTGTACAAGTGGGAAGACTCAAAACAATAATGCAACACACAGGGGAATGTGAGCTTACATACAGGGAACCCAAGCTCCCCCTTAACTGCCGGGCTACCGGAAAACGGATAATTGGGTTTCACATTTATCCCTGGATTTATATCTAAACACTTCAGCATGTACTTAGGAAAAACCCTGGCCAGTTTGCCAGTTACTGTTCTTGCAAAGTTTTGTTGGTAAAGGTCAAACCAGCTGCCTAATTATATGAAAGTTATGAAATGGGTTGCTAGGTGACTAAGAAGATTTCAGCTCTTTCTCATCCATAATACCCACAGACACAATTAAAAAACCATGGGAAAAGCAATATTACGGATGGTATTTCTCTCCTTTAATTGCTTATGATAAAACACAACTTTGTACGTTGATTAGATCCTGTCAAGGGAAAGTGAGGGCATGGTTACACTCATTAACTAGTATATTTTTACTTCTGTGGGTGGGAAAAAAACTCTTATGGTTACAGAACTACGGCTGATGAAGAACAACTTGACCAGCAATGAAAGTCCTGATGGCATATCTTTATAGGATATGTTTATATTCATGGCATATGTTTATAGGAATACCAGTTAAAAATGGTGTAGTAAGGTGTAGGCTAACCAATGTTGATCATGATTTATAAGTTAATTCATTCACTTAGTGATCTACAAAAGCCCGAACTGTCTAAAAATCTAAAGTTATTGTAATTGTGTGCCTTCGATTTATAACAATCAGAGGGCAACCCTATCATAGGACTTTCTTGGCAAGATTTCTTCAGAGTATATTACAAGTAGGTTTGTCACAAGCAGGGTGAATTCAGCAGCTTTGGGGCTAAATAACTTGAGTTACAGAGGAGTTATTTTGGATTTGCAGACAAGTCTGAAGACATCCATATAAATTTTATGGGGTTACCATACATTGACAGGAGGCTGAAGGCACACCGTATTGTAACCAAATCCAGCATTTTGGATTCACTATTTCCAGTAATATTCTAGTGCTATTATGGGCTGTGCTACCCAGAAAGGTGGCATCTGATTGGCTTATTTCTGTCCCTCTAAGAATTATCTTCAAGTGCAAGGGTGCACAGGTATGGTTTCAAGGAATTTTGTGGCTTACAACCTGCCTGCCTATATTTTACTACCTTTAAAAATCTAATTTTAGAATAAAATTATTATAATCCTCTAATCAATATGACCAGTGGCCTTCCAAACCTTGCTGGTTGGAAGATTCTGAGAGAGGTTGTGTGTGTTGGGTGGGGGGAGACCTTTCTAAATGTGATCCACCTGTCTATCTGCTTTACAAATGGAGGAGTGAGGCACAGAGAAACACAGATGGGGTATCAGCAGGGTTAGAGATGGAGAGAAAAGAGGAAGGAGAGAGGGAAAGAGAGAGAAAGAGCAAAACATGCCCCACCTCCCAACAAGAAACTGTTTAAAATAGGCAGGTAGCTAGGGAAGGCAAAGCTGAGGAGAGAAGTCCCCTTGGTCTGGGCCCCCCTTTTTTGACCACACCTTTGTTTAAAAGGGTAAAATGTGAAGTGGAGAAGAGAAGCCTGTTAGCTATCTTGAACTACTTGGAGGAAAGGTAGACTAAAAATGCTAAAGATAAATCAATAAGCATGCAGAGTAAGAAGTACTTTTGCAAACAGTTTGCAAAGAGCTGGCATAAAAGGCATGTTTGAGAGATGTTTATACAGGCAGGTAAAGATTAAACAGGAGAAGTGCTTATAGTGCCATTATTAGGGGAGAGTTTCCACTCCCGTAAACTGTTGAGCACGTCTGTCTGGTCGGATTGCATGCAAATCTCAGGGACGTGTCAATATTCTGCAGTGACTTGAAAGCCTCAGTTCACCTTTCCAAACAACTCTGGCATAACACAATAGGACCATTTTAATCAGCACCAAGATTAAATCAAAGTATTTTGAGTTCGACTTTTCCTTTCATTGAATGTAAACAATACATCTCTCTGGGAAACCCTTCCCTGCTTCTCTTAGCCGTTGACATTCACATTTCACTTGGTCCAGTTGTAACATGCACACCTCAATCAAAAGAGAGACTTAAGTTTTAAAAGCAATCTTGACTGGGAACCAATAAGAATGCTTTTGCTAGTATAGTTACACAATCTTTTGTGAGGTGGGGATGGCGGTGCTCCCTTTCCTCCCATTTTTTTCCCTCTGGGTTTGCAACTGTAGTTTGCAACTGTAGTTAAAGGAGTGAAAGTATTTCTTTGTTCTGTTTCCCTTTGAGCAAGATGGAGCAACCTTGCCTTCATATAAAGCTCCTGGTTCTTCTCTGGATGTTCAATGACACTTGCAACACACACATATACAACCAGTCAGTGGCCTGGACATGAGCACACCAACAGAGTGTCCCTTTTGCAAAATAAGAAAAAAATGCATATGCAGACATAACTGGGATTATCCCTGCATATGTCACCAACAGGATTATAGCCTGACTTTTCAACCTTCAGGTGCATGTTGCAAAACTCCATAAGAAAACAATAATTCCCAAGATCAAAAGAGAAGTAAATCCATATCCCAATAAAGTTGACATGCTATGATAGAAAGTTTCATGACAATATAGGTATGTGTCAATTTATATTGGGGTAAAAGATAAAGGTAAAGGTTTCTCCTGACATTAAGTCTAGTTGTGTCCGACTCGGGGGAGGGGGGGTCATCTCCATTTCTAAGCCTAAGAGCCGGCATTATCAATAGAAACCACCAAGGTCATGTGGCCAGCATGACTGCATGGAGCGCCGTTATCTTACCACAAAAGTGGTACCTATTGATCTACTCACATTTGCATATTTTTGAAGTGGTAGGTTGGCAGAAGCTAATGCTAACAGTGGGAGCTCATCCAACCTCGACCTACAACCTTTCGGTCAACAAGTTCAGCAGCTAAGCAGATCAGTGGTTTAACCCGCTGTGCCGCCAGGGAGCTCCTCCCCAAGTTTACATTGGCCCACTTATTTTAAAAGTACACTATATTGGGGCAGTGTACTTTTTTTTGCAAATAGATGAATGTAAACTTGGTGTGGGGGGGATTCAATTTGGGAATCATTGGAGACCAGAGGTGCCTTTGATAGAGCTGAAGGAGCCACAAAGTTTGAAGAATAAAACATCATAGCTCACTTTTCCCAGGCTAGAGATATAAAGAGATACTCTCCAAAGGGACCAGAAGGAAAGAAACAGTTGATCCCAAGGGAGTTTTATGGGGTGAACTAGCTTGCCATTAGTTGCTCTTCAGAGAAATGCACAGGGAGAGAGCAATGAAGAGTAAACTGGGTTTTTCTGCAGCACCTACTCCAGCAGGCTTCTTTGGTAGAGAAAGGAAAGACCTGAAAGAGTAATTGTGCAGTTGTGCTACCATGGCGGGTTGCAATTACACAATGGTGGCAGTGCCCTCCATTGGCAAGAAATGTTAAAACTATGCAATTACAACATCAGAAAAAAATAAAATAAATGGCACTCATACACCACATAGAGTGGATATGGGTAGGATGACAAGAAATTTAAAGAACAGATTGTGGGAGCATGCATCACTGAAACAGCACCATAATGCTACTGGCAATAAGGTGTGAAATTGATCGTTTTCATTTTTTTTAACCAACATGATTGCTATAAGACAACAGTCTGGTGTGATAAAAGTCTGGATTCAATTTGATAACAGCAACAAAACTCAGCTGGGTGAGAGGAGAGAGCAGAATCTTACCCTCTCATGTAGACTGAGGTATAAGCAAACTGCTGCAGCCTCTCCTGGTTTGATGTGGCTTGGTTACACGTGTCCAAATTTTGCCTTTGAAATGTTGGAATGCATGATATTTGCAAGTGCCAAAAGACAACTTGTGACACTCTAAATCCAGATCTAATTTAGGTTCCAGGAAGGGGGTTGGAAAATGTGGCTTAGTAAAGTGACATCATCTGTAAGCTGTTGAACTTGGCAATTATCTTCTTGTATATAAAGAGGCTTAGAAACTGTCTGTCATCTTGAAAAATACAGTTCACTTTTTAATTAATGTGCCAAAAAAAAAGGGGGGGGTATTTGGAGTAATTTTAATCCACAAGTAAGTCAGTTCTGATAGCTGCTGGCAATGCATAAAGCTTCAGTGCTGAAAAGGACCCTCTTTTTTTCTGTCACCCCCTTTCCTGGAACCTAAATTAGACCTTATCAAAGTTTTTGCAAAGGCATTCCTAATTCTATTGTATTGCAAATCCTGTCTGATCCGACCTTCAAATATTTATGTAAACTGAAATATGTCTGGAAAGAATTCAAAACAAAACAAAATATGCCAGACAACCCCATCCTGGTGTGGTCTGTGCTCATTTATATTCACAGCAAAACCTCTCCAACCGGTTCCCAACTATTAAAGGGGGTGGTTGTATCACCGATAATTTTTGAGTCTGTTTCTTTGAGTGCACAAATGACCTTGCATCCTTCCAAATGAGTGCCTTTCAGCTGTATTAGCTTGAAAATTGGCTAAAATGCAGATCAGATTCTTTTTCAAGCATAGCCCATATTACACTAGCCACTTTGCCTAAAAATGAAATGCAACCCCCTCCCCCAAAAGAGGAGAAAAATTCACAAAAATGTGTATAGTGATGTCATGTATAGATGTATGTTTTATTTATAATTATTGTTGGACATTTAGAAAGATTTAGTTTATATCTGTCAGTTTAAAACTTAGAAGCAGTGATTATAATTTAGAAATAATGGCAGTGCCTAGAACTGTGTTGGAGAATTGTGTTTCTATATGTGCCGTTTTATAGCCATTGCGAATGAGTACCGCCAGCAATGACTCCCTGGGTATGCCTCCTACGCACCTACTACCTGGGTGCCACTGCCATGACCAAGAGAGGTTGCCAGGAAAAGTCCAGCTGTTTTTCTGGAGCTTGATGCATGAAGGAGGATCCTCCTTGGCCTCCCAGTGGTAACCCAAAGGTTCAGGAAAAGGATGTCATTATCATGCATCCAGCTGCAGGAAAAGAGCTGGACAAGTTCTTACCCTTCTAGCTATTATGGAGAAAGGACACCAGGAGAAGAGTTTGAATGATAGTGTGGAATCCACAAGCACAAATAAAGGGGTCCTGGAGCAAATGCATACCCAAACTCTCCCTAGAAGCCAAGATGACTGAATTGAGACTGTCATACTTTGGCCAGATTATGAAAAGGTATGACTCACTAGAAAAGACAATAATTGCTTTAAGGTAAATGGAAAAAAGGAAGACAATTCCAGTTGCATAGACCATGGCATCTAATGGAAACAATCAAACAATTCTATCTCCTGGTGTTGAGCTCTTCAGTTCCTCTGTTTCCATTCTGTAAATTTCAGCACCAATATGTTCAAAATAAAATATCAATTTGAGGAGGAGAGTCTTTCCTATGGGATTCAGAATTCATACAGAGATTATACAACCATAGAGTTGGAAGAGACCTCATGGACCATCCAGTCCAATCCCCTGCCAAGAAGCAGGAAAATTATATTCAAAGCACCCCCAACAGATGGCCATCCAGCCTCTGTTTAAAAGCCTCCAAAGAAGGAGCCCCCACCACACTCTGGGGCAGAGAGTTCCACGGCTGAACAGCTCTCACAGTCAGGAAGTTCTTTCTAATGTTCAGATGGAATCTCCTTTCTTGTAGTTTGAAGCCATTGTTCCGCTTCCTAGTCTCCAGGGCAGCAGAAAACAAGATATGAATTCTGAAAATGTTTTATGAAAAATTGTAGTATTTTGGGCATATCTAATGAACAATTGAATGGTGTGAATTTTTGGGTGAATCTCAATTCATTAGTTGCAAGGTTGTGATGTACTCAGAAATGACACACTATGAATCTTCCTATAAAAGAAGATTAGATTCTGAAAATCTTTGACATGGCTGAAATGGACAAATTATCTAATTAATTAGAGGGAAGTTGCTGGAAAAACGTTAAAGGGACTGGGAGTTGTTCTTTGGTTTGCATAAAGAAGGAGGAAGGAAATATTACCCTGGGGGATTTGAACATTAATATATATGGAATGTTAACTTGGCATTTTATATGGTTTTAATCTGTTTAATTGATATGTGTTTTAATTGCTTATATGTTTAGATTGTTTATATTTTGATGAGATGTGTTTATTGTTTACCTGTGTGGCACTGAATTTTGCCAGATTTGTAAGTCGCCTTGGGTCCCCTCTCGGGTAGAGCAAGGTGAGGTAGAAATGAAGTAGATAAATAAAAATATTTTTTAAATTAAAAGAAAAATAGCTTAGTTTGATATTCTAGAAAAAATTAAGAAACTTTTAGATTTCTTTGAACTGGAGGGTGGTAAGTCATTAGTTTGGTTGTTAAGTGAAGGTGTTTAAGATCAATTCAGGAGGTGCTGTGGTTTTTAACTTGGAATTTGTTGTAATGGTTCTAACTGGCAATTTTTTCGACACTGTTCATATTTAATCCTGTTTTATGTTTGTATATTTGTATATTTTAAATTGTTATGCTGATGCTTTTATGTTAAGCTGCTTTGAGTCCCCTTCAGGGCAGATAAAGCAGGGTATAAATGAATATTATTATTATTATTATTACTACTATTTTTATTGGTACTGATATATTAATAGTGGGCAATTATCTAGTGTGTATTTGTAAATATTTGTGGTGTGTTCTTCTATAAAATGAAAGAAAAAATAAAAAAAGAAAGATAATGTGTTGTTTTTATTATGGATATATGGCTGCATGGTTTAGGCAACCCTCCAGAAAACAAACAGTCATGCTGCTTTTCATGAGCTGTACTTATTATCCAGATGTTCAGGGTGGGGTTCCCTATAGCTGGTGGGATAAACCAGGATAAACCAAATCTAAGAGAGTCCGAGTCTAATTGAAAAGCTGTTGTTGATACTCTCTGAGCTGCAGCCCAATAAGCATATACTAGCACAGCTATGATCTTTTTCAGACTTTGGGCAATGCACTGTAGGAGATGTCTTCTTGTACTCAGGTGGTTGGAGTCATTCAGTTGTTGAAGGCTCATACTTTCAATGAGCTCCCTGAGGCTTGTCAGGGCAGAATAAAAATGTAACAATTGGACTGTCTGTCATGTTTAATTATACTGATATTGAGTGTGGTGAAATTGGAAAGACACAATGTTAGCTGTTATTTACTGATACATGCATGCACGCAATACACACATACACAAAGCAATTTCTGTCAGATTGAGTACCAAACTGAACAAACAAAACATTTTGACTTCTCCACATTGACTCTATAGACAGCAAATTATTTTACAATAAAAATGCTTTTTCTCCACTTCACTACCCGTAGCCTGCAAAATATAAACTTTTCCTAAGGTGTATAACACTTAAGAAGGATTTCATTTGGAGTCTAATTTGGAAAACAGTCTGATTCAGTTCACAGGACTGGTGGTTTCAAAAGTGGCTGGATGGTGAATTCAGGTTTTCTAGACTTTGTCAGAGTTCGCAAAGACGCTGAAACTTTCCCACCCTCATAGGTTTATCATGTTGGATAGATCCTGTGAAGTTCAGACTCCTAACCCAAGTGGATTCACCACTCCGTTGACATTGGAACCACCAGATGCCACTGCCTCAAATTGATGGAGATTCTGCATGATTTAATTCAGATCTGGCTTTAAATAATGATTTAGAAATCCAAATATCCATGCCTCCCTTTATTGGGAGAGAGAAATAGCAAAAACACCAGACACTGAGCAGCACTGTGATATGTTAAACAACATTCTTCTTTCACTGATTTCAGACAGAAGAACCTATTAACTAATAAATAATAATAAAATAATAATAACATTGGTACCCCGCCCCATCTCCCCAAAGGGACTCAGGGAAACTCACAAAAGCACTCAAGATGTCGAACAGAAAAATAGCACCAGAACAATACATAAATTAACTGAATACAAACAATGTACAATATTAATTGATAAAATTAAGAGTTTAAAATATCTAAAACACAATCAAACCTGTGGGTCATTGAGCTTCTTCAATCACGAACAAAAGTGCCAAACATCAATGGTCAATGTCATCACATACAACCATAATACAGGTCAAACCCCCATTTAAATAGCCATGTCTTTAGGACAGACTGGAAGATTTGGAGAGTTGGGGCTAATCTAATCTCTCTAGGGAGAGCATTCTAGAGCCGGGAAGCCAGCACCAAGTAGGCCCTGTCTCTCGTCCCTATCAGTTGTACCTGTGACTGTGGTGGGACCGGAAGAAAAGCCCCTCAGCAGATCTCAGGGCTCACGCTGCTTCATAGAAGGAGATGTGGTCTCGAAGATAAGTTAGACCCTATCTTCTAAGTTTTTAATTGTTTATAATTGCTTTTTATATATATTTTATCTTATTGTTGTGTTGGCATCGAATTGTGCCTTTTGTAAGCCGCCCTGAGTCCCCCCTTGGAGGTTGAGAAGGGCAGGGTAGAAATGCGCGAAATAAAATAATAAAATAAATAAATAAGTTAGTAACTAGAAAAGACAGAATTGTGTGTGTTATGCCTTCCAGGTCTGTAAATGTATTGACTTTTGAAATGCTCACATTTGTTAGCAAGTAATACAGCTTCACTGATTGAGTCCGATCAAATATCAGCTGCTTAGTAAACCTATTTCCAAAAAACACAAGCTAGCTTAATTGATCTAAAACAGTGGTTCTCAACCTGTGGTCTGTGGACCACCAGTGGTCCACAAGAACTAAAATATGGTCTGCGGCCTCACCATTGCTACACTGTTGCAACAAGAATTACTGGTCTCACAAAATATTCTTATAGTACCGAGGCTTATTAAATATGGTTTTCTGTGGGCAAGCAGATGGCAACTATTGGATGGTATCTGTGGCTAATGTGGTCTATCCAATGCAATTCTCTGAATCAGCACCCCAAATAGCCAAACCAAAACTAACGTTGACCAGAAATTGATTCCTTTTGGTACTAATGTTGGAGAGTGGTCCCTGGTCAGTGGTCCCTGGTCAATAAAAGATTGGGAACCAATGCTCTAAAAGCACCAGATTCCATTTGATCTTAGAAGCTAAGCAAGGTCAGCCCTGGTTAATACCTGAATGGGAGGTCACCAACAAATAGATGTTATTATAGTGTGTATTTTAAAGGGAGGTTTTGACAGAACTATCTCTGAGTATTCCTTACCTAAGAAACTATGAAATTCATGGGATAATAATAATAATAATAATACGCTTGGGAAGTGCTTGACTTGTGATTTTGTGATATGAAATCCAGCATATATATCTCATTTGCTGTGACATACTGTGTTTTTGTGTCAGTAAAATAACAGTAAAAATAATGATGCATTTATAACCCAGCCTATCTCCCCAGAGCAACTCAGGGCAGCTTCCACGGGATTGCCATGAATCAACAGGCAGCTTGAAGGCATAATGCCTCATTTTTCCATGGAGCATCTGTTCACCTCCTTTTCCTGTTTTCTCCTGTATTTAACTTGCCAATCAAAGGATGGTATATGCAGGAGAAAGGGCATTTACATAAATATATCTATTGTGTTTTGTAATAAAAAGCAAACAAAAAAGTGAGGAGAGTCCAGTGCAAAAAATTAATTAGAGTTTAACCAAAGGTGCTGGAGGTCAGTCTACTGAAAATATATAAAGGACCTTGAGTATTTGGCAAAACTGAAATCAATCATTAATATGAATATTATATATTTTTTTCCAAACAACAAATACTAGCAAGTAATGGCTAAAAAAAATCCAGCCATCTGCTCATGAGTGTATGAATCAATCTGTCTATGAAATGTAGAGCAGGGATCCCACCCAACCGTTAAGAGACTACATCAGAGGGAAGAAAAAGTTTGTGCAGCTAACACAACACGCAGCTTGCCAAAATCATCTTGCACTAATTCTCTTGTCAGCAAAAGCCACTTTAGAGGACAACGATTGGCTTGTGATCTGTTTACTTGATGTCCAGCCCATGCCCCCTCTGCATCCCGCCATGCCCATCCCCTTTCTAGCTGTTTCATCATTTCTCATATTCTTTGGCCTCATTTCCAGGCCTCGAGGACTAAGAAATCCTGATGAGAACACAAAAGCAAAAACAAGTCAATGCATGTGAGCGGTCACAAATGTCACTGTGCTTATCTTTTGCTGCCTGGAACATGAAGCAGCTGCTGACTTTAACATGGAAAAGCAAAACAAAACTCCATTAGTATTCCCGGGTGTGCTTTGCTTAGCTATTCCATGGAGCAGCATTTCCTATTTCGGCAGCAGCTGATTTTTCCCTTTTGGAAGAAGGAAGAAACAGGGCTGATGCTTTTCCTCTCAAGATCATCCCACATCCTTCCTGAAGCAGGAAGAGAACAGGTGAATGGCATGCAAAGGACAATTACCTTTCACTGCCTGTATCTTATCTAATTTATTCCACAACTTGGTTGGTGTCAACAGACATTATGCAAGGAGTTAAAAAAGGGACTCGGGTATTGACCCAGGGGGCATGTTACACTATAAAGATACAGCAATATGATTCTACTTTCATTGCTATGGCAACATTTTATGGAACCCTGGCATCTACAATTTATTGTAGAGTAGAGCTCTGGTGGTGCAGCAGGTTAAACTGCTGAGCTGCTGAATTTGCTGACCAAAAGGTTGGTGGTTTGAATCTGATGAGCGGGGTGAGCTCTCGCTCCAGCTTCTGCCAACCTAGCAGTTCGAAAACATGCAAATGTAGATCAATAGGTACCTCTTCTGCGGGAAGGTAATGGCATTCCATGCAGTCATGCTGGCCACATGAGCTTGGAGGTGTCTATGGACAATGCCAGCTCTTTGGCTTGGAAATGGAGATGAGCACCCCACCCACCCCGAGTTGGACACAATTAGACTTAATATCAGGGGAAATCTTTACCTTTACCTTGGGGCACTTTGGCTGAGAATCCTAATCTGAAAAAATCCAGGATTCTTTACAATGCAATAATGCAAATTCAAATAGAATCATGATTGTCATGATGTAATGTGAAACAGACCATAAACTTCACAAGTTTGCATAGTACTTGCAGTTGGTGTTCTACTGAGTGGCGTCACTAATAGGATGAGGTGCAATTGGATTGCACTGGGTGACACCATCAGAGGAGGGGTATGTGCATGTGTAGTGCAGTGTTCCAGCAGAAATTTGCTTTTTATATAAAAATATCCCTCCAGTTAGGTATAACCAAAACACATTTTTCATGTATATTAAAAAATTCTAAAATTATAACAGTAAATAAAAAATAAAACTCAAACACAGGGGGACTACAGACAAGAAACAATCAGGAACAGTTAATCACCTCTCAACAAAGGATTCCCCCAGGCAGGAACAAGCCACACCTAAAACTGTTAAGCCATCAAATACTAATCAAGGTGGCCAATTGAAACATTCACACCTAGCCCCAACAGACAAGAGTTCTTTCTCCCACCCTGGACTTTCCACAGATACATAAACCCCATTTTCCTAGTTTCCAACAGACCTCACGACCTCTGAGGAAGCCTGCCATAGATGCAGGTGAAATGTCAGGAGAGAACGCTTCTAGAACATGGCCATACAGCCCAGAAAAACTGCAACAACCCAGTGATTCCGGCCATGAAAGCGTTCGACAATAAATTTGTGATATGCCCGGTTTACCTGGCCTTTGTCAATATACATACAAGGCTAAAACACTATGCTAATGTACTTTTTTTTACAGCAGATGCACACTGGTCAGAGCTCTCATTATTACCTAGTCACAATGGCACCTTGAATCAAATTGTTTTGTCTGCACATGCTCCAAGCATGGACTGTTGTGTTTATTGCTGCTGTTTTTAATCTCTGATTTTGTAACATTTTCTAGTATTTTAGCTACAATGACGTGGTATGGTCTGGTATGGCAGGAGTTCTGTGGGCACTTGGTGGCACCAACCCTACTGATGCCTCTCCTCTGCCTGTCACTTCCTATGCAATGCGGTTGGCCCATTTTATTATATTTATATCTAGAGTTGGTCCAACCTCGAGGAGCCCATTTACTCACAATTTTAGAATCAGACACTCTGTGCATTAATCACAGCTTGTCTTATTTTATATCCTCCTTAACTCAAAGCAGGCTATGTTTTATATTCACAACAATTCTGTGAGGCTGCAGGAGAAACGGACTGGCTCAGGGTTACTCAGTGAGCTTCATCGAAGAATGGGGATTTAAACCACTCTTTCCCATGTTCTAGTGTTCTAACACTTTAGCCAATGAAGCATATAGTCATAACAACACTCTTCTCTATCTCTCTATTATTTACGCTGTCTGCAGGCATAACTGACCAATTGCCACCATTTTCTTTGCTCACATCATCTTATGAAACATCATTATAGAAAACAAAGTAAGCTGCTGTTCCTAAAAGGAAAGGTACGTGTTGTCTAGAAAACTGCATTACACAACAAGCTTTTTAAAAACAAACAAACAAATGAAAAAGATTTACCAATCAATACAGTACAGTGACAAAGGGGAGCAGATGATACAAGCATCCAGATTTTCAATTTTAATTAATTAATTAATTAAAGGGTAGTGTAATGGCTGGGCAGAAAATCCTCCTCATTTTTTATAAAGCTAATGATTAATCTTGTTGCTTGGACTAAAGTTAACAGTATACATTCCCCATGAGACTTTAGCTAAACATTAACAGGACAATTGATTTTTGGAAGAAAAAAAGGTTTTTCCATTCCTACAGCTAACACTGTTAAATAATAACAAAGGGGAATTCCATTTGGCTTTCCCAGCATCCAGATATGAATGCAATGGCAACATACAGAGAACTGTTATCACAAAGCAAATGCCAGGGAATAGGAGGATAACAGCAGCCTCCTCAACCATCTCCTGCTGGATTCCCCGAAGCTTGCACTCAGTGTGTCCCATTAGATAGTTGTTTGCCCTGAGGCATGGTGCGAAACATCATCATGTCAGCTATATTGAAGTAAGATTTGTCTGCCATTTTGGTTGGGCTCTACATATTTAATATGGGGGGTGCCTGTGATGTTCTGTATATGCCGATGTTAACGTAGCCTGTGCACATTCAGAAGAAGACCTACAAGCCACTCTAAACATCTTCGCAGAAGCATATGAGAAGCTTGACCTCTCATGAAACATCAAGAAAACCAAAGTGCTCTTCTAGCAGTCACCAGCCAATCCCTCTGCAATACCAGAAATACAGCTTAATAGTGTAACATGAGAAAATGTTGACCATTTGGGCTACCTTGGCAGCCACCTCCCCACAAAAGTCAACTTTGACACTGAAATACACCACCACCTGAGCTGTGCAAGTACAGCATTTCTCCAAGTGAAGCAGAGAGTGTTTGAGGATCGGGACATCCATAGGGAGATCAAAGTGCTTGTTTATAAAGCTATTATACTCCCAACCCTATTATATGCCTGTGAAATGTGGACTACCTACAGACATCACACTCAACTCCTGGAACGATTCCATCTGCGTTGCCTCCGAAAAAGCCTACAAATTTCTTGGGAAGACAGGCAGATAACTGTCAGTATGCTGGAAGAAGCAAAGAACACCAGCATTGAAGTGATGCTCCATCAACTCTGCTGGACTAGCCACGTTGTACAAATGCCCAATCACCGTCTCCCAAAGCAGTTACTATACTCCCAACTCAAGAATGGGAAATGTAATGTTGGTGGACAGGAAAAGAGTTAAAGACAGGCTTAAAGCCAACCTTAAAAACTGTGGCATAGACATCAAGAACAGCGAAGACCTTGCCCTTGAGTGGTCTAACTGGAGGTCAGCTGTGACCAGCAATGCCGTGGAATTCGAAGAGGCATGAATGGAGGGTGAAAGGGAGAAACGTGCCAAGAGGAGAGTGCATCAAGCCAACCCTGACTGGGACCGCCTTCTGTCTAGATACCGATGTCCTCACTACGGGAAAACATGCAGATGAAGAATATGTCTCACAACCACCTACGGACCCACTGCCAAGACACTACACTTGGAGGACCATCCTTGGGCTACAAGGAATCACCTAATTCAATCCATAACTCTGGCTAGATCAGACATGGGCAAACTTTGGCCCTCCAGGTGTTTTGACTTCAACTCCCACAGTACCCTACAGCTTCAGGCCCTATCCTTTCCTCCCTTAGCCACTTAAGTAGTTGAGGGGGAAAGGGCCTGAGACTGTTGAGAATTGTGGGAGTTGAAGTCCAAAACACCTGGAAGGCCAAAGTTTGCCCATGCCTGATCTAAACCTTTGTCAAAAAAGTTGTTTGTTATATTATGTATATGATAAACCATATGTTTAATAAGGGTTTCATTTCTCTAGCTTGCCGATCTCAACACCCTGCAGATGGGTTGGAATACATTATTCTTTATTCCCAGCCAATGTGGTCCTGACTCTTAGTAAGCATTATATTTAAGCAGGGATCACAAATGCTTCATGGTTTTAGGGGTATCTCTGCCTCTACAATGAGAGCATGCATTTTGAATCCACATGCCGGGCAGCTTTTTACTGTATGCCAGATGTGACTTTTGTACAAAGCTATGACTATAATAATATTTGCATTTTAAAACATTGCAAATGTTTGCCACACTAAAGATGCGGCAGTGGCAGAAGGATGAAATTAATGTAATGAATTATTTTTAGTCTTAACACAGCATCCATGGGTGGTTCAGGAAGCTACTGCATTTGAACCATCCAGTAATAACAATCTAATTATGTTGGGCTTCCTGACGAAGACAGATGCTAAGTATAATAGAGGGTGCAAGATGATGGCTGTTAAGAATTCTCCTCTCCTTGATCACTTCATCAGCTGTTGTGGCAAGGAAGACTTTATAAACAAGGTAGCTGATCAGATACAAGTCAGGAAACGGAGATTTGAAAAAGAAACATGAGCTGGAATCCTGTATCCGCTTATACGTAAGTAACTTCTCCTGGTCCAACCCACAAAAAAACCCGATGGAAACATCATTCAACCATGTCCTAATCATAGTAAGAATGGCCCTCCTTCTTTCCATACAGTTGATATCTGGTAAATTCCGTTGGGGAGTGAGTTACAATTGTGGCAATGGTGTCAACATTGTGACTATGTAACAATTGTGAATACTCATGATCATTACATGGTCACAATTTTGATACTATTGTCATGATCATAATTTGCCTTCCCCAGCTTAATTTATTGGGCAGCAGCTGCATAGGGAAAAGGAGAGCCATTAGCTGACGGGTCAGCAGGAGAAGTGAATAATTACTTAGTATTTACTTTACTTTACTTACTTGGGCGATCCCTCGTAACTTGAGGATGATGATCCTCCAAGTGTAGTGTCTTGGCGGTGGGTCCATAGATGGCTGTGGAGCCCTGTTCTTGATCCGCATGTTCTCCCGCAGTGAGGACACCAGTCTCCAGGTGGAAGGTGGTCCTGATCAGGGTTGGCTTGATGTGCCTTCCTTTTTGGCATATTTCTCCCTTTCACCCTCCATTTGTGCCTCTTTGAATTCTACAGCACTGCTGGTCATAGCTGATCTCCAGTTAGAGCGCTTAAGAGCCAGGGCTTCCAAGTTGTCAGTATCTATGCTACAGGTTTTAAGGTTGGCTTTGAGCCCATCTTTAAATCTCTTTTCCTGTCCACCAACATTATGCTTTATGTTCTCAAGTTGGGAGTATAGTAACTGCTTTGGGAGACTGTGATTGGGCATTCAGACAACATGGCCAGTCCAGCGGAGTTGACGACATAGGAGCATCACTTCAATGCTGGTGGTCTTTGCTTCTTCCAGCATGCTGACATTTATCTGCCTGTCTTCCCAAGAGATTTGCAGGATTTTTCAGAGGCAACGCTGATGGAATTGTTCCAGGAGTTGAGTGTGACATCTGTAGACAGTCCACATTTCGTAGGCCTATAGCAGGGTTGGAAGGACAAGCAAGCACCTTGTTTGAGATCCAGATGTCCCGGATCTCAAACACTCATTCAGAAAAAGGCTGCACTTGCACAGCTCAGGCAGTGTTGTATTTCAGTGTCAATGTTGACTTTTAGGAGAGGTGGCTGCCAAGGTAGTGGAAATGGTCAACATTTTCTAATGTTATACCATTAAGCTGTATTTCTGGCATTCCTGGCATTTCTGGCAAGTGAATAATTAAGTATCAGCTGATACAGTATTCAGGCCATGGATTTTAAAATGTATGTTTGTTTATAGTGCAACTCTACCTTTTAAAGCTAGCTTGCTAGAGGGAGTTAGTATACGGCATCTGTTGGGGAGAGGAGCTGCTGTGCCAGAGGACTTCCATCCTGGTACAAAAAGGGATGGAACAGTTCCTTTTTTTTACTATAGCGCAAAAACTTCTATGGAATTTGGACCTCGTAGTTCCAAAAAATAGGGCATGTCCTAATCTCTTCTCTTGTGGCCCCATTCCTTAATAAAGGAACTAGCTGGACAGGGGAAATAGCTCAGGGTCCAAGGGAGTCTGAGCTGGCAATGACTAACCAGGGCAGGGATCTTGGTGCTATGGTGATAATGAAAAATTGACCCAGGGCTAAACTAATCAATCCACTTAGCACATAATTAGAGGCAGTGGTCCCTTGAATGGTGAAAACCCATTTATTTGTCCCAGAACATGTTTTTGCTCACCTCCGTATCTTGAATTCCAGATTACATTGTTTTGTAAAGGGTCACAGTAGGTAAACATGGACTTAATTTGCACATGATTGCTGAAACACAATAAGGAAACATGGTAACTGGAAGGGGAGATATGCTAATTACTTAGAATACTTCTTTATCTCAATTTTAGATTGATATCCAATGTACTTGTAAAATTGGGGATTATTACTGCCACCAATAGAATTCTGATATGAGCATACATGAAATACTTTATGGTATGAGCACACATGAAATACTTTGTATTTTTCTGATGCAGAAAAAAGATGCAGAAAATAGCAATTAAAATGATCAAGAGAACGAAAAGAACTCTCAAATTCAGATTTTTTTATTTTTTAACATCGAGAAAAGGTACATAATGACAGAGATTAAACAGTGTACACTGTAAAGAAAATGAAAGTTGCCTAAGTACCCTAAAAGCACCATATCATATGCATATGTCACTAACAGCAGGGCCTATACTGCAGAAGGACATGTTTTATCAGACATGGATAAATGACACCACTGAAACTGACCCTACAGATGGGGGAGTCATACTGTATATGTCTGGCTTGATTTAGCTTTCTCCCATGTAGAAAAAATAAGGCTTCCTAATTTTCTGAAGAGGATGTTTATTAAATTAGCAAAGTTGATGGGAAAATGGAGCCTCTGCTCATATGCTTTGAATGAAGCAGGATTTCAAGAACAGGGAGCACAGTAGTGAAAGTCGAATCCCAGCTCTCCTCTCATTTGCAAATAGTAAGAAGACAATTTGGAGTTCTGTAAATAACTGAAGTCTAAACACACTGAGGCATAACATGAAGCCTGTAACATGTCTTTTGTAATTAAATAATTTGGTAGTGCTCGGATGGTGCAGTCTTCCAAGAGTCCCATTATTTTATTTATTTATTACTGCGCATTTATTACTAACACAAAAGGTGGATCATGATGTATCACAAAAGGATCAGAACTCCTTGTTAATATGAACAGCTTGTTTTAAACATCTTAATGAGCTTGGACCACCCACGTGCCTGGAAAAAGCCAGTGTTTACAGATTTCATGTTAAACCTCCTGTGATCTTGCTTCTGTTTATCTTAATAAAAGCCCTTCCTTGTGGTTCTCCATTCTTAACTGGTTTCTTAAGTGTTCACTACAAGGGATGCGTGGATAATCATTTCTATCTGTAAAGAGGGAAAACAAGTCTTTTGTTGTAAGTGAACAAATACACCATACATGTTGTTTTAGTCCACAGGCCCTAGGAGTTTCTGAGGACAGATGTCTTCAAATGTTGTCTGCCATATGATCCTTCCTGATACAAGATAATCTCTTTTCCGTGCATCCCTGTAGGTAATTCAGGGCTGGCTCAAGATTTTTTTGCTGCCAAGGTAGTGGTGGCTAGTACCTTCCTAATGTGTGGCGTTGTGAAAGTTTTCCAGATTTTAGTCCAAAGTTTGGGGGTATCTTTGATGGATCCTAAAATCTGGAATGGATTCATTGTCTAGTGGATGGCGTTTCCAGGGTTTATAGCATGATTCTTTTTCTAGCCTGAGCTAACGATCTCTGGTATTCCTTGATGATCTCCTGTTTAAGCACGAACCAGACCTGATTCTACTTAGCATCTGAATCAGCCTAAATTGCAGATTTATAGAATTATAAAATTGAAAGAGGCCCCAAGGGCCATCCACTCCAACCTTCAGCAAGAACACACGAAAAATTCCCGACAGACAGCCATCTGGCCCCTGTTCAATAAACTCCAGAGAGGAAGACTCTGCCACACTCTGAGGCAGTGTATTCCACTGTCAAAGAGCTCTCGCCATCAGGAATTTCTTCCTAATGTTTAGGTTGAAGCTCTTTTCCCATGGCATGTTTCACATTGCTCCAGCCACAGGTCTGAACTCATTTGAGATTAAACTGAATTAGGCCAAGGGAGTTATCCCTACTCTCAAATTATATGGTCATTATATGGTCATTTCTGGGGTTTGGTATCAGAGTGTCTTGGTTTTTAGCTTAGCCCTCTTCCTGGAGTTATTTGGGGCTCTGATTCAGAAGCATTATACAGATTGTATCAACTTTTTAAGATATGGTTGTCATGATTTTCTATAGGCAAGCAGAAGATGACCGGAATATGGCAAGTGCCCTGTATCTGATAGGAGGAAAATGGTGCCATTTTTTGAATCAGCAGATCAAATATACCCATAAATAGGATTAACAGTAAAGGCAAAATCTGTGTGGCCAGTGTTACTTAACAATGAAGAATGGTCAATTATCCACCAATTTGAAATCCACGGTTTCATTTACCCACACTCCAAAAGATGTGTGTTCCCATTGAAGTGTTTATTGGCCTCTCTAGGTCCCCAAATGTTATTCTATGGTATGCTTTTGGCCCAAGCCACTAGTCAAAATTTAGGGTTCACTATTATCCACTGTTTTGGGTATCCAGAGTCTCAGGTACCATGTATTCCCCACAGATACAAAAGTCGTAGTGTAGTTTTGAAGTTAAGCCTGACAGGGAAAAATTTTGTGTCATTTAATTGGACACCCATTAGGACCGAGAGATCCCCAATTTTCTGTCCATGTAATAACATTAGAGAGACTGAGTGGTTTGATTACAGAGTTGAAGGACTCTGCATAATAGGGTTTGATTCCTGACACATTTGATGGAATGAGGACTTCAGGCTCAGGACTTCATGTCTACCATGGCAACCATGGGGCTGTCCCAACAGGTATCTGGCCCCACCCACAGTGCTGGACATACATTGGACTTGGTTTTCTGCCAGGGATGGGAGGAAGGTGGCGGTGTTGAGGAGTTATCCATCTCTCCGTTGCCATGGACCGACCACCACCTGGTCAGCTTTAGACTCACTGCACCCCCCAACCTCCGCAGAGGTGGAGGACCCATTAAATTGGTCCGCCCCAGGAGGCTTATGGATCCGGATGGATTCCTGACGGCTCTTGGGGAATTTCCCGCCACCTCGGTTGGTGATCCTGTTGATGCTCTGGTCGCTCTCTGGAATGGGGAGATGACTAGGGCAATAGACACGATCGCTCCAGAACGTCCCCTCTCAAGTAGCCGAGCTAAACCAGCTCCTTGGTTCACCGAGGAGCTGGCAGCGTTGAAGCGAAAGAAGAGGGAACTAGAGAGCGTGTGGCGTTCGGATCCGAGCGAGCCAAATCGAACACGGTTTGTGTCCTTTTTAAGGGCATATGCCGCGGCAATAAAAGCCGCAAAGAAAACTTTCTTTGCGGCCACTATTGCGTCTGCAAAGAACCGTCCGGCCGAACTGTTCCGAGTTGTCAGAGGCCTATTAAAACCCGCCACTCAGGATGGGTGCCCTGATGACTCGGCAGCTCGCTGCGAAGCCTTTGCTCGGTTCTTCGCAGACAAAGTCGCTTTGATCCGCTCTGGACTGGATACCATATTAACGGCAGTATCTGAGGATGTAACACGAGCATCTGCTTGTCCGGTTTTGATGGATTCATTTCAATTGGTTCAATCCGAGGATGTGGACAAGGTGCTTGGAGGAATGAGAGCTACCACATGCATCCTAGACCCCTGCCCATCCTGGCTTCTAAAGGAGGCCAGAGGGGGATTGGCCGAGTGGGTGAAGGTGGTGGTTAATGCCTCCCTTCGGGAGGGCAAAATTCCAGCCAGCTTAAAGCAAGCTGTGATAAAACCGCTGTTGAAGAAACCATCACTGGACCCCACTCAATTCGTCAACTATCGGCCTGTTTCCAATCTCCCCTTTTTGGGCAAAGTCATGGAACGTGTGGTGGCCTCACAACTCCAGGCATTCTTGGTAGACACGGATTATCTGGATCCGGCACAGTCTGGCTTTAGGCCGGGGCATGGTACCGAGACAGCTTTGGTCGCCTTAGTGGATGATCTGCGTCGGGAGCTCGACAGGGGGAGTGTGTCCCTGTGGGTGCTGCTCGACCTCTCAGCGGCCTTCGATACCGTCGACCATGGTATCCTTCTGGGACGCCTCGCGGGGATGGGTCTTGGAGGTACTGTTCTGCAGTGGCTCCGCTCATTCCTCGAGGGTCGGTCTCAGAAGGTGTTACTGGGAGACTCCTGTTCAACCCCACAACCTTTGTCTTGTGGGGTTCCTCAGGGTTCAATACTGTCTCCCATGTTGTTTAACATCTACATGAAGCCGCTGGGCGAGATAATCCGGAGTTTCGGAGTGCGATGTCATCTGTACGCAGATGATGTTCAACTCTGTCCCTCCTTTCCACCTGCTACTAAGGAGGCTGTCGAGGTCCTGAACCGGTGCTTGGCCGCTGTGACGGTCTGGATGGGGGCGAACAAATTGAAATTGAATCCAGACAAGACAGAGGTACTCCTGGTCAGTCGCAAGGCCGAACAGGGTATAGGGTTACAGCCTGTGTTAGACGGGGTCGCACTCCCCCTGAAGACACAGGTTCGCAGTTTGGGTGTGATCCTGGACTCATCGCTGAGCCTGGAACCCCAGGTTTCGGCGGTGACCAGGGGAGCATTCGCACACTTAAACTTGTGCGCCAACTGCGACCGTACCTTGGGAAGTCTGACTTAGCCACGGTAGTCCACGCTCTGGTTACATCCCGCCTTGACTACTGCAACGCTCTCTACGTGGGGTTGCCTTTGAAGACAGTCCGGAAGCTCCAATGAGTCCAACGGGCGGCAGCCATGATACTAACAGGAGCGGGGCGCAGGGAGCATACAACTCCTCTGCTGCACCAGCTCCACTGGCTGCCGATATGCTACCGGGCTCAATTCAAAGTGCTGGCTTTGGCCTTTAAAGCCCTAAACGGTTCTGGCCCAACTTATCTATCCGAACGTATCTCAGCCTATCAGCCCACCAGGACCCTAAGATCTTCTGGAGAGTCCCTGCTCTCTATCCCGGCTTCACAAGTGCGGCTGGCGGGAACGAGAGACAGGGCCTTTTCTGTGGTGGCCCCTCGGCTTTGGAACACCCTCCCTATAGAGGTACGATCAGCCTCCTCGCTGATGGTGTTTCGGAAGAGATTGAAGACATGGATGTTTAAACAAGCATTCGGTTAATCCGTTGCAACGAATTTTGATGACTAAAGGACTGGTAATCATGGACGACGAATTTTGGATTGTGATTTTAGTTACGAGATGCATGGGATTATTATTGGTGGCCCAATAATTTGTATTGTATATGTGTTTTATGTTTTAAATTGAATACTGTTTTTTAATTGTTGTAAACCGCAATGAGTCGCCGACTTAGGCTGAGATATTAGCGGTATACAAGCGTATAAATAAATAAATAAATGAGGCTGTGTGTGTGTGTGTGTGTGTGTGAAATACCTGAATTTGCACGTACACACATAATGAGAAATCTTTGAGATAGGACACAAATCTCATCTTACTAATGTTTCATATACACATTGTACACATACCCTGGAGGTAATCTTACACAATAGTTTTAATAATTTTGTGCATGAAACAAAGTTTGTGTACACAGAACAATTAGAAAAATAAAGCATCAATATCTCTACCTCACACGTGGACAATTTCAGCTTTTAAAGTATTTCAGATTTGAGAATAAGGCATGCTCAATCGATAATAAAAATGTATTGTAGAAGGCTTTCATGGCTGGAATCACTGGGTTGTTGTAGGTTTTTCCGGGCTATATGGCCATGTTCTGGAGGCAATTTTTCTCCTGACGTTTCGCCTGCATCTATGGCAAGCATCCTCAGAGGTAGTGAGGTCTGTTGGAAGTAGGAAAAATGGGTTTATATATCTGTGGAATGACCAGGGTGAGACAAAGGAATTTTGTCTGCTGGGGCTAGGTGTGAATGTTTCAGCTGATCACCTTGATTAGCATTCAATGGCTTGGAAAGGCCTGGGGGGAATCTTTTGTTTAGTGTGATTTTATGTGCCTGTTTGTTTCCTCTCTGTTTTTTTGCTGTTGTAATTTTTGAGTTTTTTAATACTGGTAGCCAGATTTTGTTCATTTTCATGGTTTCTTCCTTTCTGTTGAAATTGTCCACATGCTTGTGGATTTCAATGGCTTCTCTGTGTAGTCTGACATGGTGGTTGTGAGAGTGGTCCAGCACTTCTGTGTTCTCATGAAAGGCACTGCAAACTACTCCAACCAGAGAAATCAGCCATAGCAGAGCACCTGATGAACCAACCTGGACACAGCATATTATTTGAGAACACAGAAGTGCTGGACCACTCTCACAACCACCATGTCAGACTACACAGAGAAGCCATTGAAATCCATATAGCCCGGAAAAACCTACAACAACCTGATAATAAAAATGGACGACTACAACACTCTCAGGTGTCTGATTTCTTTTTGAAATGTTCACCTAAAACATAAGAAAAAAGTTAGGAAGGGAAGTAATGCACACTTTTGCGTTGCTACTGTATATAATCCAACTCGGAGATGAAGCTGAGCTAGTAGACTAATCAGCAGCCACATCAGTATCCTGACAGCCCATCTAATCTCCCATTCCCCCACACACATGTCAGTAGGAGAGAGCAGATCATCTGAACTTGCGGTGACCCTATGGTGCCACAACATATCTCGCTCAGTTACACAACAGAGCTGGATGTTTCAGTGACATAATAATGAATTGTAAGCATTGCAGCATGCAAAAATAGCATTTCATGTCTCCATGTGCCTTTAAAGTAGGGCTGGAATGCCCTTGAAAGAATGCCAGCAGGTCATCGAGGCCCGGGATCTTAAAAGGTAGTTTAGCTCCTGCTTTCACCTGCATACATTGTTAATGAGTGCTATACATGTGATGGTGAAGCAGCCTTTTTACCACTGACTTAGGAAGTATTTATGAAGACAGATCTATCTGGGGTTTTTTTTTCTTTTTTGCCCATTAAGCAGAGAAAGCATTGCCTTAAGCAATAGATTTGGGATGACATGAAAGCGAATTGCTAGTTCTTTAATTTGCTGTCCTTGCATTTGGACTGCCAGGGATAGAGAAGGGGGAGGGGGGTATGTATTCAATTTTCTGCTTCATGTGCAAAAATAACTTGGCTAGATACTGGCAATATGTTTTCATGCACCTTGATGCAATGCTTCCAATTCCACTTCAGGCAGCAAAGGCTCTTATGCCAGTCCTGGTACACTGCAAACTAGCTAGGAAAATGTTTACTTTTCACACAAATACCAACTCCTACGAAACCCTCACAGGTACAAATAAAAACACAATTTGAATCCAGTTTCTGCCTCCTGCAGAATTCTAGGGTTTGTAGTTTAGTGAGGCAGTTAAAGGCTCCTCCGAAAACTACCAACCCCATAATTCTGAGGGGCTGAAACCAGATTTTAAATTTTTCTCTAGTGTGATGAGGCCCTGAAACCTCCACTTGTTGCACTATACTACACATCAGTTAAATAAAACTACTGCACATGTGAAATTGCCAAATCTGCAATTAAAATACATATCTAAGCAGGCATGTGCATCAATGTGCAATACACATGCATGCATATACACACCACACCATATGTACCATTTCCGCAACTTTGCATTAAAAACAGGTTCCGCACAAGATAATTTGCTCTACCACTTCAACAACAGAATGTTTTCAGACATAAAGATTACAACCAAGTGGTTGCGATAATAAAGCACAGTTAAGCAAATTATAATATTGAAATACAAATGAATTAAAAGCAATTTAAAAGCACATGAACAAAAGATACATCATTTTCCCTCAAACTCCCTTCCCTCAGTATCCTATCATTTGCCTGAAGTATGTGGAATTGCAAGATTCTTGGCTCTCAAGGTAATGCAAATAAAAATGGGGTGAGGTTGTTATCACCTGTCCTGAACTAAAACCCGCTCTTGTTTGCTCTTTCATTCTATAGGGAGCAGGCAGTTCAATGTCAATGCAGCTTTGTCTCCAAGTGTGCATATGGCAAGCAAACCCAATGTACTATTCTCAAGAAACAGATAATGCAGGTATGCAATGTCATCAGCGTATCTTCCAACTGTCCAACATTATAATTTTTCAGCAAATGGGTTGCTGTGAGTTTTCCAGGCTTTATGGCCATGTTCCAGAAGCATTCTCTTCTGACGTTTCACCCACATCTATGGCAGGCATCCTCAGAAGTTGTGAGGTTTGTTGGAAACTAGGCAAGTGGGATTTATATATCTGTGGAATGTCCAGGGTGGGTGAAAGAACTCTTGTTTGATTATTATTATTATTATTATTATTATTATTATTAAACTTTATTTGTACCCCGCTAGCATCTCCCGAAAGATTCGATGCGGCTTACACAGGCCGAGGCCTCAACACACAACACAATAATACAATCTAAGCAAATCAAACAATTAAAAACAGAATAAAGCAAAATAAACAACAGGCACAATACACTAAACACAATAAAACTGGGCCGGGCCAGAGAATGGGTACAAGATTAAAAGTGCTGATGTGACAGGAGGTGTATATAAGTGTGAATGCTGCAATTGATCACCTTGATTAGCATTGAATAGCCTTACAGCTTCCAGGCTTGGCAGCTTCCTCCTTTGTTGGGTGGTGATTAGCTGGCCCTGATTGTTTCATGTCTGGAATTCCCCTGTTTTTGAGTGTTGTTCTTTCTTTATTGACCTGATTGTAGAGTTTTTAAACTCACAGCACCCCAGTGATTCCGGCCATGAAAGCCTTCGACCACACATTGTGTCTAAATGTCCCAGTTTCTTTTTCCTCCACACAGTTTCCCTCTTCATCTGCTAAGTTACTGCAAAGCGAGCACATAAGACTATACAAAGTATACAAGCTCAGGCAAAAGTAAACTTCTGCCACCTCTCCTATCTTCTGTTTTCTTCCTTATGGATACCTCTTGTCATCTTGATCAGACTCTTATGTTGCTTGGTTACACAGGTCTCAGTTCTTATCTGTGAAATGTTGGGTATGCATTAACACACTAGCATCACAAGCCAAAGGAGAACACTCAAAATGCAAATAAGATAGTTAAAGGTAAAGGTTTCTCCTTGACCTTAAGTCTAGTTGTGTCCAACTCTGGGGCATGGTGCTCATCTCAATTTCTAAGCCAAAGAGCCGGCGTTGTCCCTAGATGCCTTCTAGGTCATGTGGCCAACATGACTTCATGGAGTGCAGTTATCTTCCTGCCAAGGTGGTACCTGTTAATCTCACATTTGCATATTTTTGAACTGCTAGGTTGGCAGAAGCTGGGCTAACAGTGGTAGCTCACCCTATTCTCCGGATTTGAACAGCAATCCTTTCAGTCAGCAAGTACAGCAGCTCAGCGGTTTAACCCACTGTGCCACCAGGGGCTCCGCAATTAAGATATCTTTTCAAAATATTGATTTTTTTAAAGTCACATCATTTCCAACACAAGCTAAAGAAAGGGGAGGAGATGAATCCATAGCTATATATATATGTGTGTGGAGGTGGGCAGAGCAAAGCATGAATTCATTCTGTTCCTATTTGGAACAACCTCTCATTCCTGTCTTTTATTAAAATTTCCCTGTGGCTTGAAATTTATGTCTGCAGCAGATATATCTGAAGATGTTATCTAACTCTGACTCAGCAATTTCAGTTCTCTTCAGCATATCTTCAAAAATCAGATGACCTCAATGGGATAATCCACGTTCTTCTTTTGAAATCAGAAATGTTTTTCAATCCAGCACAGTCTCCCTATTCATATTGTTTTTTGGCTCAATTGCTTTGCATTTCTCCTTTTCTGGGGCACAATGAGGTGAGAATCTAAGGCTTGTTTTAGACATGGAACGCGGCAGATGCCCAGAACTAAACTAATATTTACAGTTCATCATAAATATTAGAGCTTTACATCCCTCAATAAAGGAACATGCCGGTCACAAGTCAGGCTTTAGCAGGGAATTAGCCACACTGCCTATCAAAAGTCACCACATTATCACATGTAGTGAAAGCACGATAAGATTATCCCAATACATGTGAGTTACAAGCAATGACTGTAATTTGTTGCAGATCTGGAAGAATATTTACATTTCCACTGCCTGCTTTCCCAGCTATCATTGTCTCTTAATTATTAATTCAAAAACTCTTTAGTAATTTACAATTATAATTCCTCTAAGAATATGAATCATGTATGCCTTGTCCTAGGATTAGTCTTGAAACCAGATATGCAGGACCAAGTAAGTAACCCCTTTCAATACTTAGATGCCATGGAGAAGAAGCACAATACAGGTTGAGCATCCTTCCTAGCTCCTTCCTTGGAGGCTTTTAAACAAAGGGTGGATGGCCATCTGTTGGGGGTGCTTTGATTGAGCCTTTTCTGCATAGCATGAGGTAGGACTAGATGGCCCATGTGGTCTCTTCCAACTCTAAGATTCTATGATTCTATGGTTCCTTATCTGGGATTCTGAAATAAGAAAGACTTCAAAATCTTACCTTGTCAGCTGGGATTCCAGGCAGATCAAGGGACATTAGCTTTTAATAGGCTACAACAATATAATATTTTAAAATGATATAAATTGCAGTCTGAAAAAGCAGTTGGACAAATGGCATTTAGGTGTTTAAGATCATCCGGAGAGGTGTTCAAGATCATCCGGAGAGGCCCCTTTCTCTGATTTCAAAAGAAGAACGCGAATTATCCCATTGAGGTCATCTAATTTTTGAAGATATGCTGAAGAGAACTGAAATTGCTGAGTCAGAGTTAGATAACATCTTCAGATATATCTGCAAGATAGACATAAATTTCAAGCCACGGGGAAATTTTAATAAAAGACAGGAATGGGAGGTTGTTCCAAATAGGAACAGAATGAATTCATGCTCTCGGTCCCACCTTCCTCGCAGATCCGGTTGGCGGGAACGAGAGACAGGGCCTTCTCAGCGGTGGCCCCTCAGCTATGGAACACCCTCCCTAGGGAAATTAGATTGGCCCCTTCCCTCCTGACATTTAAAAAGAGAGTTAAAACCTGGCTATTTGAGCAAGCATTTGCAGACACAGTATAACCGATTGATTGAGATTCATGGAATGACAAGATGATGCGACGGAAAATGATTTTAATGATGAGACGCTGAGATTTGTATTTTATGCTTTTAATTGTTAATTGTTTATTGTTTTTATATGGCTATTTTATATGTAATTGTTTTGACTGTATTTTTATCTTGTGGGGCATTGATTGCCAAATGTAAACCGCCTCGAGTCGCCTTCGGGCTGAGAGGGGCGGTATACAAATATGGTAAATAAATAATAAATAAATTTATAGGTATAGGTTGAGAATCCTTTATTTTAGATTTTTCAAATTTTAGATTACCTGTTTTTGCAGATATGTACATATCGAGCTATCTTGATAATAGGTAACAGTAAAGGTAAAGGTTTCCCCTTGACGTTAAGTCTAGTCAATCTGACTCTGGGGTGGTGGTGCTCGTCTCCATTTCTAAGTCGAAGTGCCAGCATTGTCTGTAGACACCTCAAAGGTGATGTGGCTGGCATGACTGCCTGGAGCACCATTACCTTCCCACTAAGGCAGTACCTATTGCTGTACTCACATTTGCATGTTTTTGAACTGCCAGGTTGCCAGAAGCTGGGGCTAGCAATGGGAGCTCACCCCATCCTGCAAATTTGAACCGCTGACCTTCTGGTCAGCAAGTTCTGCAGCTTAGCAATTTAACCCACTGAGCCAAGTCTAAATAAAAAATTAGGACCCCAGTCTAAGTACAAAATTAATTTATGCTTCATCTCTACTTCATGTAAATAGCTGTAGGTCCAATATTTGTATTAATTCTAATTTGTGCATAAAAAAGTTTGCATATATACCAAACCATCAGAAAACAAAGGTGCCATTTTCTCAGCCCTTCATGTGGACAATTTTGGATTTTGGAGTATTTTGGATTTCTGGATTCTGGATGAGGCATACTCATAATTTAAAAAAAATATCATCATCACCATCATCTATACCCCATTTTCTCTCTCCACGAAGGAGACTCAAAGCAGCTTATATTAAAAGTATTTCAATACAATTTAAAATCTGTGTGTGATTTTTTTATTATACTCCACCTTCACTTGAATTAGAAAAATATCTTCATGGCAAACTGTCTCAAGAATATGGAGGAAGGGTGGTGTAAAAAATGCTTATATTAAACAAACAAGGTTTTCTCAATCAGGAATTCACTGTGCAACCATCTCTATTATCAATTGATATTGGAGAGACAGGGGGAAAATGAATTGCACTGCCTTCAAACTTAGAGTAACTATTCACCACAGCATTAAAACATATCACATTAAAATGCCATCAACTCCACTTGACTTACCATGTTGTCTGAATGCCCGATCGCTGTTTCCCAAAGCAGTTACTATACTTCGAATTCAAGAACAGGAAACATAATGTTGGTGGGCAAGAAAAGAGATTTAAAGATGGGCTTAAAGCAAACCTTAAAAACTGTGGCATAGACAGGCCCGTAGCCAGGATTTTGATTCGGGGGGGGGGGAGCCAGGATTTTGATTCGGGGGGGGGGGGCTGAGTCTGAGTGAAAGAGGGTCTACCCTAGCAAACCTTTTGTATCATTACCCCAATACCCCCATGCATATGGGATATATTGAGTATGGTGATCAGATCATGATATGAATAAACATAACAGTTGAAATAATGCACCAGTAAGGTCTTTCCGCGAACCACCATGAGAATTTGGAGCGGGGGGGGGGGGGGCAAGCCCCCCCCCCCGGCTACATGCCTGGGCATAGACATCAAGAACTGGAAAGCTCTGGCCGTTGAGCGCTATAACTGGAGGTCAGCTGTGACCACCAGTGCTGCAGAATTTGAAGAGGCATGAATGGAGGGCAAAAGGGAGAAATATGCCAAGAGGAAGATGCTTCAAGCCACCCTGACCAGGACCGCCTTCCATCTGGAAATTGATGTCCTCACTGCGGGAGAACATGCGGATCAAGAATAAGTCTCCACAGCCACCTGATGTCCTCACTGCAGAAGAACATGTGGATCAAGAATAAGTTTCCACAGCCACCTATGTACCCACCCACCACTAAGACACTACACTTGGAGGACCATCATCCTCAGGCTATGCCTAAGTAAGGAAGGAAAACATATATCATTCTGGAACAAATCTTGCCTAGAAAACCCCACGATCAAGTCACCATGAGTCTGAAACAACCTGAAGGCACACCATATCAATCTGTTTCATGGCATGAATTTCTAAGGACATTTCTGAAAAAAATAATGGAGGAAACAGACAAGTACTTCTAGAGGTTTCCAGATGCTTTGGAGAACCAAACTTTGGGACTGAAAAAGTAATGCTGAAAACCTCAGATGTCACAAGGGCAGCTCAATTTAGCAACTATCCCTTTACGAAAGATGCAGCTTCTTTGAATATCTGAAATGACATTCACATGACCGCTTTGAGGGGATGCAGTGGACATTGAAGGAAGGTGGCTTGAGTTTCCTTTCTCTGGGTACATAGTGAAGGGTCATGGGATTCTTTCACCAGGTCGTCTCTATAGCCTGGCTCACTATTTCCTTGCAAAGTTTTGGAAGAGTAGAATGATGTAACAGGGATGAGTTAATGAAAAACAAAATTTGCATCTGAGCAGTTGGTAGAGCTGTCAATCAACTGTATGGAGCTGCTGCTCATTTGTTAATGTGTAAATGCCTTTGAGCATCATACTGTGGACCTATCACCATGCTCGCTGGGGCATTCTGTGGACATAGTCCAAAAACAAACTTACTTGGATTCTGTATAGGCTCAGAAGAGCTCCATGTTGGGACAAGGGAAGCTATCTTAGCTATACTTCACAGCTTATATTTTTAGACATACACATACATGATATGCTGCACAAATTTAAACAAACTAAACATGTGCCACATGATTGCTATGAACATGTGCTCAATGGAGGTATAGCAGATTATATATGTGATGGCTAGTGGTGGCCAGTTCAGGATCATGACATGCACTGAAGTTTCCAGGCCAAAGTCTGAGACCTAGGAAGAACCCCAAGTCATGTCATTAAATATTAAGGATTTAAAATACCACAGTATTGCTCAAAACTTGGCATTGAAATTAATGCATGCACACACAGAATGTGTTTTCATATTTTAAAAATGGAGATACTGTTTCAAGATCAAGGTAAAATAAAGTGGGTTTTCATTCTCATCTATTTTAAGGAGATGGGGCAAGTGACACTCGTTAGGAACCTTCTTGCGCTTAACTAGAAGACCTAATCCCAAATATCTGGGCCTAGACTCTCTTCTGTAGTTCTCTGGGTAAGGAAGAGAAATATCACCCATAGCTCTGTCTCTGAGTGCTTGGTACCAGCTGCAATCGACCTTCTTTGGACAAGTAGTAGTCTGCACACCAATTAGCCTACGAAGTGTACTCTACATGATGTTGTTCTTGAAAATGACTCAGAAGCTACAACTAGTGCAAAATGGAGCAGAAAAAATGCCAGAGTACTATAACAGTCAGTGCATTCCAGTAAATGCCTTGTGTCAACCCTGCTTGGAGATAACCAATAGTTTCTGCTGCATAATATACATGTTCATATTTTATTTATTGTACTTGCGTAGAAGCAATTACACAACTGATTACAAATATACAGATACCAATGTTATTTTACTGAAAAAGTCAAATTGTATCTATTTATTTATTCATTTATTGCGTCAGGAGCGAACCAAACAGTTGTATTGTATTTAAAAAACCCACAAAGTTTGCAAATTTGGCATTCTATTAAATGTCCTTTGACCAGTAGCTGGCCACTTGGAGTGCCTCTGGTGTTGCTATAAGAAGGTCCTCCATTGTGCATGTGGCAGGGCTCAGGTTGCATTGTGGTAGGTGGTCTGTAGTATCTATGAAATTGTATACATACTGTCATAGAATCACAGAGTTGGAAGACACCTCATGGGCCATCTAGTCTAAACCCCTGCCGTTCAGGAAAAGCACAATCAAAATGTTGAGGTTCGGTGAATCCCTAGTGCCTTTCCCTTCCAAATCAGGTACTAGAAGCAGGAAATCTAATCTAGAGTTTTTACTGATCAACATATACCGAGGATTGGCATCTTAAGAGGATCCTCTGATGATGCCAGCCACAACGCAGGTGAAACATCAGGGGAAAATGCTGCTAGAAGACTGTCATACAACCTGGAAACCACATAACACCCCAGTTCTTCCTAATATTCAGGTGAAATCTCCTTTCCTGTAATTTGTACCCATTGCTCTGATTCCAAGGGCCCTTCCACACAGCCATATAACCCAGAATATCAAGCTGATGATCCACAATACCTATTTTGAACTGGATTATCTGAGTCCACACTGCCATATAATCCAGTTCAATGTGGATTTCATACAGCTGTATGGAAGGGGCCCTAATCTCCAGAACCACAGAAAACAAGTCTGCTCCCCCATCCTTTCAAATATTTAAGCATAGCTATCATGTCTCCTTTCAGCCTTTTCTTCTGCAGGCTAAATATGTCCATTTTGTATAATATGTAACATTACACTGAAAGTTCTTAAGCATTTCCCACAAGGAAACTGATGCTAATAAAGAAAATGCCCCTTTTTATAGAGGGCCTAATGCAATTTGCAAAAAATGTCTGCACCCAAAAGTGAACCAATTGTCAAATGACAAACAAGGAGTTTGTCAAATCAGGGAAAGATCTTGATGGTGTGTGCTTCTCTTCAGCCTGCTTTAGAAGTCTGGAGAAGTAAGGAGAAGAATGTGCTGCAAGCAAGTGGGCCTCTGTGGGTGTCGTGGCCTTCAACACATGCAAACACCTTATCAAGTTCTGTCGGCTCTCCTTTCAAGGACTCTGGGAAGGCAGCTGCCACCCACGATGGCTCCTTGCATGCTGTAGCATTCCAAGCACTCACACACCTCACTTAATACAGTAACAAAGCCAGCTTGGCTGCCGCACTGGCCTAGAATGTGCTGTTACAGCTGTGAAGGAGCTAACTTTGGCGGCCATATATCACGAAGGCTTTATTCAAGGGGCTGACTAGGAATAGATTTTCACCATAAGGCTGTTCATTGCTATGCTTTCAAAGACACAACAGCAATTAAAATATCTACCCTAGGATTTCACAGAACCCATGCATTAAAACACTAGATAGCTTCAGTGTGGTAGTGGTAGAACATAATGCAACTCTGTGCTGTTGTGTGACTTCGAGTTGTTTCCAACTTATGGTGACCCTAAGTCAAACCTATCACAGTGTTTCCTTGGAAATCTTTGTTCAAAGATTTGCCAGTGCCACCCCCTAAGGCTGAGAGAGTGGATGTCACCCAGTGGGTTTCCATGGCCAAACAGAGGTCCAATTTTGTTTTTCAAAGCTGAAGTCCAGCATTTCTCAACCTGGGAGTCGGGACCCCAGGGAGGGGGGGGGGGGTTGTGAGAGGTTGTCAGAGATCACCAAAGACCATCAGAAAACAGAGTATTTTCTGTTGGTCGTGGGGGTTCTGTGTGGGAAGTTTGGTCCAATTTTATCATTTTTGGGGTTCAGAATAGTCTTCAGTTGTAGATGAACTATAAATCCCAGCAACTACAACTCCCAAATATCATGGTCTATTTTCCCCAAACTCCACCACTGTTCACATTTGGGATATTGAGTATTTGTGCCAAGTTTGGTCCAGATCCATCATTGTTTGAGTCCACGGTGCTCTCTGGATGTAGGTGAACTACAACTCCAATACTCCATCAGGAAAGACCAAACACCAAACCCTTTCAGTATTTTCTGTTGGTCATGGGAATTTAGTGTGCCATGATTAGTTCAATTCAATCGTTGGTGGAGTTCAGAATGCTCTTTGATTGTAGGTTAACTAGAAATTCCAGCAACTACAACTCCCAATTGACAAAATCAAACCCCTCCATCTAACCCCACCAGCATTCAAATTTGGGCATATCGGCTATTGTGCCAAATTTGGTCCAATGAATGAAAATACTTATAGTCTTGCTTATCAGATATTTACATTACGATTCATAACAGTAGCAAAATTACAGTTATGAAGTAGCAATGAAAATAAATTTATGATTGGGGGTCACCACAATATGAGGAACTGTATTGAGGGGTCGTGGTATTAGGAAGGTTAAGAACTACTACTGTAGTCCAATGTGCGAACCACTATACCAACTTTCAGATTCTTTTACTACAGATATTCAGCAATTGCCCTTTGGGAACAGAGTTTGTATAAGGTAGAACTCAGCATTGCCCCCTTTGACCGTAGGATCCTAGAAGTTATGGAGGAAGAAAGGTAACGTTTGCAAGCTCTGATCTTGGCCATTAAATCTTAAGCTGTTGTCAAATTGAGTCAGTTTCTCAATGGGTGTGGGTGAAATGAGAGCTTGCAATAGGTTGGATTTTATTCAAGCTGTAAATAAGTCAAACTGGATAAAACTAGAGTAACTTTTAGCAACTGAAAATGACTGGGCTGAAGGGAAGTGTTTAGAAACAGGCTAAAGGCACTGTATGCCAAAACCGACCACACATCTGCTGTTGCAAACTTGCATTCCTCTGGGGGCACAAAAGAAAATCACAGGAAAGGTAGGTACAGAGTGAGTGGAAGATATTCGCAATCTTTTTTGTTAGCAATGGCCCCCCTCTGTGCCTTGACAATGGGCTCTTTCCTTGCCAACGTTTCCTGTGACAGGTTTGTTTCACAGTGGATAGGGATTTTTTTCCCTACCAGGCCTAACCTACAATATTTTGTTGACGTAGGCATAATGGAAAGATGGCACAAAACGCACATGCGCTTAACACATGCACAGACAGAAGCACCAACTGGAGTGGCAGTTAAATCTTCTTTGAACAGAGGTTACAAAGCAACCTTCTTAGTTGTATCTGAGAGCAGACTAGCTCTCACATCCAATAATTTCCTATTGTTCTATACCAGTGCTTTCAGGGTACTTGATGTACGGATTGGCCCTTTCCCCCCAAATGTACCAATGGCCTACAACTATTTCTTTCCTTCCTGTAAGTTTGCTGTGAACTGGCAGACAATGGTTTATGGGCCAGCACAAGTCAGTTGACCACTACTTGAACCTTCGTTCCCCAGATTCCTAATTCAATGTTCAAACCACTACATACGCTCTTTAAACCTCTATATATTATATTTTGTGGAGCCCCCGCTGGTGCAGTGGGTTAAACCACTGAGCTGCTGAACTTGCTGACTGATAGGGTTGGCAGTTTGAATCTGGGGAGCAGAGTGAGCTCCTGCTATTAGCCCCAGCTTCTGCCAACCTAGCAGTTCGGAAACATACAAATGTGGGTAGATCAGTAGGTACCACTCTGGCAGGAAGATAACGTGGCCTTGGTGGCATCCATGAACAACTCTGGCTCTTCGGCTTATAAAAGGAGATGAGCAGAATCGGACACAACTAGACTCAATGTTAAGAAGTGTGGGAGTTTAAGTCCAAAACACCTGGAGGGCCAAAGTTTGCCCATACCTGGTCTACAAAGAGGTAATGAAGCAATAGGCAGGACTCTGCAGAGTCTAGATCACTGCTCCTATGTACTTAACTCTAGTCCTCACAATAGTTGTAGGAGAAGAAATAAATCTTCCCAATCACAGAAGCTGAACCCTGGGCAAGAAATCACAACAATACAGTTTCATGCTATCTTTTTCCAGAGGAAAGTGTCATGGAGTGGCTTGGTTTGGAACAGGTATTTAAGATGCATTCACTTTACAAGAGACTGGTTCCCACTAGAGATAACTACTAGAATTGGTTTGTTGATATGGACCAACACAGTCAATGACATTTTTGGACTGGTCTTAAGAGAAAGGTTCTGGGAGCTATATTTTAATGTTAAGCATAAACACTACAAAATGTATGACTACACTTTGCAAAGAGGATCAAGAAACACTATGGATGTAGAATAAATAATGCGTTTAGTGTCTTACTAAATGCAGAGTCAATAGTTTGTTTCTATGCTACCATCAAATGTATTGCACAAACTGTCTTAGTTTCCCCTCAAGAAACTTGATAATTGTAGTTTGGTAAATGCTTAAAATTCCCTAGCATAAAAATGTCATTTTTTCAAACAAAAAAATTATATTATACCCCAGTTAATATGGCCACTGCCCATGTTGCTTGAGAAATCTGGGAAGTATAATTCCAGGAACAAACTTTGAGAAATCCCTAGTTACAATTTGCATGGTTCCCTTGATTACTGGCAAAACAGTTTAAGTCTGTTGTGTGGTTAAACAAGAACCAGGAAGACATGCTCAAGAACAACAAACACCATCTGTACTGGGGGGAAACCCAAAAGATTCATATTTTTCAAAGTGCCAAAGTAGCACATAATGTGTATAGTCATATTAGCCTCTGGAAAGGCTCTATTATTTCATGTATTCTTGTCCAACCCAAAGCTCTCCAAATATGTTTTAGACTAATTTTGCTGTGCCTAATAATGTTGAAGGCAGACATTTCTGTAATATTAATGTGTAATTCAACTTTAGCAAGCTGTTGAGTAAGAACCAAAAAAAGAGATCTCCCTTGTATTGTAGCAAAGGGTAAACTCCCCACAGCATCTACTAGAAATGACACAAATGATTTTGCAGAACACATTTCCTTTTTTCTAGAAAGTTCCAACTCATAGGATTGGCACATGCCCACTAATAGTAGTATATACCTTAATGCATTGTCAAAAAGAAAGAAAGAAATGCATAATTTTAGGGGGGGGGGCAATAAATTTACATATGTGCATTTATACAGATAAAAAGTTCTAAATTTATAGTTTGTGAATGAAGGAAATAATTTAAATAGAATGTGTTCAGCACATTTGTTTTGCCTGCTGTTAACCACTTGTGGGCATATTCAGGGTTTCTCGTTCGTCTTCTTATGGTTCTTCATCTTTTAGATGGACTTCGTTCTTCAAACAGAGGATACTTTCTACTAACATGGGATCTTTGGACATGTCATATATGTTTGTTACTTTTCCCCATTATTCATTCAGCTGTCTGCCCCTTTCTTACACCCATGATAACAAGAGAGGATTGCAGAAAGCAGTTGTGTGAGAATTTGTGACAAATAGAAAGGATACTCTCAAAAAAGCTGTTTGATCAGGTGGTCTGGTTGCATAGTTTCACAGCAATCAAAAGAGTTTATGTCACACAAGAGTTTCATTGAAAGTACAGTGGTAACCCAAAAACTTCTATGGTAGTTTCACCACAAACAATTTCAAAGATAGTATCATCCAGAGAAAGGAAGTAATATTAAAGAACTATATGTGTACCTGCAAAACAAACTGATCAGCCTCAACACTAACCATCCACATGCAGAATATCATCTAATAATAGATCAAAACTAGAGAATTTCCTGGTCAGTTAGAATGCAGATCAGAGAACCTTAATTCAGTTTGTGTTGAACAGGGCTATGGTGCTCCTGAAATCACAGTTTTGCAATTTGGGTCTGCTCCTGAACTCAGATCTAAGCCCAGATGCCCAGGTTTTAGTGGCCAAGTTGCAAAGTGTGACAGCTGCGCCCCTTCACTAAGAAGTCAGATGAGCTACTGTGACAAATGCCTTGTTTACATCCTGTTTGGACTACTGTATTACCTTCTATGTGTAGCCTTTGGAAGCTGTTCAGAAATTTCAGCTGTTGACTGGGTCTGAGTACAGAGATAATGTGACTCCCGCATTGAAACAGCTTCACTGTCTGGTGTCTCCCTGTCTGTTTCAAAGGTATTGGGTTTGACCTCTAAATCATCCTGGGCCCAAAAAACTATGTTAAAGCAATGATGCAGTGGTTTCCCATCATGGCATCCTTCTATCAGTAGCAGCTCTGGTTCCCAGGTCAATGGGGCAGTGAATCCACCCCAAACTCTTGTTTGAGCTATGAGAGGTGCCAATTCCATTTCAATAGCTTACATTTCTTCTTCAGAGTTTAGACTCAAACCATATGTGGATTCACTGTTGGTCCCCAGACATCATTGAACCCAAACTATCAGAATTACTAACCTTTCCCATGCTGGTAAGATCTTCTGAAGGTTGATGTCTCACAACATCTGGAAGCCCTCAGTTGCAAATCAATGATTTAGATCACCTTTCCCTAGTGCAGCACCTTTTGGGTGTTTTGAACTACACTTCTCAGCATCCACAGTGAGCAATGTTGGCAGTGTAATAATGAATAATTAATAATAAAAATAATAATAACTTTATTTATATTCCACCCTATTTCCTCGAAGGGACTCAGTTCCTTCTGAATGCCTGAAAAGTGATGTCTTTCTACCAATGTTAGCTTATATCAAAGGTGGAACTCATACAGTTTTCCAGATGTTACTGGGCTGTAAATCCTGGTACCCCAGTCGGACTAGTCAGAGCTGAGGAGTGCTGAAACCCAACAGTTGTTGGAGGAGCGCTCTTTTGTGTCCTACCAGTGGAAGCAATACATGGTGAGAAGATATAGCAGACATCCTTCTATGCTGTAATGCCTTTCCTTTCAGGAGACCCGCCAGGAGGCAAAGCTGGTGTCATTCAGCATCAAGTCAAATAATGGCTTTTTATTAAAACCTCAGGGCCTAGCAGATTCTAACCATTTTGCACAGATAATATGCTCAACATTTTTTTAAAGATCATTTTAACTTATTTACTTGGTTAAGTGATAAACAGTTTGATATATTTTGTAGACTTTTAACATTGTTATTGCTATTTATTTATTTTAGTTGATTTTAAACTGCCATCCTCAGATGCCTTGAGATAAGGAAGCATATAAATATTTTAATAAACAAGGTCTGGGAGGCTGTACAACTCTCACCTTAGATGTATGCTTTTCTAGAAGTAGCCCTTTAATGGGACTGAAAGAGGTGGCAGTTGCTTGGTGGCAGTTGCTTGGAGGAAGGGTTGGCAGCCTCCCAGACATTCTTTCTGGATCCAGCAGCTGTTCCCCTCTATCTGAAGAAAGACCTGTGTATTCCAGATAACATGTCCCGAGTCCGTCATCATCACCACCACCTTGGTGCCACAGGCACAGCAGAAAACAATGTGCCATCTTACTATGTTGAAAGAAGATGGTGCTTGGTTGTAGGGGTTACTGATCAATAAACCTGCTAAGTCTGCTATCCAGGTGCTCTCTGTGGATGGGCAAATCCAAAAATCATGTAATCCTTCCCTATGTTTCTTTCTTTAAAATAGACATGGTTTGAACAGCTTTTGAAATAAAGAGTGTTTTCAAATTCACCATCATTGTTCCTCAGTAATTCCAGCATGTAGTAGAACACATGGTCTCCTAGCTCAGTAATAGTGTTACCATGCCAGCTAAGAAGTCTATGTTGTCTAAGGTAAAGGTAAAGGGTTTCCTCTGACATTAAGTCCAGTCATGTCCAACTCTGGGGGTTGGTGCTCATCTCCATTTCTAGGCTGAAGAGCCAGCGTTGTCCGTAGAAACCTCCAAGGTCATGTGGCCAGCATGACTGCATGGAGCGCCGTAACCTTCCCGCCAGAGCGGTACCTATTGATCTACTCACAATTGTATGTCTTTGAACTGCTAGGTTGGCACAGGCTGGGGCATGACAGTGGGAACTCACACCGCTCCCCAGATTTGAACTTGCATCTCAGCTGTTTAACCCTCTGCACCACCAGGGGCTCCTTGTCTAAAACGTTATCAAATTACATTTTGCTTTGGTGTTACAGGGACTTTGAACCACACACAAACCAAGAATTTGTTCTAGCTGAGGCTGAACTCTCCTGATACAGTGAGCCTTGGTATCTTCTAGGGTTCGGTTCTAGGACCCCACAGGAATACTGAAATCTGTGAATGCTCAAGTCTCATTATATACAATGGTGTAGTAGAGTGGTGTTTCTTATATAAAATGGCAAGATCAAGGTTTGCTTTTTGGATTTTTTTTTTAAATTCAGGCCATAGATGGTGGAATCTATAGATGCAAAATCTGTGGATACAGGCGGCTGACTATATGGAACAAAAAGGGAGTCTTTCCCCCTAAACGTCAAACTGAAATCATTGAACACATTTTACTTTAAAACTGTGGCTGACAGGGAAACATAAGCACCTGAAATGCTGGGAGAGAACAGTTATGAGTTTGTTTTCTAGTCTGGACCCCACCCTGTCTGCTTCATTTTGCGTAACTTTTGCCATTTGTTTCTATGCTTCAAGGTCAGCTTTGGAGTTAGAGAGTAACCAGCCTGGAGGGAAATAGATAACTGTATGAGTTCAATACTAGAAACAAGAGTTGGGCAAACAGTATAACAACTGGGTCTTTGTTTGCTCGGTAACGTTTCATGAACAGATAACAGTTCTAGTGCTTGAAATTTGTGGAGTAACTTTGGTGCAAACAATTATTAATCTATTCCTGTTTCTCACCATTTCAGCAAGGTCATTAGCCAGTAGGTTTTTACTACTAAAGACTTTCAAATGCTTTAAAGAAAGAAATGGTATATAGTTTTGTTCTCAACAGACAGCATCTAACTTAAGCTCCAAACTTTTATTAAGGCATGGATATAGCTTCTTATGACAGCAAATGCCAGAGTTTCTGTCTAGATGTTTGTACTATAATGTCTGACCAGGGGTCCTTCCACACTGTACACTGTAGTGAACAATTATAACATTATGATTCCACTTTAACTGTCATGGTTACATATTATGGAATCTTGGCATTTGCAGTTTAGGGAGAGAGATTGAGAATGCTCTGCAAGAGAGCTCTACTTCAGTGGTTCTCAACCTTGCCATCTCAAGGATAACAATAATTTTAAAGGTGTGTGTGTGCAAATTATATATACAAATAGCACAGAATACATGGCTATAGGTCCCAGTCCAGAAACCAAACATATCCAATACTGAATAAAAGTATAATTTATGAGTTGATTTGGAAAATATTCTAGAGAGTAAAAATCAATTGTGTTTCAAAGGCAAGCTCTAATTAACAATGGTGCCTACAGCTATTTAAATAGGTCATGACTCTCTCCTCTGTGCGGTTGTAATATTTCCACAGCAACTTTGCTTACAAAGAAAAAGAAGCACATGTCTGTCAGCTGTTTGTACAAGCTGCATCTGATGTGGTGCCCAAACACGCTTGTGGGAGTGAAAAGGGGATAATGGTTAGATAACATGTCCATCAAAAAGGTTCAGCAGCCCAGAAAGGAAGGGTTAAAGAATAGCAAGCGGAATGTCATGCTCTTTGGTTAGATGCAGGGTGGCTGTGTGTCCAACAGATATGCAATAGCAGCCCAGGTCCAGCTCTACCATAGGGTTTAAGGGCAGGGGCCACCCAAGAATATGTTGTTACCTGAACTGGAACAGTAAGCTCTGCTGCACCCAAGTTAAGGTGACGTGTATCCAAAACTAACTATGTTATTTTAGTACATAAGCCAATACATAATTCCCCAAACACCTCTTCCGAGATAGATAGATAGATAGATAGATAGATAGATAGATACACACACACACACACACACACACACATATATACACACACACATATCCACCATTGAGCTGCTGAACTTGCTCACTGAAAGGTTGGCAATTTAAATCTAGGGAGTGGGTTGAGCTCCTGCTGTTAGGCCCAGCTTCTGCCAACCTAGCAGTTTAAAAACATGCAAATGTGAATAGATCAATAGATACCACTTCTGCGGGAAGGTAATGGCACTCCATTCAGTCATGCTGGCCACATGACCTTGGAGGTGTCTACAGACAACTCCGGCCCTTCAGCTTAGAAATGGAGATGAGCACCACCCCACAGAGTCAGACATGACTAGACTTCATGTCAGGGGCAACCTTTACACACACACACACACACACACACACACACACACACACACACACGTATATATAAACACAAGGGTTATCTGGAAAGTATGGTTACAAGGCATTTAGCTCTTGTGGGGAATTTTTGCAGGGGAAGTTGGTATCACTGCCATGTAGCGGGAAGCTGGTGGAAGCGAACGAGCAGTGCCAGTCGTCAGTAGTTCATCGACTAAGATTGTGGTGAAGGTTAGAGATGAACGTCCTCATTCAATTTCCCTCCAAATGTGAAGTTCGCACTATAATATGCTACCTAAATGCTAAGAGCATGAACACTGCTGCGATTCATCGTGAAATCATTTCAGTTTATGGAGAGGATGTAATGTCAAGACAGCATGTGACAAAATGGGCATGGAATATATTGTGAGACCATGAAGAAACTTCACAGAGCCACCCAAAACAAATGGCGTGGGATACTGATAGCGGGAGTCTGTCTCCTTCATGACAATCCATGTCCGCACACTGCTCATGCAACACAAGAGTTGTTGACTTCATTTGGTTGGCATGTTTTAAGCCACCCCTCTCACAGCCCAATCTCGCACCCGGTGAGTATAATCTGTTCACTAAATTGAAGGAACATCTCAACCTGGAAAACACTTTTCTGATGATGAAGAGGTGAAAATCAAAGTGACACACTGGCTGAAAAAGGTGGAGGGAAACTTCTATGACACAGGCACCAAAAACCTGTCCCATGGATGACAAATTGTATTGAGCTGAATGGTGATTATGTGGAAAAAAAATCCATAATCCATTTAAGTTTTATTAAAATATATTCAGTGGGTTGCTGTTCTTATTCATTCTTTGTATTTTAAAAAAATCTTGTAACCTTACTTTCCAGATAACTCACGCACAGATATATGCAATGCTAATAAATTAAACAGCGATCACCTTTTTCCCATTTCATGACAATCAACCTCTAGGGATTGAGGCAGCTGCCCTCCTCTACCTAACAGTAGGGCAAGCTCTTTTTTATGGAAGCAATGGGCAGGAGGCTCTCTAGCCCAACACAGTGAAGAGAGAAATGTCATAGTGCATCCATAAACATGTGTGCCCTTGTGTGTGGCCTCAACTTCCATGCCAGCATTCTCTGTTGTGTTACTGCCAAATGAAAAATCCCCTGTGCACCCTGATGTGGGCACTCTGAGAGGCATCTCAGAAGAGAAGAGAATTAGTACTATCATAGTGCCGAAACTAGTTAAATCCACAGGCAAAGCTAACGGTTAAAAATAATCCAGCCAGACAAGTCTGAAAACAGACAGGTGAGAGCCCAAGAGACAGATAGTAGTAATGAGTGAACCTTAAAAAAAACAGACAGGCAATCAAGCCAAGAGTCAGAACAATGGTTGAATTATTCTTGCTGGTTATAACAGCAGGAGCTGGCCACATGATCTGGTCAGGCAAGACTGTTTCGCCATAGACTTGATTCCACTTTCTATCCCGTGCATGTGACTGCTCTTGAATAGCTAACCACCATCTGCACACTTCTATTAAAATTCTCAGCAGGACACTGTGAGTGTCCACTCAGCATGGGAGATATTTGGTGTGGGCTGCTTTGCGGCTTTTTTTCCTGACCTTGCTACTCCACTCCTTTACTTGGTTTGAATCTCTCTTTTTCCTCCCTCTCTCTCTTTCTCCCCCACTCCCCATGACACCCAAATGAAGGTAGAATTGGTTTCAGTGATCCTGAGATAATTTATGCATTCAGAAAAATACCATCTGGTATGATGCCCCAAGAGCTGTATCTTGGAAAATATTTATCAATGTATTTACATAACAGGTAATTTTGAACAACCTAAGCTCACGGTGGATAACAGAACAAAAAATGCAAAATTAAAGTCAAATAAAATATAAAATTCTGATGACAATATCAAGAGAGATTTGCATAGATTTTCCAGAGGGATATAGATGCCTTGAAATTGCAGTTGATTATGAATTACTGAATCCTTATATAAGTTTATATTGGAGAGTATTCAGTAAATCATTCATCAAGTGCAGTTTCAAGGCAGCATCAGTCAATATTTTAAAGAATTCAACTGCCTGATTAAAACATCTAACCAATTCCATTTCACTGATGTTGACTAGATATCATGAAAAAGAGGGCTTGCATAAGAATAAAACCTCTAATTCAAAACAGAGAGCTTTTTCTCCAATTTGATGAATAATTCAATGGAAATTCACCCAATGCATTCAAACAACTACAAAATGCATATTTAGCAACCATTAAAAGTATGAATTGCCTCCTATTTCTTCACACCAGATGTTATTATAGCAAAATAGAGGGAGCTAGGTTATACCAAAGGAATTGATTGCTGTACTACTGTATAAGTGCAAAGTCAGTGCTCACACCCCTATATCAAAGGTGAAGTTTTGAACCTTAGTTCCCAGAAGCCTTGACAGCTTGGTCAAAAGGAGTGTCGATTCAGAATAATTGAAGAACCATAGATTTCTTTCTCCTGGATCACCTAATATATAAAACCTGGCTCATGTAGTACTTCAAATCTCACCATGTTCTTATGATGGCCACACAATTTCAACATTTACTTCAATACTTCAATTCACACTGATGATTTCTGGACGGACATCATAAAAATCAATGGAAGCATGCAAACCAAAGACATTTACTTGTTATCTCTGATGGACAAAAAAAATGATACATAAATATCAGTTTGATCACCAAACTGAAAACACCAGATATGTGAAACCAATTAGTTAACCACATTACTTGAGCATCTGGTGGCAGCGGAGGGCATTCAGTTGGGAACAGAAAACTAATGAAGTTCCCTATATCTCATGGAGGTCCTCATACGCCAGTTCAGTTAAAGAATTTACACTCACTTGCAGATATCTTCATGCAGTATTTGCAACAGAAAGACATCAAAGTTTTAAAATTTCAAATACAGGAGCATGCGAAACCATCTTCAGGGTAAACATGGGAACTGCTGACTAAGGGCCCTTCTACACTGTCATATAATCCTGATTCTCAAAGCAGATAATCCAGGTTATCTGTTTTAAACTGGATTATAAGAGTCTACACTGCCATATACACTGTTCAAAGGAGATAATCTGTATTTTTCATGGCAGTGTAGAGGGGGGCCTGTGTCTTCAGCACTAGGGTAGAAAACAAAGCTCCTCCTGCTAGACATATCTACAGATTTCAATGGCCAACACAGATTTTGGTGTCTCAAATGATAGTCCTCTTTCTGGGTATATTTGACCTGTTGATTCCAAAAATGGCACCTGTTTTCCCCCGTCAGCTCAAGTTTTTGAAATACAGAACATATGCCATATAACAGTATTCTAGAAAACAATATCTAAGAAACGGGATCTGGTACGATCTATCCAGTGCAATTTTTTGAATCAGCACCCCAAATAATCCCAGGAACAGGCCTAAAAACCAACACACCGAGAATTTTATTTTATTTTTTGGTTGGGTTGTGTAATTACAAGTATATGGCCATTTTAACAATATGAGAAATGGGTCCCCTTTGAGAAGCAGAAGTGAATGCCATTGTGAAATAGAAGAGTATCTTGGTGGAGTTGTTTCCAAAGCAGTTCCTCAAATCTTTCATAGTACACATGTATCTTTTGTTGATGTGATCAAGCAAAGAGATGTCAGTGGGATGATGACATTTTTTTTCCTGTCCTAGACTAGTCAAGGTCACATTCTTCCACAGGCGATTGCCTTCCATTGCATGCCATTCCTTGAGATGAACAAATAATGAGTTAATGTTTACAAACAGTGCAGTTGCAGCAGAATATCACTGAGAATAGATTCTCTCTCTCTCTCTCTCTCTCCCCTCCCTTTGTTGTTAGTTTTATGAAAATATGGGTCAAGGGAACAAATGCCTGTCTGCGTTTTCCACAGTGATTGTTTACAATTTAAAGAAACATTCTGAGACTGAATCCTGAACAGAGTTGGAATTCCGTTTCAACAGTCAATGGCATCTCTCCCTTCCGTGGAAACTAGATAAGGGGTTGTGCAATATTAAGAATAAGGCAGATCATTATTGTCTATAGTGTGTAAACTCATCCTGTTTCATCATTGGTAAATAGAGTTTGTGGGCTTTTGTATTGTGTCGGATCAAACAAGGAAACACAAGTCCTGTTTAACTTGAGGTGATAGTGGGTCAAATGGGATCCATATAGGCATCATAGGAAATGCATGCTTTGTCAGTCCCCTTTGAATACCCTTTAAAACAGATTTTGAAAAAAAAAGATAGTGTTTTTTTAAAAAAATATAATTTCTAGAATCTCAGAGTCAGTGCAGTCACTTTCCAAGGTCTGGAAATCAAACGAACAGTATGCTTAGATTAGGAATAGGCAACAGTAATAGCACATGCTTGAATTTCATCAATACTTTTAGTGGGAATTTTATGTTGTCCTTAGGGGAGTTGTCTGACTGAAAATGGGAAGTGGTTTCTGTGGTGTAATGTAAAATAAACCACGTGCACGTTTGATCAGCCCACATACTGCCTTGTCAGAGAAAGAAAATATGCCACAAAGATGCTCAATAAAGAACAAGTAGTTTACTCTTTGTAGCTCGGAACAACATATGTACAATCATGTGATCAATCGCCTCAACTCACTAATGTCCTTTTATAAGAGATTTAAAATGGTCTGTTTTTATCCATGTGGATAAACTCCTTCCCAAGAGCACACTCCAAACCCTGTCTCTCTCTGCTTCCCTCTGAGCTTCTCTGCAAGCACCAGCATAGCTCAAGCCTGAAAAATGCAACAGTATTCAAAAGTCCCAGACTCAGCCAGCTTTCCGGACATAGCCTGACCAATCAGCTTCGTGCATCTTATTTTACAGTTGACACACATACACTAATTGATTTCTTGTATGCTCCAAAAGTTCCCACATCTTTTATGGTTGTGTAAAGGAAGGCATTTAGTATGTGGTATTCAACATGCAATCAAGTAACAGCCTGAAATCCCCTCTTCTATATAAGCATTATTGGGGAAGGAGCTGTCTCCAGTTGCCCCTATTTTTTCTTAATTATATCCCATTCTTTAAATGTACAGTTGAATTCCCTTTTTGTAGGATAGAATAAATCCTCATATACCTCAATTGGTTAGTTAAACAGTTCACCATGGTTCACAATTATCAAGAATGTATTAAAATGGCAATTTATAAGCACTACTGCTGGTATGTGCATAGTAGTTAACCTTTTTTGTGGCATTTCTCCAAGAGGAAATACTTTTGTATAATCACTACTGTTCTTTTTAATGAGAATGTACCAAGTCTAGCAATGTATAATTTGCATCCACAGAACGGCTTATACACAAGGAGCTTTTTATATGAAGTGCCTATCTTTCAATTTCTCCTCACCCCGCTTCTAAAAACCTGAAGGGCATGATTCAGCCAAAGGTGTCCCATTTGTTTCCATGTATCTGTGCTTTGTTTTCATGTAATAAAGCACAGATATATTGGATCAAAGGGCAAATAATGATAGAAGACAGTGAGAAGGCCCTGTCTCTCATTCTCACCAGTCGTGTTTGCGAGGGGGTTGGGACTGAGAGCAGGGCCTCCCCTGATGATCTTAACTTCTGAGGTGGGTTATAGAGGAAGATATATTTGTAAATCTCTTTTCTTGTCAATCAACATTTCTGTTCTTTTTCAGTACCGTATATACTTGTACTTAAGTCAACCTCATGTATAAGTCGAAGGCAGGTTTGGGAGCCAAAATTGTGGGTTTTGATCTTACCCATGGATAAATTGAAGGCCAGTCTGTGGAGAACACCAGCATTGTCTCAGGGGCCAGTTGCCCCTAGCTGCAACCAGTTTTCATCCAAGCTTTCACCCACTTTTTTGCCAATCTATCAGAGAAGCAGGTGGTTCTTTTTGGATAAACATTAATGTATAGACTTTGTCTGATTTCTGCTTTGGAATGCCCTCCCCATAGAGATAAGATCAGCCTCCTCGCTGATGGTGTTTCGAAAAAGACTGAAGACATGGATGTTCGAACAAGCATTCGGCTAATCCGGTGCAATGTAATTGATGATCAAGGACTGGTAATCACAGACGATGAAATTGGATTATGATTTTAGTTAAGAGATGCATTGGTTTGTATTGGTGGCCCAATATTGTGTATTGTGTATGTGTTTTTATGCTTTTTAAACTGAATATTGTTGATTATTGTAGTGTTGTAAACCGCGTTGAGTCGCCAATGTAGGCTGAGAAACGGCGGTATACAAGCTCAGTAATAAATAAATAAATAAATAATATAGTATTAACTCTTATCAGAAAAGGGACCAGCCATTCTTAGAGTAAAGTGCTGAAAGGCGAGAACATAAAAGGAGCACTGAGCCCCTCTACTCCCTTGGTATTTATTTGAGGGGAAGCATCAAAGAGCCACTGCTGTCATTCAAAAGGGCCAGAAGTGGTGCCATGATGGAGAGAAGAGAGAGTTTTTAGGTTCTTCTGGAATAGACTATGCACTCACCTTTCATCATCACTGTGCTCAGAGAAGGGAATGTTTCCCTTTGTGATAAGAAGATACAGTACTCACATTGTCCTGTGACTCTTTGCACTAACATATGTAAAAGGAACATTATGAGCCTGCAAGCTAATGGCAGGTTTATTCATCAATTGTGTGCATGAGAATCGCGGATGGGATACAAATGAGCAGCAGGATGCACATTGTGTCAAATGATGCAATGTTGTTTTGCCTGCCTCATGTGATAAAGTCCATTATCTGATTCCCTTAAACCTCACATATTGTTCCCTAGATAGAAACCTCAGGATTTATCTAATCACACTTAACAGAAATAAACTAACGTTGACATAATTTTGTGCTTTGAGTGTTTATCCAATATCTGAACAAAACATATTCCCACCATATATACAGATAAGTCCTTTTCACTTGTTTTCTGGTTACTTTCTTCTTTTACAGCTGATGGCAGAAGTGACGATAAATGAAATATGATCTGCAATATAATTTATTGATGGATATATTTTTGGACTTACTTTCCAGATAGGATATACAGCAGTCAGAGATTAGGTAACTGTCGGAGTAACCATAATTAGTTTACATAATCTGTGTGTGTCTGGTGACGGTGGAGAATCACGTAAAATGATTAAAAAGCAGCACAGTAATAGCTAGCATCAATGAGGCAAATAGATTAACTATTGCATTATGCAAGGCAAAAAATATCAACACATCAATTTTTGATTTGGTGCCTGTTAAACAAGAAGAGAGCTGTAAGAGGTTTCTGCATACAAGAGATTTCTTGAACATTGGCATCACCACTAACAAGCCCCCATCTAGTGCTCAATTTTATCTTACTTGGGAAATGATGTGAAGCCAAAAAGACCCTCTAAAGACAACCCCTCCACTGTCTTTAAAGTGTTTTAATTTTTAATCGGTGGTTTTAGGTAATGAGAAATAATTTTTACAGACTTCTGTATTATGATCAACATTACATAACTTTATGTAGACTTAGGACCCCTTCCAGGCAGCAAGAAAGGTTCGGGGGCAGCCTTTAGCCCCCACACCTCCCCCTAAACTGCTCGCTTTCCCCAAAGAGTGTCTAGATGCCCTCCCAAGACACCCCCCCCAAAAGGCCTTAAAATAGAACATAACTTACCTGGCCACCATAAGGTCCAGCCAGAGTCCTCATGGCATAGAAATCATGTGCCAGGAGAGGAGGGAGGCAAGGAGCAATTTTCCTCCTGTCCCCCTCCGCACCAGAGGATTCTAGCAGAACCTTAATGGCAGCCAGGTAAGTTATTTTCTATTTTAAGGCCTTGGGGTGGGGTGGAGAGGGGGGTGGTGGTGCCCTCTGGATTTTCTGGGCTCATAGAGACTTTGATTGGGTCCAAGAATCGCGTGACATGGTCCCCGGGCCCAACCCACACTGGGCCCACACCTAAAAAGACTTATAAATCTTACCAGGTATCACATTAATTCTGGACAAAGCAGAGTTTTCCTGCTTTGTCTCAAATTAATTTGATTTTACTGGGAGTGTTGTTTGAATGCCTCTGGTAAAAGCGTGCAAGCTCATGCGTTTTGGGCCCTGTCTGGATGGGCCCTTAGGCCACTTCTGCACTGTTATATAACCCAGATTATCAAAGCAGATATTCCACATTATCTGCTTTGAACTGGATTATATGAGTCTACACTACCATATAATCCAACACAAAGCAGATAATCTGGATTTTATATGGCAGTGTAGAAGAGGTCTTAGCTACATTGCAGAGGCACTAAGAAATCCTGTTAGAGAATTGCAAATATGCATAACAAGGCACTGTCAGGAGTGTCCCAATGTGCATTGAACTCTACCAACATACATCAATACTCTCATTGTGCATCAAGACCAATGAGTATTGATCCTGTTATGCATCAGTCCTGTTGTTCATCAATTAGAATGTGTACTGGAGCCTGAAAAAAATACATTGGTCACTTTGCAGTTTCCACTATATAGAAATGTAACAGAAGCCCTGTACTGGATATAAGGATATTATGGAACTGCCTAACTCTAATTTCTTCAGATGTAAATCCACTTACAAAAATATATGCCCCCAACAAGATTCCAGTTTTATCTTTCAATACAAGATAATTCATCCTTTCCTCTCTCTTCCCTTTCAATTAAATAAAGAACCATAATTACTGATGGCATCAATCTTCCTTCCCAACAATGTCCCTGAGAAAAATATCACCTCCTCAAGACTCAATGTCATTCTTAGAAGTACTCTCTCCCATGAAATCTGTTTGGCAAATTGAAGCAGCAGCAGGGGCGGCTCAACCCATTATGCAAAGTAAGCATTTGCAGTATAGTTGATTTTGCCCAGGGGCGCTCTTGAGGCCTTCTTGGGGAAATATAGACCTTGACATATTGTAGTTACTGGGATGTATAGTTCACCTAAAATCAAAGAGCATTCTGAACTCCACCAATGATGGAATTGAACCAAATATGGCACACAGAACTCCCATGACGAACAGAAAATATATATCAATGATTGGTGGGGGGAGGGGGGATATTGTTTGCTTACCATTGAAAATTACGTAGGGCCGCCTCTGAGCAGTAGTAAAGAGGTAGGTTTTTGAAGCTCATCTACTCCATATGTTTCTGAAGCTCCTAGTTGAAATTCTGGTTAACCCAGCATAACACAATGTGAACCATGAAAGCATGGGGGAAGGAGAAGTTGAAAAGCATATTTAGTTGTAGTTGATGTGTCTTCAAGTCATTTCCATCCTATGGCATCCCTAAGGCAAATATGGTTTTTTGATGCTGACAGTTTGGGTTTCCATAGCCAAACAGAGAACTGAACCTTGGTCTCCAGAGTTATAGTACAACACTCAAACCACTACACCACACTGTTCCTCTGAAAAGCATACTAATCTATATAAATAAGAATGTAATGTTAGTTTGTGGGATTAACATAACTCAAAAAACCACTGGATGAATTGACACCAAATTTGGACACAATACATCTATCAGGCCAACGAGTGACTATCACTCATGAAAACATGGAAAAACACAGCAGAAGGGAGTTAAAAATCCAAAACAGCCAAAACATGCCCATTCGCAAAACAACTCCCCCTGGCAAACAAAACACACAATAGCATATCCACACTCTCTTCTGGACTACAGCTCCCAGCATCCCCTAGACCAGGCCCTTTAGGAAAGAAGAATGATCCACATGCACTGCTTTCAAGATGCAAGCTTTCTTCTCCTTGGATTTCTTTGAGAGTATCCCAATCCATACATATTTCCAATTTCCTATTCCAGGATTGCAATTCCCAGCAATCCTCCAGATAGATACATTAGATAGAGATAGATAGGTAGGTAGATAGATTGATCAGGAGGACCTCTGGGAGTTGCAGTCCAAGAACAGGTAGAGAAGGAAGAATGGGGAGAAAGAGGAAGGGAAAGAAAAGGGGAGGAAGGGAAGGGGAAGGGGAAGAGAAAGAGAAAGAAGGAAGGAAGGAAGGGGAAAAAGGAAAGGAAGGAAAGAAAGAAGGTGAGAAAGAGGGAGAGAAGGTTGGCCACAGCAACGCGTGGCGGGTACAACTAGTTGTTAATAATGTGATTCATATTGTATCAAAAAGAATAACAAGAACATGTAAAAAAATACTGGGTGTAAAAAATGAAGAGTTTTTTTTTAAAAAAAATAATTGCAGCTAAACTCCTATTGTATAATGGCAAGGTCTACAGAGGAGCCACAGAAAGATTTCTCTTAGTGGAATTTGATATGGAATAAACCGTCTCTCCCATACACATTACACAAGATCCTTCACAGTCACTGATTAAAATGAATACATAGTTGACATTACAGGAGACAGTGAAGTTGAAGAGAAAAGTAAGAGGAACACAATTAGATATTTTAACAATGAACAAGGAAACAGCAACAATTAAAATATGCCATTCCTGGGGAATTCATACTTGAAATGGAAAGCAAGCATGACATGCATTTTGCTATGGAGGGCTCTCTTTTTTCCACTGTTTACTATGACGGAAAACTGCTAACAATGAAGTATGGTAATAATAGCTCTGCTGTATCCTGCATGCAATTGCTTTGGGAAAGACTTTCTAATGAGGGTGAGGAATTTCTAAATTTGTGGGACCTCCAGATGTTTTTGAGCTGTAACTCTGTTTTGAATATTGTTAGATATGGATAAAGGTATTAAAGGTGCTTGAAAGAGCCAGTTTAATGAAGTGTTTTGAGTGTTGGAATACAACTCTGGAGGCCAGGTTTGAATCTTCACTTGGCCACTGGGTCACTTTGGGCAAGTCACATTCTCTCAGACTCAAAGGAAGACAAAGGGAAACTTCCCCCAAACAAATCTTGCCATAAAAACATGTGATAGAATCACCTTAGAGTCACCATAAGTCAAAAATGACTTGAAGGCAAACAACAACAATAGAAATTACTGGCATAACTGTAACACAAAAAGCTCCTATCAGTCCAGGTCTGCTCAATGGTGGAGCTATAGTTCAACAGCTCGAGGGCCACATACTTCTCGTACTTACAGTAAAAAAAAAATCATATTAAATAGTGATCAATTTCTTCATTAACATTGGCTATGCATTTGTTATTGTTATAATTATAGAATAATAGCATTGGAAGAGACCGCATGGGTGATCTAGTCCAACCCCCCTGCCATGCAGGAAAAGCACAATCAAATATTCCTGAAAGATGGCCATCCAGTAGACATGTGCATGGATCTGTTTCATTCGGTACTTTCGGTACCTTCAAGAGCAGGTAACGAAAAGAGCCCTCCTGGTACAAAAACCTGCTCGACACGAAAGCAAGTGGGAGCTAATGTAGGCTCCTTCTTTTCCTTGCAGTTTAATCTTTTTTATTAATCCCTCAGCAAACAAAAAGAAAACCACAATTCCCTGAAAACTACTACCAGTTACCTCTCCTCTTCCAGGAAGTCATCACTCTTCATTACCTGGAAGTGAGTAGCCTCTTAAAATGCCTTGGAAAGAGTGTGTGGCTGCTGGCATGGTGCAGGCCCAGGAGAGAAAGCGGGCGCAGGCCTGCCTGTAACTGAGTGCCTCTCCTCTAAAGTAAGAAACAGCTCTAAGAACTTGTCTCCTTTAAATGCCTTGGAAAGAGTGTTTTTTAGGAGGTTCCTAAAAAATGGATTGGGCACCCCACTGAAAGCCGGGACATGGAAACAGGTCAAGGTTTACCCGGATTGCACAAACATACCATCCAGCCTCTGTTTAAAAATTTCCAAGGAAGGAGCTTTTACCACACTCTGAGGCAGAGAGTTCCACTTCAACTTCAACTTATAGTGACTATCATAGAGTATCTTGGTAAGATCTCTACAGAGCATTTTTGTCACTGCCCTCCTCTAATCCTGAGAGAGTGTGATTTATAGAAACGTAGTGAGTTTCCATAAATGAATGGGTTTTGAATCGTGATGTCCTATGACATTGGCTCACTGATGAGATAGATAGCAGACAGACAGACAGACAGACAGACAGACAGACAGACACAGAGTCAGTTGATCAAAGCACCTTTCCACGCCATCCCAATCTCTTAAAATTATGATTAATAATTCATTGAACATTGCAATTACTATTATTTTTAAATCTTTTATGAGGCATGACATTGGAAAAATGCCAGTATATTTTATGGAATGTAGTATCAGACTGCTCCAATCTATCATAAAAGGCATTGAAGAATGAAAACTGCATAGGCAAATGCTATGCCTTTGTCAGACTGCATATGAAGTCTCTGAATGTGCAGGTGAGCAAGCAATCAACCTCTCAAAATTATTTGCTTTTTCTTCTTGACTGAAGAAGAAAAAAGAAGAAAAACTACTTAGAAAGGAGCTAGGAGGGAAATGTTTATTTTCAAAATTGACTGAATGGAATCATCTTTAGTTTTCCTTCTCACAACTCTCCCATGAGAACTAAATGTAAGTAAGTATCACTGTAGCACAGCAACTAGAATGCTAGGTTTGGATAACAGAAATGGGGATTCGAGTGCCCATGATACATGCTATATGCATTTTCTAAGGATACTTGAGACCAGGCCTGCGCTACCTGTGGCCCTCCAGGTGTTTGGACTTCAGCTCCTAGAATTCCTGGCCATTAGACAAGCTTGCTAGGGCTTCTGGGAGTTGGGATCCCAAACACCTGGAGGACTTTACTTACTTACTTACTTACTTAGGTGATTCCTCGTTGGACGAGTAAGATGGTCTTCCATTATGGATTTCCTTGTGGGTCCGTATGTGGCTGTGGAGCCCTATTCTTGCTCTGCATCTTCTTCCGCAGTGAGGGCATTGGTTTCCAGGTGGAAGGTGGTCCCGGTCGGGGTTGGCTTGACGCGCCTTCCTCCTGGCACGTTTCACTCTTTCACCCTCCACTCGTGCCTCCTCAAATTCTGCAGCACTGCTGGTCACAGCTGACCTCCAGCTGGAGCGCTCAAGGGCCAGGGCTTCCCAGTTCTCAGTGTCTATGCCAGAGTTTTTAAGGTTGGCTTTGAGCCCATCTTTAAATCTCTTTTCCTGTCCACCAACGTTCCGTTTTCCGTTCTTAAGTTCGGAGTAGAGCAACTGCTTTGGGAGACGGTGGTCAGGCATCCGGACAACGTGGCCGGCCCAGCGGAGTTGATGTTGGAGGACCATCGCTTCAATGCTGGTGGTCTTTGCTTCTTCCAGCACACTGACGTTTGTCCACTTGTAAACACCTGGAGGAATACAGGTAGCGCAGGCCTGCACTAGAGTCACACTTGTATTCTGACTTGGCCACGGTAGTCCACGCTCTGGTTACATCCCATTTAGACTACTGCAACGCTCTCTATGTGGGGTTGCCTTTGAAGATGGCTCGGAAGCTTCAACTAGTCCAACGCTCGGCAGCCATGATTCTAACAGGAGCGGAGTGCAGGGAGCATACAACCCCCCTGTTGCGCCAACTCCACTGGCTACCGATTTGCTACCGGGCTCAATTCAAAGTGCTGGCGTTGGCCTTTAAAGCCCTAAACGGTTCCGGCCCAAGCTACCTATCCGACCGCATCTCTGCCTATGAACCCACCAGGACTTTGAGATCTTCCGGGGAGGCCCTGCTCTTGATCCCGCCTCCTTCTCAAGCACGGCTGGCGGGGACGAGAGATAGGGCCTTCTCGGTGGTGGCTCCTCGGCTGTGGAACGCCCTTCCCACAGACATTAGACTAGCACCATCGCTAATGGTATTCCGCAAAAAAGTGAAGACCTGGCTGTTTGTGCAGGCGTTCGAATAATTAGTGCAATGATTGGTTAATGAACACTGGAACGGAATAATGGATGACGAATCTGGATCTTGTTTTTGATGATGAGACGATAGTGAATAGTGAATGGTTATTGTAGTAATTGTTTATTAATTATGTAATATGTTAGGTTGTTAACTGTTTTTACACTGTAGCATTGAATTTTTGCTGTTCTTATTTGTTGTGAACCGCTGTGAGTCGCCTTCAAGCTGAGAACAGTGGTATATTAGTAAATAAATAAATAAATAAATAAATAAGTTGCCTCTCCAAGTAGTCAGTGGCTTCACTCCAGTGAACACAGTCAGTTATGATGGCCAGAGCACGTCCTCAAGTGTTTGGAGAAACATAGCTTTATGTTATTATGACAGCAAACAATTCTAAATGTGTCAACATTGCTATGGATATCACAGGGTATCCTCCTGACCTTCAATGAAATTAGGATCTCTCAAGGTTATGTGAGACAAAATCTCCACAGAGGGAAGGTGTATGTTGAATACAACCAGGAAAGGGTCACATCTGTTTCAGCAGCCTCTAAACTCAGATCTGTATGAATATCTACTGGATCAGACCAAAGGCCTATCTAGTCTAACATCTGTATTCCTTGGTGGACAACTAAGCAACTGGAAAACCTGAATATAAAGGCAATAGGCCTCTCTTGCCTGTAATCCTAATATCTGATGTCGAGCCTTCCTGTTGATAATGTCATTATTGCCAGCTGATTCATTTTATTGCCAAATCTCTCCTTACTGGATGACTCCATACCCCTCAATTGTCTTGATTTGGCAAGGGCAGGCTCAGTTCATCCTTTGTCCTCCCACTTCTTCAGCTTTTTAAAAAGTGTCCCAGTTACATTCTCCATCTCATCGTACTTTCCCCGTATGCCTTTCCCTTAATTCAGTTGCTGAAAACTGAGGTCATTGTGCAAGAATAATTTGCATTCAGTTAACTCAACAAGGGAAAAAACTGGGGACAGAATCTTGCACTTTCCAGAAGGCTCAGGCAAAGGCAAACTGCTGCAGTTTCTCTTAACTTGTCTGCTTGTTCTTCCCCTGCTTGTCTGCTTGTTCTTTTGCCATCTTGATCACACACTGTTGCTGATTGGCAAAATTTCTTGGAGGGTATATGACTTCAAATACTAATATTAGAGGAAGAAAAATAAGTCACCCTCGATTAACTCCAAAGCACACATTTTAACAATTGTATAACAACTGGGTTTTTTTCTACACTAAAAAGCCTCTGCTATTCAGACAATCATTGTACCAACACACTCCCCTCATCATTTTGGTTACCATTTTCTTTCCAAGCTCTGTAACAATCCTTTTTAGACATGGCAAGCCAGATGTTCTGCTCCAGTTAAAAGCATAACATTTCAGCAGATAAGAATGTAAGAAGAGCCAGTTTATTCCAACTGTGGCCAACTATATTCCCTTATGAATGGCTCAAAATGGTCAGGCGGTGATAGCATGGCTCCTGCTGTTATCTCTCAGCAGTTACTATTCTGAGGTACAGAAAGGGCAAGTCTATATTGGCAAGAAAATCCATGGAGCAGAAATGCTCCAGACTAGCCCTGTTGGCAGCTACACATACTCTTCCAAATCCTGAGGTTGGTATCCACATTGTCCAGCTGGACTGAAGCCACATAGGGCACCTCCTTTTGACCTTCATATTATCTTCTGTGTTGTTGTCACTGCAGTTTTCCCCTCATTCTTCCTAGTCACACAGGCAGAACAGGGCAGCTGCAATGGCCAGGAGTTTGCATGGAACTCTGTTTCCAGCTGGGATTTGTGGCATAGGCACAATCCATCCCCCTTTCCCTGTACCGATGAGAGCAGGCAAAGGTATCCTGTATGGACAGCAGACTGGTCAGTGGGATCCCCCCCCCCCCCCGGTGGTGCAGTGGGTTAAATCCCTGTGCTGGCAGGACTGAAGACCGACAGGTCACAGGTTCGAATCCGGGGAGAGGCGGATAAGCTCCCTCTATCAGCTCCAGCTCCTCATGCGGGGACATGAGAGAAGCCTCCCACAAGCATGATAAAAACATCAAATCATCTGGGCATCCCCTGGGCAACGTCCTTGCAGACGGCCAATTCTCTCACACCAGAAGCGACTTGCAGTTTCTCAAGTTGCTCCTGACACAACAACAACAAAAAAAAAAAAAGCAGACTGGTCTAAATTAGGTTCAATCAAGGTGTCCACACTGCCCCAAAACTGTGAAATACTCTGGATTTTCATGAAAAATATGAAGTATTTCCAGTTTTGCCTGAAGTGGGACAAAGCTAGTTTAACCAACATCATCAAGACAGCCAGGAGTCAACTCCACATGAATCTGTTTTTTCAAACCCATGTAGACTTACCCAATGGAAATAATTTATATCCATCTCACTGGGTTTCCACTGATAGCCTTCTGCTTATTTTATTTTATGTTATTTTTCATATTGTGCATAGCAAAGACTCCTCTATAGCGGGCTATCTACCGAGACACTTATGCCCCCAAGATTGGCATCTGATAGAATTCAAATGGATTCCAGTAAAAAAAGTAAATTAATTATACGATCAAAACATCAATTAAAAACCCAATTAAAATTATAGCAGTTTAATATCATTTTACTTGCTGTGACTTTATCTTATAGAATCCTGGATTTTGTAGTTTAGGACAGTACTTCAAATTTTCTATTAGGCTGTCCTGAACTAAAGTATTAAAGTATTAAAGCCCTCTAGCAAAGAATTTCAAGTTCATCCCTAAATTACAAATCCCAGGATTCCATTGGATAAAGCCACAGCATTTAAAGTAGTATCAAAGTGCTATAATTTTGTAGGATGTATATACCGAAGATTAATCCTAATGGGCATCATCCACCTGCAGCATGTAATACAAATGCAATTTGGGGGTCTTCAAAGATCTCTGGGTTGTACAAAGCCTATGTCTTTGATTTAAAAGTACAAAATGATTCACTTGATGGAAAATTTCTCTGGAAACAAAGGACAGGTTTCTGCAGCAAGGAAAAACAGGTTTTCCACCTCCTCCCAAGAGCTCTCCACCCCCACATGCCTGCAAGCAAATTTCACCCACAGAGACATCACCTGATCCTTTTGTTTTAACTACAGGCCATTTGCTCAGTAAGAGGCTGTAATAAAATGTGGCTAATTTGTAAAATCTGTGTTCAGTGAAAGGTGAATTGCATAGGAATGTGAACCCACCATGGAGTTCTTTCACATCCTGTTTCTCTCTTCTGTAGTGGATTTGACTGGAAAATGGATAGCCAGGATTTATGAACTGTAAAAATGGATGTGGGAGGTCACTGGATCCAGTTTACCCAATGTTTACTAATAGTTTGTTGTTCATTCGTTCAGTCATCTCCGACTCTTTGTGACCTCATGGACCAGCCCACGCCAGAGCTCCCTGTCGGCCGTCACCACCCCCAGCTCCCTCAAGGTCAGTCCAGTCACTTCAAGGATGCCATCCATCCATCTTGCCCTTGGTCGGCCCCTCTTCCTTTTGCCTTCCACTTTCCCCAGCATAATTGTCTTCTCTAGGCTTTCCTGTCTCCTCATGATGTGGCCAAAGGACTTCACCTTTGTCTCTAGTATCTTTTCCTCCAGTGAGCAGTCGGGCTTTATTTCCTGGAGGATGGACTGGTTGGATCTTCTCGCAGTCCAAGGCACTCTCAGAACTTTCCTCCAACACCACAGCTCAAAAGCATCGATCTTCCTTCGCTCAGCCTTCGCTAAGGTCCAGCTCTCACATCCGTAGGTTACTACAGGGAATACCATGGCTTTGACTAGGCGGATCTTTGTTGCCAGTCTGATGTCTCTACTCTTTACTATTTTATCGAGATTGGACATTGCTCTCCTCCCAAGAAGTAAGCGTCTTCTGATTTCCTGGCCACAGTCTGCATCTGCAGTAATCTTTGCACCTAGAAATACAAAGTCTGTCACGGCCTCCACGGTTTCTCCCTCTATTTCCCAGTTGTCAATCATTCTTGTTGCCATAATCTTGGTTTTTTTGATGTTTAGCTGCAACCCAGCTTTTGCACTTTCTTCTTTCACCTTGATTAGAAGGCTCCTCAGCTCCTCCTCGCTTTCGGCCATCAGAGTGGTGTCATCTGCATATCTGAGGTTGTTAATGTTTCTTCCAGCAATTTTCACCCCAGCTTTGCATTCATCTAGCTCCGCACATTGCATGATGTGTTCTGCATACAAGTTAAAAAGGTTGGGTGAGAGGATGCAGCCTTGCCGTACGCCTTTCCCAATCTTGAACCAGTCTGTTGTTCCGTGGTCAGTTCTGACTGTTGCTACTTGGTCCTTGTACAGATTCCTCAGGAGAGAGACGAGGTGGCTTGGGATGCCCATCCCACTAAGAACTTGCCACAATTTATTATGATCCACACAGTCAAAGGCTTTAGAATAGTCAATGAAGCAGAAGTAGATGTTTTTCTGAAACTCCCTGCCTTTCTCCATTATCCGGCGGATATTGGCAATCTGGTCTCTCGTTCCTCTGCCTTTTCTAAACCCAGCTTGAACATCTGGCAACTCTCGCTCCATGTATTGCTGGAGTCTTCCTTGCAGGATCTTGAGCATTACCTTACTGGCATGAGAAATAAGGGCACTGTACGGAAGTTTGAGCAGTCTTTCGCAGTTCCCTTTTTTGGTATGGGGATATAAGTTGATTTTTTCCAGTCTGATGGCCATTCTTGTGTTTTCCATATTTGCTGGCAAATGGCATGCATCACCTTGACAGCATCATCTTTTAAGATTTTAAACAGTTCAGCTGGGATCCCGTCGTCTCCTGCTGCCTTGTTGTTAGCAATGCTTCTTAAGGCCCATTCAACCTCACTCCTCAGGATGTCTGGTTCTAATTCATTCACCACACCGTCAAAACTATCCTCGATATTATTATCCTTCCTATACAGATCTTTTGTATAGTCTCGCCACCTTCTCTTGATCTCTTCAGCTTCTGTTAGGTCCCTGCCATCTTTGTTTCTTATCATACCAATTTTTGCCTGAAATTTACCTCCAATGTTTCTAATTTTCTGGAAGAGGTCTCTTGTCCTTCCTATTCTGTTGTCTTCTTCCACTTCCATGCCTTGCTTATTTAAAAATAGTTCCTTATCTCTTCTGGCTAACCTCTGGAATTGCGCATTTAACTGGGCATATCTCCCCTTATCCCTGTTTCCTTTTGCTTTCCTCCTTTCTTGAGCTACTTCCAGTGTCTCAGCAGACAACCATTTTGCCTTCTTGGTTTTCTTTTTCTTTGGAACGTACTTTGTTGCCGTCTCCTGAACAATGTCGCGGACTTCTGTCCATAGTTCCTCTGGGACCTCTGTTTACTAAATCTAGTCCTTCAAATCTGTTCTTCACTTCCACTGTATATTCGCTAGGAATGTTAGTGAGATCATATCTAACTGGTCTGTGTATTTTCCCTGATCTCTTTAGTTTTATTCTAAATTGGGCAATAAGAAGTTTACTCTGGATTAATTCGGGGTCACCTGAGGCATCATTGGGACATCTTAGATAAACCTTGGACCTGTCTGGATGGGCCCTGAGTCCCACTTTGCATGGTAGCTATTGTAAGGATACAGTGGAATAACCCAATATATGTTTCCAGTGATAGCTCCAGTGATGTTCTCAGAGATAGCTAGTCTAAATGAAATTGTTTTGTTCTATTGACTATCAAATGCTGAAGAATAACCATGGCAAAGCACTAATTCTTATGATCCCTGCTTGCAGCATCTCAAAAAAATTACTATTAAGGTAGGATGCTAGATGTTTGATCTGTTCCATCAGACCATGACTTTGTTATGATGGTTCTAATGTTGCTTTGAGGAACTTGGATGAAGACTTGCTTGTTTGCTTATTGCATTGGGATATAAATGCAAAACAATAAGTAATAAGTAAAATAATAATAAAAGAAAATAAAAGAAAATACGTGCCTTTGTGATTAACCAGCTGTTTCCAGGCTAAATTGGTGGCATATGGAATTATGGTTTGCAAAGTCTGAGGATGGTGACTTAGAGACTTGCTGTGCTCCTACTGCAGCCAGGAAATCAGAAGACATTTACTTCTTGGGAGAAGAACAATGACCAATTTTGTAAAATAGTGAAGAGTAGAAACATCACACTGGCAATGAAGATCTGCATAGTTAAAGCAATGGTATTTCCCGTAGTAACCTACGGATGTGAGAGCTGGACCATAAGGAAGGCTGAGCAAAGGAAGATAGATGCATTTGAACTGTGGTGTTGGAAGAAAATTCTGAGAGTGCCTTGTACCGCAAGAAGATCCAACCAGTCCATACTTTAGGAAATAAACCCAACCGCTCATGGGAGCGAAGAATATTAGAGGTAGAGATGAAGTACTTTGGCCACATCATGAGAAGACAAGCGAGCTTAGAGAAGACAATGATGCTTGGGAAAATGGAAGAAAAAAAGGAAGAGGGGTCAACCAAGGGCAAGATGGATGGATGGTATCCTTGAAGTGACTGGCCAACAGGGAGCTCTGGCATGGGCTGGTCCATGAGATCACAAAAGGTTGGAAGTGACTGAACGAATAAACAACAACAAAGTGCTCCTATTGGTTTAGGAGCACTGCCCAACTAATCTCAAACAGTCTGCCCAACTAATGCCATTGTACAAGATATACTTCTCCCTTGCAAAGGAGGTGTTAGGGTAGCAAAGTACATGTAGCTGTATCCATCTTTAGTCAACCTTTGGTTCCACTCCACCTGCTGTCATTTACATTGATGGTTACCCATTGGTTCTCAACCTGTGTGTCCCCAGGTGTTTTGGCCTACAACTCCCAGAAATCCCAGCCGGATTACCAGCTGTTAGGATTTCTGGGAGTTGAAGGCCAAAACATCTAGGAACCCACAGGTTAAGAACCACTGGATTACATGGATATCACCTACCTCCTTTTAAGCATCTCTGTGGTTTCTGAGCTTAAATTCAGTCTTCATATTAGCTAGGGTGTGGACAGGATTTTCCCAGCAGCAATGTGTCCTTGAGAACTACTCCTGTTGAATTCTGTTGTTTTGGGAAGGATTGGTCTTCAGTGGGCAATTAAGAACCATTTACAGAAGACCAACTCCTTGGTGGAAATTAAAACTGATTTGCTAATACAGATTAATCCAGCTGCCTGCATCTTCTTAGTCTCTTTGAAAGCATAGCTATTGGAACTTTCATGAAGAGGACCTGGACTTCAGAAACTAGCATTCTGCTGTTGGAGAAGAAACACATGATAGAAGACAGAAACACCATCCCCAAACACTTTGGCTGGAGAATAAGTCCTGCTGGTGTTGGTAGAATACTTTTCCATGCAAGAGTACTTAGGATCACAGCCTTCGTCATTGTGCCTGAATCTCAGTTCAAGTTTCAGTAAGGAAAGGCCTTAGTGAATCAGTAATTCTTCAAAGGGCAGCCTAGCAGTTGTATATTCAGCGGGCTCTTTGTGTAGTTAATGTTTTTCTTTTAATCTGTCTCATGAATGCCTATTGCTGAAAGAAGAGATTACCACATGTAGCACAACTTGAAACTAGTTGGCATAAATATTTAAAAGAATTAACAAAATGAGCACCACCACTGCAAAATTACCATATAAAATGGCATATTGTGTCCTTTGAACTAAATGTAGTTGTTGCCAAGAGCATTTGCACAATGTTGAAATGCTGAAAGCCCTGTTGATTTAACTTTTCCTTGATGCCAGTTCTGCCTTTTTATAGTAATGATGATGCCTGACTAATATCAAACCTGCCTGGCTCTTCACCTGGATCCTTGTTTGGTGACTCATGCCCAAAATCTTAAGAAGCATTGTTCATTTCTTGATCAATTCTCATTTGGGAAAGAGCCATCACTTCCTCTACCAAGAACAAGGCAGCTATTCAACTACAAATCATCTGCGAGTAGCTCCTTTTTATTGACAATATTTTTGTTAACTTATATTAATTCTGGAACAAGTTAAGCAACAAACAACACTAGAGACTGGGGTAGAGAAAAGAGAATTTTGCATTTTATTTCACAAACACAAATGTTTTCATTCTCTGCAGGCAGACATTAATATGCGCATGTTAGCATGCAAAAATTATTAGAGTGCAGTGCCAGGATCAGCCTAGAGTACGGGGAATTTCAGATGTAATGAAAGACCAGCAAATTGTTAATTATTTACTTTGTTATTACATTTTTACTACCATGAATAGGAAAAGGTGATTTGAGGAGTTTCTGCCTTATCTGCCAAAAGAATTTGTGTACTGTACACTTTGATTTGAATGCATAATAGTAGAGGTGCTGTTTGCCCCTCTGCCCAGGTAACCTAATAAGGTATCACATTCAGGACGGAGGGAGAATGGATAGAGGGCTGAAATTTTGGAAATAAATGTAGATACCAGCCCACTCTTCTGTTTCCTGGAGGAAAGGATGTGTGTGTTTGTGGACCAAAAGTCACAAGGGTTTTCAATCTATATAAATAAAAATGTAATGTTCATTTGTGCAATTAACATAACTCAAAAACCACTGGACGAATTGACACCAAATTTGAACACAATACACCTATCTGGCCAATGAGTGATCATCACTCATAAAACACTGAAAAATACAATAGAAGAGACTTAAAAAGCCAGAAAACAAAAAAAACATTACAATGCATGAACAAAACCATATATATACACAGAAACACACATATATACACATATACACAAATATATATACACACAAAACACATATACACAGACTGGGCCACAGCAACATGTGGCAGGTGATGGCTAGTATTTAATAATTCTTGTATTATTTGTTTATAATTTACAATACCATATCATCAGATATAGTATATATAGGAACTTACATTACATGTGAAAAGATTTCAAAAGGTTATTAAATTATCAGACACCTTAGTGACATTTGGCAAATCCTCTGTGTGTATATACACACACACACCAACATACATACATATATACATAGATCTATAACTTTGTGGTTAAGTCAGTGTTCACAGTAAAAGAGGTCCCAACTTAATCCAAAACAAACAGAATTCTAGTTCTGCACAGAAAATGAGAAAAGACCAGGTGGTGTTTCATAGGTGTTGAAGCCCAAGAAGTGACTGTTGTTGGACATGTCATAATTATTGCCTCCTATACATGATAATTCAACCCTGAGTGCCCAACCAAAGAAGTCCCAAACAACTGGGAAATGAATGGCATAGTACAGAATCTAACAAGCAGTGTAGTCAGCGTAGTGGAGCTGCAGTGGCACAATGCGTTACATCCTTGTGTCGGCTGGACACAATCTGAAGGTCAGCAGTTCGAATCCATGAGACAGAGTGAATTCCTGTCTGTCAGCTCCAGCTTCCCATGTGGGGACGTGAGAGAAGCCTCCCACAGGATGGCAAAGCATCCAGATGTCCCCTGGGCAACATTTTTGCAGGTAGTCAATGATCTCACACAAGAAGAGACTTGCAGTTTCTTAAATTGTTTTTGACATGGAAATAAAAAGAAAAAATGTAGTTAGTTGTTGGGGTTCAGCCTGAGTTTGAACTTGAACCTGATTCTCTGTTTGTTCCTCCTGATGCTAATGAAAATATATTTACTGATGCTAATGAAAATGTACCTCTTGATGCCAATGCTCACTCAGCTTGCGAAGGTCTTCCCGATTAAAAGAAATACAAACAACAGCTTCAAAGCAGAGAGGCGGTTCACGGAACCAATTCTTCGGCTTTAAGTGCCTTCCCCCGGGCTGACTTTCTCAGTTCAGGCATCGTTTCAGATTGATGAAGACCTTGGCAGTTCTCCCAGTTTTCCTGGCCATTGTCTTGAAAGATTTCTAGGATATCAAGTACGGTTAGTGGATTGCTAACAGGTTCCAGTATTTTACAGTGTGGCTTTGGGTTTTGTTTTTGTCCATTTAAATTCATGTTTGCTGATTTTGCTGTGGCTTTTGACTTGCATTTTTCCTTTATTCTGTAACCATTTTTCTTCAATAAAAAAGGATTGTTTTTCACAGTCAAGTTTGGTGGATAGTTATCTTAGAGCCTCGTTTCCTGCTCTGGATTGCAACAATTGTAAGGTAGAAGCTAAACAATAATTAGTCCCATGCTCATCATCAAATGCACAGGATCATGTAGGGATAATAAATACGTTTGGTCTTCTTTATCAAAGCACATAAAAATAGCATTATTTACTAAAAATATGCACAATCATATACATAGTTTAATGGAAGATTGAGAAAAGACAAAAAATGGCTGCAGGTAAGAATGCATTCAAGGAAGAGTGTTTGCAAGAACATTTGCAAAAGCTTCTGGTCTTTACAGGCCTTGGCAGAGTGTCTTCTCAGCAGAAATGATACAAACAGTGTCAGAGAAAGAGTTTCCCATCAGTGCCCAGAAAATCGACCTTCACCTACCCTGCCACAGGTAAATTACTGGAGCCTTGGGAGGCAGGAGAGGATAGCAACACACGCGCCAACTTCATGAGATTCAGTGAGCATATCCTACCCTTTGCCAAATCTATGCAAACATTCTATTTAAATGCCGATAAACATACTAGATCAGTGGTTCTCAACCTTCCTAATGTAGCGACCCCTTAATACAGTTCTACATGTTGTGGTGACCCCCAACCATAAAATTATTTTTGTTGCTACTTCATAACTGTAGTTTTGCTACTGTTATGAATCATAATGTAAATATCTAAAACGCAGGATGTATTTTCATTCACTGGATCAAATTTGTCACAAATACTTCATATGCCCAAATTTGATTTTGTCATTTGGGAGTTGTAGTTGCTGGGATTTATAGTTAACCTACAACCAAAGAGCATTCTGAACTCCACCAATGATGGAATTGAACCAAACTTGGCACACAGAACTCCCATGACAAACAGAAAATACTGGAAGGGTTTGATGGGCATTGACCTTGAGTTTTGGAGTTGTAGTTCACCTACATCCAGAGAGCACTGTGAACTCAAACAATGAAGGATCTTGGCACGAATACGCAATATGCCCAAATGTGAACACTGGTGGAGTTTGGGGAAAACAGACCTTGACATTTGGGAATTGTAGTTGCTGGGATTTATAGTTCACCTACAATCAAAGAGCATTCTGAACCCCACCAACAATAGCATTGGGCCAGACTTCCCACACAGAACCCCCATGAGCAACAGAAAATGCTGTGTTTTCTGATGGTCTTTGGCGACCCCTGTAGCACCTCCTCGCAGCCCCCCAGGTTGTTCTAACCCCAGGTTGAGAAGCTCTGCTCTAGATAGAAGAAGCAAAAACTCCTTGATCATTCAAATACTTACACTTATTTTAAAAAGCAATTTGGATAGGTATAATTTATTCAACATGTCCACTGTGTTTTGATGGTTACCATCCTCCTGGGTCTGCATGTTGGCAATGGTTAGAAAAATCCTTACATTCAGCCACTTGTTCCTTGAAAATGGCATGCAGGTGAAGGCATGATGCAAGAAATTTGCTTGCACTACTAAAGTTAGTTGCTTCCAGAAGGCACAAATGATCATATTTGTAAGTGCCAGCGCTCCAAATGGTAGAAGGATAAACATTTTTCAGTGGTTTTAAGGGAAGAGACAGTAAAAGTTACTTTTTGAAGTATAGCTCCCATATTGTCAACATTTTGCAGAAGAAAAATAGAGCATATGTGATGGAACCACATCAGAGTATAGTACAAAGGCAACAAGCAACAAATGTAAAGAAAGAGGAATAACACAAAAAGTACTGTTTTAAGCAGAATACCACTGGTATTTATATACTGGATTTTAAAAGGGTGAGATTCTGCCACTGCCTCTCCCTCTTGCTTTTGAACTTTTGCAGCAATTGAAATGACCCAAAGATAAATGGGGAACATGGGAGGAGAAGATAAAAACGGGGATATTTTAAAACCAGTTGAGAAAAGGGAATGACCCAAGATTAACTGAAGTTGTCCCAGCCAAACCAGGACAATTGGGGTATTTGGAGCTCCTGGAATCCCGCAGCCAGGTGTTGTCCAAAAAAGTAATTTTCCATGCTCTGCTTTAGAGCATTTATGAGACATTGTGTCTAGTTCTCAAGTTTGCCTTTGGAGCCATATGAGCCACAAATTTGCTTTTCTGAAAAAAAATAAACAATGTAATGTTTTGTGTATCAACACACACACATATATACACGCACACACAGCCCTGCATGCAACCTTTGCCTAAGCACAGTTTTTTTTTCTCCAGACTTTGGAAGTCTGAATCATTAAAAATATTTTTGTCAGACCAATTAATCTGTGCTCCATTTAAATCTGCATCTGCAATGCTGTGCCTTTGCAGAAACTGGAAAAAGACCCAAAACAAACAAAAGACAAACCTCTGAACAATATAATTGAATCAGATTGTACTTGTCATGTCCCAACAGTGACTGCACTCTATATTTTTCCTTGGTGTTAATCAGATTGGAACAAAAGGCGTTGTGGATGGCTGATTATGAACAATTTCTCCACCTTTGTTATTGTGAAAAGGTTGAACAAATAACAGGGCCAACTCAAGACATGCCCTGTTTTAATGCTACAAGCAGTGATACCTGGTTTTTTTACCTTCCGGGAGATTACCTTCTTGAAGACGTGGTGTTAATTATTTGAATAAGCTTATCTTGTGACCTCAGGATGAGTGGTACATCTGCTTTGATTAAATTGAGTCCTTGGGGTGAGCTAGACATTGTGTACAAGCTAGCTTCACTTCTTAATATCACAACGAAGACCACCAAGGCTGTTCGGGAACCTCTTTCCTACCATTTTAGTTCCTCCATAACACCCCGAACCCATGCTCAGTGGAATTCTGAAAAATCAAAACAATTAGTTTCAGGGAGCCCCTATCTGGCTATCATGTGGACCCAATCTGGCAACCTGGAAACCAGTTCTGGACCACATTAGTGGTCAGTGTAGAAGGGTCCAAATAAACCTTAATAGTGAATTACAAAGTTGCAATCTGCACTAGGTTCTACCAATCTACCCTTTAGCTAGTACTATGACCCACAATTAGTTTCTGAGCACCTATCCCATTGGTGAGTCCTGGCCATTTTGACAGCTCCCCTATGTACTATCATAACAGCAGCTCCTTATTGGATATGGACATTATAGAACTTCCCTATTCTTATTCTTGCAGGTAGAGATCTTCTTAGGCAGACATACATCTCCAACAGGATTCCAGCATCTGTCGGTTAAGGAGGGCTAAAGACATCTCTTCAGAGAACATGGTTATTTGCATTGTGATTCCTGTATTCCATGGAAATCATTTTATGTCAACAACAATAATCGTCCTTCTGCAGCTTTCTTTCAGTGAGTCTTGATAGCAGTGATAAAAATGGACATAGCCAGGTACAGAGAGCCAGCAAAACACTGTGAAGTTTCACTCTGAATTTTTTATCTGACTCCGTTGCATTGTAGCATTCTGGCATAACAATAGGAATTCCAGAAAAGCATGTAATCTGATTTCATCACTGCATAACTGTCTGGAGAAATGTTTCTTTTAAGTAGTTTGGCTAGCATATTGTTAAGTCTCATTTTCAAAGTGATACAACAAGTCCAAGTCCTCTTTCTGCTTCAGACTTCTTCAGGCTTTTCCAGCTGATATATTTTTAGGAATAGTCATTATCACTTCTTTTATCATGTCAGCAAGCTGTTTGTTTTGCAGAAGAGACTCACAATCCAGACTGTAAACTGTAGCCACTGCCATTTGCTGGCAGTGGCTATAGTTTTTACAAATTGTAAAATCCTGAAGAGAGTTACTTGTTGGGACAATAATTCTCAGAAGCCTCCTCAGAAGTTACTTCTTAGAACCAAAATTCTTTAAACTTCTATTAAGGGATTCTGTGGCTTGTAGTCCCAAAAAGTAACTTTCCAGAGCTTTGCATTTTGTAGCTGCTGCTATCAGTGCAGGCATGTAGCCGGGAGGGGGGGGGGCTTGAGGGGCTCCCCCCCCCTGAAATTCTCATGGTGGTTCACGAAAAGGCCTTACTGGTGCATTATTTAAACTGTTATGTTTATTCATATCATGATCTGATCACCATGCTCCATATATCCCATTTGCATGGGGGTATTGGGGTAATGATACAAAAGGTTTGCTAGGGTCGACCCTCTTTCACTCAGACTCAGCCCCCCCCCCCCCCCCCCCCCCCGAAACAAAATCCTGGCTATGTGCCTGTATCAGTACATTAGTGAATTTTAAAATAGTGCTAGTTAAGTGAGAGATAATGTGAAAGCACACTATTGAACTTGCTTTGCAGCAAAAATAAATGACTTCTGGGTTTAAATCCATGGCCATGGCCATGAAGTTAGCAAAGTCAATCAGTGAGGATATCTGCATAGAGGAAGCCTGTCCTTTGTTGCCTGGAGGCATCCTTTTTCATAGTTTCTTCCTTTCCATTGAAATTGTCCATGTGCTTGTGGATTTCAATGGCTTGTCAGAGTAGTCCAGAATTTCTGTGTTCTCAAATAATACGCTGTGTCTAGGTTGGTTTATCATGTGCTGTGCTATAGCTGACTTCTGCATGGTACACAGAAGACTCCTGCAGTGATTAGAGGATTCCTCTTATCCTTTGCTGAATGTAGCATTTGTTGAATTTTCTTAGTGGATTTGGAGATTGTTTGTAGGTTATGACTATAGATCTTTGTAGCACTGAATTCTAGGAACCTCAAATTAGAACCTTCATGATACTATGGGATGAATCCATGGAAGTTAATGCCTAATTTGGCGATTTGAATTGGGCCCCAATTCAGACTTGACCCAAATTGATTCAGACCTAAATTTGAATAAGAATTCAGAGATACAAATGTTCTTCACTTCTGACAAAGCTCTGGAAGAGAAGGAGCTAATATGTGGTATGAAGTGGCTGTGTGCTTCTTTCCTCTCCTCTGAACACTCAGCGGTTTACCTCCCATCTTTGGTAAACAGATCGATTGTTGGGATTATTAAAGATCACTGTACTTAAATACAATGAAAGTCAGGAATAATTGTTCTGGCAATCATCACATCTTATATTGTTTATGCCCAAGTCGCCTCTCAAGTTAACGTGACCCCATGAATTTCAAAGGATTTTTAAAGGCAAAGAATACTCAGAGAGAGTTTTGCTGGTCCTTTCCTCTGAAATATAGCCTACGTTGGCTGTCTCCCATTCAACTATTAACAGGAGTCTACCCTGCTTAACTTCCAAGATCATACAGACTCTGTTGTCCTTAAGGTACATATGTCCTTGGAGTATTGCAAGTCATCATGGTGATCAGTAGTTTGACTAGTCTAGGAGCCCCCGTTAGCACAATGGGTTAAGCCCTTGTGCCAGCAGCACTGAAGACCGACAGGTCGCAGGGTCAAATCTGGGGAGAGCACGGATGAGCTCCCTCTGTCAGCTCCAGCTCCCCATGTGGGGACATGAGAGAAGCTTCCCACAAAGATGGTAAAACATCAGAATATCTGGGCGTCCCCTGGGCAACATCCTTGCAGACAGCCAATTCTCTCACACCAGAAGCGACTTGCATCTCAAGTCGCTCCTGACATGAAATAAAAAGTATTTTGACTTAGTCATTGGGAAAATGCTTTCTCTTCTTTTGTTTTGTTTTTCAGAATGTGGTATCCCTTATGACTTGTGACAGCATTGCACGAATTTGGAAAGCCTATAATCAATAAGCAAAGGATAATTCCTCCTCCTCCCCCTCTGCTCCCTCCTCCTCCCTCCCATTTTGGTGTATTCCTTATATGGTGCTGTTTTGCAACATTTTGGAAACACACTGGAAATGCTTCTTCTACTGTAGTTCAATGTACAGACCGCCAAATAGTTCCAAATTGCTTTGGAACAATCTGATCCTGTTCTGGATCACTCCGGATTAGTCTGATTCTTTCTGAGATTTGAATGAATCGGTTGTACAGCCTCGATCACCATGCGTCAGTGTGCAGCATGTATGCATATATAGAAACGGAGAGTTTAAAAAAGAGGACCATCCCTATGCTTAACCTTTTGTTTGTTTGTTTAAGTTTCTTTTAGGCACCCTGGAACATTGCAAAAGCTTGACGTTTTGCCAGCACTGGAAAAAAAAAGAGAGGGGTATTTTTCCCTCGAGGGGAAAAAGAACTCCTACCCTAAACTATCAAAGCTTTCTGTTGCCAGGGGAGTGGAGGGAAAATTCAGGAAACATCCTTTTAATGTTCTTTACAGTGTTTACTCTGTTGCGGAGAAGCCAAGAGAAGGCTAAGAAAGGTCCCAGCATGTTCCAGGGATGCAAAATCTGTGTGTACTTAACAGGAGTGACACAAACAGTTGTATTTCTCTTTGCCCTCTGCTGAGAGCTGCGAGGAAGGTTTCCTAAATAATAAAACTGGGAAGAAAAGCGCTCCCAGGAGAGTGAATGCAAGTGCCCAGCGAGTCCTCCTCCTCCCTGGGTTCTTCTAAAGGCCAATCTCGGTGCTTTCTGACAGGAAGTGCTCAGCGGATGTTTGATGAAAAGGCCACCAGTGCTTATCTTTCATTTGCAGGGCCTTTCAGGGATGGGGGTGGAAAGGGGCTGCTTGGTGAACATGTTTGCTCTGACAGATACATGGCCCAGCAATAGACGCTGGCTCCCTCTTTTAAAGGCTAGCCGCACCACATGATTCAGAGAGTCGTCTGAAACCTTTGCCAAAGGAAAGCCTAGTTCAAATCAAAGCGGCTCTTCGCTCTTAAAGCCGGCCATGGTGCAGTGTCACAAGATCAGCCTGTTACTGGATTTTACAGGAAGGAAGATATGTTGTCTCAAGATCAGTTTATCAGCTGACTTTCCTATGGAAAAAAAGAGAGAAGGCTTCTTCTCTTCTCTCCCTCCCTTCCCCCCCCCCCCACCTCCTTTTATTTTTCTTTTTGGTCCTATGAATCACCACCCCCGTAATTCCCAACCAGAAGCTTCTGAAGCCGCTCTTGGTTCAGCTGCACACAGGGCTGCACAGTCCAGCATTAAGCAAACAAATAAAAAGACCATTGTGAGCTCTCTCTCTCCTCTTTCATTCTGTTTTTGAACTGATATTTCATATCAAATGGAGTGAATGATAATGTGAACTATTTGTTTATTTACCATATTTATATCCCCCCTCCCTTCTCAACCCTGAACGAGACTCAAGGAAGCTTACACATAGGCAACTATTCAATGCCTTAAACAATACACAACCAACATAAACATTTTAATGAAGATTAAAATTAATACACATCAAAACAGTTTAAAATATTACTTCAGTTATTAAAGCCATGCCACCCACAATCATGGTTGGTCCTGAAAAGGTCCGTTGGTTGTTTTGCTTGCTTTCTTGCATGCTGCAAGACGCTTCTGGTCGCTTCTGGAGTGAGAGAATCAGCCATCTACGAAAATGTGACTTGGAAGGCGCTGAACAGACTGCGCTCTGGCACCACGAGGTGCAGAGCCAACCTTAAGAAATGGGGCTACAAAGTGGAATCCATGACATGCGAGTGCGGAGAAGAACAAACTACAGACCACCTGCTGCAATGCAACCTGAGCCCTACCACATGCACAATGGAGGACCTCCTTGCGGCAACACCAGAGGCATTCCAAGTGGCCAGATACTGGTCAAAGGACATTTAATCAACTACCAAGCTTGCAAACTTTGTGTTTTCTCTGTTTGTTGTTTGTTTGTTTTGTTAAAAATGTAATACAACTGTCTGGTTCCTCTTGACACAATTAAATAAATAAATAAATAAATAAATAGCCCACAATCATAATCCGGAGACATTCAAATATTCTTTGCACATATTCCATGTCCTTCTATTGCACTTATCCAAAGGTTTGATCCCAAAGCCACGTTTTCACTCATTTTCTGAAGGCCAGGAGCAAGGGGGCTGATGTAAAATCACTGGGCTCTTCTCTTGCTCCCACCGATGTCTCAAGTGCAGTTGGTGAGGACGAGGGAGAGAGCCTTCTCTGTGGTGGCCCCTCAGCTCTGGAACTCTCTTCCTAGGGAGATCAGACAGGCCCCCACTCTCTCAATTTTCCGCAAGGAATTAAAAACTTGGTAGTTCAGTTGTGCCTTGGACTAGGCAGTTCACTTGAGAATTATCCCAACCTTATCTAAGCTCCGGCACTTTAGTTGGCCCCTTCCCTATACTTATGACACTTTAATGGCCAAGGGCATTACCCTGGCAACTCAAGCCTCTGACTATTGCAGTTTCCCTCAGCTGTCCCAAGAAATTGTTACACTTACTCTGAGCCCGAACCCAATTTCAAATCAGCCAGCCAGGGTATTGTTTGTATTATGTTGATTGATTTTAATGTTTTTATTATTTGTTGTTATTGATAGTTTTTACTGTGCCTGTTTTATTTGTAATCCTTGGGCTTGTCCCTCTGTAAGCTGCCATGAGTCCTTTTGGGGAGATGGAGGCAGGGTATAAAAATAAATAAAAATATTATTATTAGTAGTATTGGTATTGGGTGGGAGTTCTATTTATTTGTACCACTCTTTTTTCTCAGGGACTGAGATCCAGAGTGACCCACAACCTTAAACAATACACAATTTAAAAATCTACAAAATAAAAATATTAAAACATTGCCATTATTAAAACAATTCCATTAAAACCACATCTTCTTAAAGTGATCAGTAAATGCTGTGATTTTGCAATGTACTGTACTTATGTAACAGTGCAGTATAAAACAAAACACCATCAAACTACAGAATGTAACAAGGAAAAATCATAAATGTAAACTTTACAGTACACAGTAGTGGTGAGTAATTTGCTACAATTCCATTTTCAGAAAAAAGAGGCAAATATGGAAACAACATCAACATGGAAACAACTATAATGGCAACCCCTCTTTTTATGACTTCAGCCTGACATCTCAGCTTCTCTCTCTCTATTATTCTATGTATGTGTGCAAGAGTGAACAGTTAAAGCTGTTGTGGTGAAATGGAGTTCTGCAGTCATTGTTTGGAGAGTCAGTTAACAAAGCTTGCCAAGTTTGGTGGTGAGATTTTGTGTTTAGTCTTGCTTGGTGAAACTACAAGTGGAAGTAATCATTTGAGCAAAAGGAGAAGTCACTGTGTTTTCCAGTTACCCGTATATACTTGAGTATAGGCCGACCTGAATATAAGCCGAGGCACCTAATTTTACCACAAAAAAAAACTGGGAAAACGTATTAACTTGTTTTCAGCAGCTATTGGTATATTTCAAAATAAAAATAGATACCAATAAAATTACATTAATTGAGGCATCAGTAGGTTAAATGTTTGTGAATATTTACATAAAACTGTAATTTAAGATAAGACTGTCCAACTCTGACTAAACCGTTATTCCAACCTTCTTATGTAAATCTGCTTACAATAATCACCATAGTTTATTTTAACTATACATTTTGGGGGAAATTGTGTGTGTATATCAATAAGGAAAAGTGAAAAAGACTGGCGCCAAGAGAGGAGAGGCAGGCTCACGCTGCACCCAGAGAGGAGGAGAGGAAGGTGTGCGCTGCAATTTTTTTTTTGTCGTGTCAGGAGTGACTTGAGAAACTGCAAGTCGCTTCTGGTGTGAGAGAATTGGCTGTCTACAAGGACGTTGCACAGGGGATGCCCAGATATTTTGATTTTTTTATCATCCTTGTGGGAGGCTTCTCTCATGTCTCCGCATGAAGAGCTGGAGCTGATAGAGGGAGCTCATCCGCCTCTCCCTGTATTCGGACCTGCGACCTGTCAGTCTTCAGTCCTGCTGGCACAGGGGTTTAACCCACATGCGCTGCGATGAGAAAGGAGGAGAGGAAGGTGCAAGCTGCACAAGAGAGAACAAGAGGAAGGAGAACTGAGTTAACATGCTGAGAGGTGAGGGACCTGGCAGGGAGGTGTGGGGCTGAAAGAAAGCCTTCTTTCAGCCCCCCACCTTCCCTCCAGAACCCTCACCTGAGTAAAAGCCGAGGTGGGCTTTTTCAGACTAAAAATAGGGGCTGAAAAACTAGACCTATACTCGAGTATATACAGTACTTGTTCTTCCAGACAGGAATCTGCATGAGATTTTCTTTTCAACAATTGCCCATTTTCTCCCAGTGACAAATCCACTTCTGTGATAAGGAAAAGGCAGGCATCACACATTTGCCAAGGCATGGGTTATTAGCAAAGGAATATTACTAGAGAAAAAGTTAATGCACAATCATCCCAGTTTGTAAAGTAGTTTGACACTGGTTTGGAAACTGATGCCTTTCATTTCCTCTGCACCTACAGAAAACAACCAGTTGCCTTAAGGCTCAGGTGGGCAACTGTGTGGGCACTCAGGGCCAATTTCCCCCAATCTTTGCACTGCAACCTCCACAATAATCCTAAATACTTTCATTTCCCTCTGCAGTTCTTCTCAAAGTGGTAACAGGAAGTGATGTTACTTCACTCCTTGTTGTCATTTGGAGAGAGACTACAGAAGAAAATGGACATATTTGAATGTAGGCTAGGACTTGGAAGAGTAGCTTGGAAGAAACAAGACAAATGTAAAAACAATAATATTGAATACTAACATTAATATTGTCCACACCATCATATTTTTAAATCTGACTTTATATGGTTATGAAAGCTGGACAGTGAAGGAAGCTGATAGGAGGAAAATCAAATCATTTGAAATACCATAAATATTCATAGTTTCTTTCCTGACTGCTTTACCCACAGTCACAAAAACAATATTACAACATACATAGATTTCTTACCAGCTACATTTGAAATTTTTCATTAACTTTAACAAAAGAGAGAACTAATATCCAATGCCTGGCATCCTGTTTGTGACTTATGATAGTAAAAGTCAGATTTACACCATCACAACACAGTCCCCAAATGCAGTCATTTCCATGTTGTGGGTAGACACGGTCAGCTTTTTTTTCTGTAGCTGGAGGTATCACATTCATATCATCCTCAGAAACATCCTAGAGATGAAGTCTCTGTGTATCCCTTTTATAGCACATCTAGGTATAGGAAAATAGCTGAACATATCTCCATTCTGACAACATGGATGTGGTGTTGTTATGTGGAGTTGTGCTGTTTGCAAGTTGAGCTTCTGGGGGAGCATCAGCAGATGTATGGAGACATAGCTGCATCGTTATGAAGACATATCTGCATGAAGGACATACATTATCTACCAATGCAGCCTGTTGGTTAATATTTTCTAAGAATTCATTTAGAATACATTATCTTTTACACTAGTAGAAAATTATCAGGAAAAAGAAAATCCTAAACATAAGGTCACTGTTAACTATGTAAAATATTTTCCCATGAGCGAAATGGAAAATATTTACAAATGCATGCAACAAACAGTCTTTATACTGTCACAGAACATTTAGCATTTCAGTAAATCAGATGACTGTGCAACTCCCATTTTTAAAATGTAATCTGAATTATTTGACATCTCCTCTCTTCTTTAATGATTGTACATCGAGCTTATCAAGAGCCAGGAAGGAGTTCCATTGGTACAATAGGATTTGTCCCATCTTCCATTCCTGGTGAAGTATTTTACACACAGTGAAAAATAGTAAAATTGGGATCCCTGGGATGACTTTAGATATGGGGAGTATGGGAGGGAAGTCTATGACTTGAAGTGGGAATGATAGAACTTGGGAATTTTTTATATAGGTCAAAATACTTGACATTTCTTTTGCTGCTTGGTGGCTAAAATGGATAAGCATGTGGGGTACAAGGTCTACATCTACCCAGAACAGACTGCAGGAAACTATCTAGGTATCTCCATTCCAAATTCTGCTGGGAAAATCCTTGGAAGAATCCTTGCAAACTGCCTTCTATGTGTCTCAAAAGACATCACACTCAACTCCTAGAATGATTCCATCAGTTCTGTCCCTGAAAAATCCTGCAAATCTCTTGGGAAGACAGGCAGACAAATGTCAGCATGCTGGAACAAGCAAGACCACCAGCATTGAAGCAATGCACCTATGCCATCAACTCCACTGGACTGGCCACATTCTCCGGATGCCTGATCACTGTCTCCCAAAGCAGTTATTACTTCAGAATGGGAAATAGAATTACATGGCAAACATTCAATGCCAATTAGAAATACAACATATATAGACAGAGAGGCAATTTAACATTCCAACTTTCCAGCTTCATGAGGATATGCTCGTTTCTGGCTTAATTCCGGCCACAGGGGGAGCTACTGCTTCATTGTCCAATTGTGACACTGAGTCCTTTGATATAATACTTCCTCGTTCTTCTGCACGCTGGTGGAAGGTTTTTGTGGTTGGTTAAATTTAGCTAAATTAGCCTCCCCGCATAAAGTGGTACCTAAATTTCCTACTTGACAGATGCAACTGTCTTTTGGGCTGCAAAGGTGAACAGCAAGCTAGACTAATGACCAGAAGCTCACTCTGACACGGGCAGGCTTTGAACTCATGACCTCTCCATCAGTAGCGATTTAATGCAGCTGGCTATCAGCTATCTGCGCCACAACCCGAACACACAGCTGCGCCACAGTTATGCTAATGCACAGAATACATATATATATATATGTTGTTGTTGTTCATTCGTTCAGT